>VXBR01006219.1:1756740-1835151 GCA_013400215.1 Cisticola juncidis
GTCCAGAAAAACTGATCCACCATCATTCATGTTTATGTCAGTGATTTCCTGCCTAGGTGTCACATAGATCACCAGGCAGGTATTGGCATGTTCATATTGCCACAATATTATCTATGTTTTAATCAATCTAAAGAAAGCTATTTCAATTTTTCTGTTAGTTTCAACCAAGCTCTATTAGGCGTCAGATAATTTCTCTTTCATGTATCAGCCAACTTTCAGTTATAGTTTACATTTCCCTCCATCTTTGGCAGATTTCAAGCAATAAGGGAAGGTCTTGCATACTCCTTCAAGCTGATGAACTAAGATATTTCTGACCCAAATTAAAAAGAAAAGAAAAATAAAAAAAACTCTAGGGAAAAAAAGAGTTGTTGAAATTTTCCCAGTAAACCCTTTTGTGACATTTCTATTATAACTGGAATATAAGGCTCCTCATAATTTCTTGCATAAGTACACTCAGAACCAAATTAACCCCAGATGGCTTCAGGACCAAGACAGATATTGCACCACCTAGGCCTCATGGAAAGTTTTCCACTTTCTTACACCATGGTCACTGTCATTAGATGCACTATGGACAAAGCCAAGGAAGGCTTAGCAGCACAACCTCCCCAGCTCTACCACCAGCCAGCAGAGCTTGAAGGCTCAGCCTTTAACTACCATTGTCCAGACACCCTCCAGCTTCCACCTGGGGACAGTCTGAATGAATTAAGGGACTAATAGAAAAGCAGATGAGCAAGGAACTAAAATCAGTGCAACCAGGGGCAGGAATCTTGGGTGGCTGCAGTCACCTGGGCTTCCCTTGCAGAAGCCAAAGCTTTGTGAGGCTGGAGTTCACATCCTATTTAAATCTCTCAGCAGGGACAGGGACAAAATTGATGATAAACCTAGTTGGCTCAGAATGAGTAATCACTCTACCATTTGTCTTGCTCACTGTATTTCTCCTCCCCTGTCCCCTCTTTATCCACATTTCTTAATCCTATTAAGCTTGTCAGATAACTGCTGTTAGATCCTTTGAGCCAAATATTCCTCATGTCTCTCCTGACCAATCCTTGGAGATGAAACTTCCATAAACATATTAAGCAGAAGCATGGAATCAGTGTGGAGGTATGTTTCCTTCTACACCAGAAGTGGACTATCTGGGGATGTAACGGTTATATTCTAAATGTTTGTGGTACTGTTAAATGCACTGTTTCCCAGAAAAGACTAATCAGATGTCTCCTTAAAAATGCCCTGGTACTTCTTAGGTACTTCCCAGAAAGCTTTTGATAATTCAATGGTAACTTTTTTATAACATGTAGCTATTTTCAATAGTATTCATCAAATAAAAGATGAAAATGTTCATCTGATTTAGTACGTTTGTAACCAGTATGATCAATTTCTTACTAGCATACATACCTACTTTATATCTAGATACTTCAAAAGGTGAGCAGTCAGCTCCAGGGATCAAACACAAGAATGAAATTCAGCCTGTTTGCTTATCTAGTTTTCTTACTTCAGTCAGGCACAGCAAAGGAGCTTCTGATCATTGCCTTGCTCTCCTCTTCCCGTTCAGGATGCTGATGGGACACACAGTTGCTGGGACTGTTCAGTTTGGATGAAAAAGTTGAAAGCAAAGTTTCAGCCAGGAGCTGTTAGTCCAATGGAGTTACTTCTAACTGAGATGTGAAGAACCATCTGGTTTTGGAGCAGAGATTTAATTGCTATCTGCAGCTGTTCCCCAACATCTGAGCTCTTCCCTGGCACTACCTGGTGCTGCCCCTGCCTTTTTAAGCAGGTCAGTCCTTAGAATCCATTTACATTGCCATGAAGTTCCAGCTGGCCAAAGCACAGAATAATGGCAGCTTTGAAGAGTAAAACAGCTGTGTATAAGGTATAAAGAAATAATTACATATACAAGAGGAATAAAGAAAAAATTACGAGAAATTGATTAAGAGACAATTTTAAAAAATCAGGCAAATGCTCAAAGACAGGAGTTGTATCCACAATATATTTTCTGACTTCTTCACAGGAGCTAGACTATGTACTTCCTCTCTAAAAGTCTTTGGAAACTTCCTGGTATTAGATCTACTTTTCTACAATGAAATCAGATTAAGTCACCTTACAAAAGGTCCAGATTGGTTAATTCCTGAGAAGGTTGTAAAATGCCAAAAGGTTTTTTGCAGTAAGTAGCATGGATTTTCATGTTCTTTCTCTAGTTTCCTAGGTGAATTTAATTTTCCTTTTTCCTGTGGAGCTGGATTGTGATGTCCTGTAGGTCTAATAGGAAGTTTTTGATAGAAGTATCTTTGCCAGATTGCTTTATCCAGATCATTTGCTTTGTTAGTCATCTGGGTTTTCTTTTCTTTTTTTTTTTTCCCTCCCCTTTTTTAATTAATATGAAGCCCACTGCAACAAGAAAAGAAAACTGATCTATTTCGCCTTCCCAACCGACACAGATCCAACAGAATTATTCCCTTGCAAATCGTCCTCCCATACCATGTTTTATTCACAATTTTACCAGTTCTCATTCATTAATAGGCCCAGCTTCTATTTGATCATAATGTGATGAAAACCAGAAAAAATTGTGAATCTTTTTCTCTTGCTTCCTCATCATCATCCTTCTTCAGCTACTAAATCCCATACCACAGTTCTTCTGCCACCATTTTTTCTGTCCTTTCAGTTTTCTCTTTGTCTCACTTGTTGATTTGGACCTGCTGATGGGTAATGGTGGGTTTGCTACACCACTGAGTGTCTTCTAACTATGGACATTTCCCAGCTTGGCCTTTCTGTAAATGGAAATTAAATTATTCTTTAATTACACCGGTGTTTCATGCTACAAAGCACCAGACACCCTTTCTCTCTCTTTGCAATAATCCAAATTACATGCCATTGTTGAGGTACCAGGGTCCTGACTGTACAGTGGCAGTGTTGGTTTAGGCATTTCCAGTTTGGAGTGAAGAGTCCTTGCTAATGTTAAGTACATGCCATGAACAGTGAATGAAACAACACAAACATGAGTAGATGAGGAAATAATGCTTTAATATGACTGATCATCAAGTATTTTAAAAATGCACTGAAAATGGCTCACAGTACAGGACATAAAATGAAAACCTACAGCAGTGAAGCTTTTCAGAGCTTTGCCCACTCCCCTAGTCCTCCATTCTTCCATGAAAATGCTGCCATTCAAAATGTTTCCACACAGGCAATTTCTCTCGGGTCTAGGGGTTGTATTTCATGGTGTGAGGAGCAGTCAGAGAACTGGACTCAGAGTGCCAGAATTTGAATTTACCCTCTTTTAGTTTAAAACCATTACCCCCTGTCCTACTGCTACAAGTCCCAGTTGCTAAAGCAGTCCTTGGGAAGGTGATGGAGAAAATCCTTCTGGTAATTATATCCAAATATATGAAGCACATTGTGATTGTGAGTAGTCAGCATGGATTTTTGAAGGGGAAGTCATGTATAATCAAGCTAATATCTTTCTATAATGAGATGACTGGTTCAGTGGATGGGGGGAGAGCAGTGGATGTTGTTTACCTTGACTTTAGCAAAGGTTTCAAAGCTGTCTTTTGTAATGACCTCATAGACAAACTGATCAAGTAAGGAGTAGATAAATAGACAGGGAGGTGGACTGAAAAGTGGCTGAACTGCTGTGTGCAAAGTGCTGTGGCCAGTGGCACAAAAGCAAGCTGGAGGTCAGTCACTACTGATGTAGCCTGAGGGACTGATACAGAGGCCAGTAGAGCTCAATATCTTTATTAATTACCTGGATGATGGCACAGAATGCACTCTTTGCAAGTTTGGAGATGGTACAAATCTGGGAAGAGAAACCTATAGTCCAGAGGATTGCATTGCCTTCAGATGGATCCTGTGAGGCTGAAGATACAGCCAGGAACCTCATCAAGCACAATGAAAGGAAATGTGAAGTGCTTCAAGTCCAAGCAAGGCAATGGAGGTGATTCTTCCCTTCTACTCAGCCCATCAGGAATGCTGTGTCCAGTGCTAGGCTGCCCAGTAGAGGAGAGCTATGGAAACACTGGAGCAGGTCTAGAGAATGTCCATTAAGATGGTTACTGGGACATATAACATACATATAACATATAACATACAAAGAGAGGCTGGGAAAGAAGGCTCAGGGGGGTAAATTATCCATCTGTGTAAATATGTGCAAGCCAGATCCTTATCAGTAGTGCCCAGTGAAAAGGCAAGAAGCAGTGGGCATAAACTGAAATGAAATGCAGGAAATACAATTTAATATAAGAAAATAAACACTTTTTCATTTGAAACACATCTGGACACAGGCCCAAGCAATCTGTGTGTGCTGACCCTGGTTTGAGAAAGGTGAGGTTGAGCTACATGATGTTTACTGGTCCCTTCAATCCCAGCTATTCTGTGGAAATTCCCTCTTTTACCCTACACTACAAAGCATTTTTTTTTCCAGAGTGTGAAGGAGTTATGACTTCCTTAAAAACCTCTCAAAGCCGTTGTCTCGATAAGAAAATAAAGTTCCAGTCTCACTACCTTCAGGCAGTCCTAGCTACTGACAGAAGCAAGTATAAAGGTGCCTGCTGTTTCCTGGGCAAAGGATCTGCTACCTTAGGGATAAAAAAGAGAAAAAGCCACACTGACTAGTATCCCTTAGTGGAGAAGGCCTTAAGGCTGTTGTTTGCTGGCCTGTGAGGCAGTTAAACTTTGTTGATTTCTTAAGTCTTGCACTGGAATGGTTGTGACTTTAAATGTCCCATGCTGCCTTGAAGGTGAAAGATGTGCTTGTCTTTCACCCTTTTTTAAAAAGAAACATGTCATGGGTTTCAGACAAGAGTATCAACAAAGAGAGCATAGAATGAGATCTTCCCAAGATCCCTGGAGAAGGTGTTCCTGCTCTTTTCTGAGGTTCCTCTCTTATGTGAGGTCTGTGTGGACACTTTTAATTTCTTTCACTGTTGCAGATGTCTACCAGTCCTTTGCACTCATTGCCTGAACTTTTTGACTTTTTCCACTTAAATTAAGAAGAATGGAAGTGTCCCTCTTGGGGGGTAAAAGCTAAAAGCTCCAAGAATCCATTTTTCCATCTTTATTAAATTGCAGCGAAAGCTTTTAGACACAACTTCTGGAAAACTTTTTTTTCTTTTTTTGTCATTTGCTTTATACCTGAAGGGGTTTCTCTGTTAAAGGAGAGGCTGGCCAGCTGTGAGGAGACCACTCACTGCTGCTCCAAAAAGATGGATACTGGGAGAGAGAAGCATCCTCCAGCACCTGGTATCACTATGATGAGATAAAATTGTTTGAGAAAACACTCAACGTGAGCTCTAGTAAGGGGAATTTCAGGAGAAGAAGAGGAAGATAAATTAAAAATGTATAAAACCCATGAACCCAAAATGTTTGAATTCATTGTTTACTGTCCTTAAGATGTGTACTGTTTACAGCCTATATTCTCACAACCTGAGATATGTTTGATTACAGTTACAGGCTTAAGAATTTTTCTGTGCAGAAATTGTTCAGGCTATTCTATAATAATGATTTCATAATGCTACTGAATTTAAATTATCTCAAAGAATCTTGTTCATGCTTTTCTATAACATAGACCCAATAAGAACCATAAACATTTTACTGACTCAAAAAAGCAGAGAGTGAAAGGCAACAGTAAATTCAAAGGGATGAAACATGTTTGCAGCAGAGTAAGGGATTTGACTTTTCTGTTTACTCTGTGAGGATTTATATATTTCCAAAAGTCGAATTATGGATAGAAAAGGTCTATGAGATTTATTGTACTGCACCGGACCAGGGTTCATCCAACTGCATGTATTGCCTTCTAATTTGATGTATGAAATTAATGAAACAGAAACAAGGTCATCTCAAATCAAAAAGACTCATCTGTGCACAGAAAAGAATGCTACATCTAATCTAAAAAGTAGGATGGTTAGCAAGGGGCTAGACCTTGAAAGTATGTGTAGGTAAGGAAGAGACTTCAATTAGCTGGAGGGGAAAGCAGTAATAAAAAGTGGGGGGAAAAAAGGTAAACCCAACTTTTTTAATGCTTTCGAATGATTACTATAACAATCTGGAGATGATCAGCATGATGTTTGCACCATTAACAAAACACATAATTCCAGTTCTGTAATGTTAAACATAGTGCCAAGGCAGACAATTTTGTGCCAAACTTTCTATAACACCTGGTGTTAGGAAAATATGCTTTCTATTTCTCTGCTCTTTTATTAAAAGACATTGCCAGTCTCATTCTCCTGAAAGTTTGCCACCCTTTCAGCTCTGCATGAGTATTCCATCCCTTTAGGAAAAATTATTCAGTACTTATAGGCAAACACCATCACTGATCATGCACTTCCTCTAAACCAGCAAGATGACCTCAAGGTGCCTCCCATCCCAGTGGCTGTGAAAACCACCTCACTGGTGTCAGGATGTGTGACCTTGAGTCCTACAGAGGTGTAATTACTCATGAACAGTTAGGTTTGTTTGGTTTAACTCATTTCACGGGGCAAGGGCATGTGACACTCATATGAAACAGGCCCTGATCTAACTGCTGGCCTGAATTCAGCACTCAGAAACATGAAAGTTCAGAACAACTCCTCTTCATTTATTCATGTGTCTCCATCACTCTGCTCTGAGCCAGATCCAAAATCTGTGCTGTGAAGGAACTAATATCCTTAGTATCCTATTTTTACATAACCATTTTCAGCAGCATACCTTCAAACACCACCTAAAGTAGTTCAGGTCTACCAGGACCTCTTCTAGATGCAGAAATACATATCTGTGGGCAGGAAATTATGTGCCTAAGATCACAGTTACAGAATCCTGTGCAAGCCACTACTCTCTCACCAGAGATCTCTTTAATACTATACCATAACATAGTTGTGGTAGGCTGACTGTGGCCAGCTGCCAGCTGCCCACCCAGACACTTTCTCACTCCCTCTCCTCAACAGGCCAGATGAAAAAATAGGATGGAAAAAGTCTTGGGTAGAGATAAAGACAGGGATATCCCTGAGCAGTTACCATCATGGGCAGACCAGACATGACTTGGGGAAAATAAATTTATTCTATTGCAAATTAAAATAATTTTGGACAATGAGAAACCACAAGCCCCTGCTCTGTTTTGATTCTTTGCTCTTGACTCCTCTCCCTTCAAGGGGAGACAGACCTGTACTTTACATCTCTGTTGTCAGACACTCACTGTGTTTTGGCTGAGGAAGCCCTGAGGCACAACACTTTCTGCTTCAGGGCCAGATCCAGATTTCCAAGCACAGGTTCTTCCTTACTGAAAGCTGTATTTGAAATAAAGGCAGGTGGTAAAACTTCTTGTTAGGGTACCAGCAACGTTTGCACTCTGGATTTGTCTTGTGATGGGAATGCCACAGCTGCTGGACTGAGGGATCCAGGGATTTCTCACTTGGCCATCCATAGGTGAGGCTGCTGCCATTGCAGCCTCTAGGTCTAGGAAGTAACAAGGATGAGCAGGTGTCAAAGATGTCAACCTAGACTGAGCAGATAAGAGGCCAGACATGATAACAAAGAGCAGGGTTTTAACCTATATCCACACAGACACCAGCAGCACTCACACTGTGTGAGAAACACTGAGGTCTTTATCCTGTTTCTCCTTTTCAGATCACCAAGTCTGAGGTTAAATTATAGACACACACACTTAGCTCTCATAGCTAAGGGCAATCCCCAGGCTCATTACTCAGCCACCAGCTGTAAGCTTGGGTCTTTTTCAGATGTTAGCTGCCCAGCTCAGCTTAAAGTTCATATGTGAATCACATGGAAAGTGAATTTGAAGTAAATTTGAAGATGCCACCAAGCTGACAGGTGCCATTGACACACCTGAGGGATGGGATGCCATCCAGAGGGACCTGGACCAGCTGGAGAAGTGGCTCCATGAGAACTTACTTAGGTTTAACAAGACCAATGCAAGGTGCTGTGCCTGGGTCCAGGCAATCCCCAGTATCAGTCCAGGCTGGGGGAGGAACAGAGGAAGAGCAGCCCTGCCCAGAAGGAACTGGGGATGAGAGGCTGGATATGAGCTGGAAATGTGGAGTCACAGCCCAGAAACAAATCCAGAGCTCTGTGGGCAGCAGGTGAGGTGGGGATTCTGCCCCTCTGCTCTGCTCTGCTCAGAGCCCACCTGCAGGGCTGCATCCAGCCCTGGGGTCCACAGCAGAGGAGAGCCTTGCAGGTGATCAGAAGGCTCTCACATGGAGATTATCTGAAGTCTCTGGGGATACCCTGTTGCACCTTCCAGTGACTAAAAAAGGGGGTTTATAAAAAAGATGGGGGCAGAGTTTTTAGCAGGGCCTGTTGTGATAGAACAAGGGGCAAAGGCTTTAAACTAAAAAAGGGTAGACTCAGACTAGTTGTAAGAATTTATTTAATTTTTTTTTAGTATGAGGCTGTTAAAACACTAGATCAGGTTGCCAAGAGATGTATCCCTAGAAAGATTCAAGGCCAGGTTTAACAGGGGTTTTAGCAACCTGCTCTAGTGGAAAGTATGCCAGTCTGTGGCTGGAGGGTTGGACTAGCTGATTTTTACAGGTCTCTTCCAACTCAAAATATTCTGTGATTGTATGAAAATAGGGATAGGATTTAATGAGAAGAAAACACAGACTTCAATTCTCAATTTGCCATGCATGTTCCACCCCAATCTACTTTGATCCCTCCCTTTCTCACATTTAGCCGTTCCTCTAAATGTCCCATAACAATTTTCATTTGTCTTCAAGATTCCCTCAAAGCATTCTATAAGCAGCTTTACACAGCCTTAAAAGTATCATCAACTATCCCATAACCAGTTTTCTTTTTCCTGTGGTGCATGTGGGAAACTGATTTTTTCCCTTCTTGATCAGCTACAAAATTCTGGTTGAGCCCTCTAAAGGCTTTAGTCATTTGCTCAATGGCCCCTCAGCTAATGACCTGGTGGTTCAGGCTTTTGCTGGTGTCTATTATCTTGTTTTCCTTAGGGTTTGTGTATTTAGGTGTTTAATTTATTTTTTTTCCTGCCTCTTATCTTTGTCTGTTATCTTTGTCTCTTATGCTGATATCTGTTAATCAGATGTCCTTAGAGTCTACATATCTTTGCATCAGTCAGGGCTTGGATTAGAGTTTGAATTAAAAAGACAGAAAGTGCAGAGCAGACCTGCAAACATGCTAAAGGCTTCTGCTCCAGGGGCTCAGCTCAACATCTGAATCCTGAATTTCAGTTTACAAGAGGTGTCAAGCCTCTTTCCTCTCTATGTTTATCAGCTATTTATAAACATCACGGGAAAGACCAGGGCTATGTGAAAATGAATGTGCTGTGTATTTGGTCTGCTATGAACTTTAGAAACTTTAGTAAGAGCTAGTTCTGATCTCCTGGCACTGATAACAAAATTACACAATACCAAAACAATAGCATTTCTGTTTTATGGCTAAGGGTCTGGGACACAGACACTGAAGGGCTAATCCTAAATCACAGAGGAATTCTGTGACAGACTCACATCTGGACCTTTTTTCCTTCCTCAAGTCTCAACCTAATGATGCAGACACATCAAAAAATCACAAAATCCACCTTTGGAACTCTTCCTAAATACATAGGTACCAAGCTAAAATATTAAATCAGTTCTCTTTCCAAGATGCTCGTCAGCTTCCTTTAAGTCTTACCAAGATTTTGTTATTCTTTCAGAGTCCAAAAGCATCTTCAAAGCTTCCACTCACTGACAAATCCTTCTCCTTGTTCTTAGAACAGACTTAGGAATACTTTTGCATGGCTTTATGCTCCAGAGAGAAGGTCTCACCCAACCCTAATTCAATAAGACAGACAGAAAATGTCAGAGGAAAGAAATAAAGAGCACAACGGAAAAATCTTAATGTACATTACAAGCACAATGATGTGTTCCTTTGCCCTCAGATTCAGTTCACAGCAATATAAAAATTGTGGGTAAGAAACCAAAATTCTAGTGAAAAAACAAACCGCTTGGGAAGTCATTGTCAATAATTGTGATGCAATCCACAGTGTAGTAGATGATTTTTTCAGAGATTTCCATCCTATCAATGATTCTGTATGAACTTTGTGTGAAATATGTTGCTGCTAATGTGCATTTTTAGTTTTTTTTAATTATAAAACATTAAAAAAACACAACAATAATTGATTAGTGTACATTAAAAAAGACAGTAAAAGTGACAGTGTTGCTTTGCTGCTAAGTGATTATTCCTGAATAAATGTTGACAAAGCCAAACCAAGCAGCAAACCCAGATTTGGCTGAATTTCTAAAATCCCTGTTTCTTTATAAAAGATACTTTTCTTGTTGAAGAACTATTGGATGGAACTTTTTAATTTTAATGGTCCCTGGACTGTAGGTTTCTGAATTGGAAGTTGTTTTATCTGAAGAAAGGGAAGAGAGTGAGGAGGAAGGAGCAGCAGAGATGATGTGTGATGAACAGACTGCAATCTCCATCCCTTGTTGTCCTGTTTTCCTTAGGGTGAAGAAGTATTCTTTGGGAATCAAATTTACCCAAACAAGAACTAGAGATATTCTTATGCTCTGACTATGTAGTTATTTCCATCTCTCTTTTTTAAGCCAATTTTTTTTCACTATTATCTTATTTTTTTTAATTGTCCAGATTTGGCACACTTGTTTTGGTAATGTTTGCACAATCTGTATAATCATAATATTTGGCACAATATATTTAAAGACAGGTGCAGGATCACTGAAATGTGGATGAAGGTTTCCCTTTTAAAACCTGCAATAAAAATCTAAAATGTAACTGTATTTTATCAGGAGACAAATATTCAAATTGGAAATATCCTTTCCACAAAATTTAAAAAAATAATAAAAATATCATTTAGTCAAATATCATTTGTTAAAAATATAATTTTTAAGTGAATCAATAGATGCTACAATTTCAGTATCATACTCCTGAACAAAGTAAAAAAAACACAAAAAAACACAAAAAATCATAGTTTGTAATGAAGGAAGAGATGTCTTGTTGGAAATATTTGATTATTGTTTCATGCCCTGACTGCTGTTTTCATTTTTTGCAGGTGCAGGGCTCCTGTTATCAGTTAGTAGTTGGTTTATGGCTAATATGCTTTAGTTTATCCCATTTGACATGGATAAGAACTGTTATCAGCTCAGAGGAAGGCCCTAACTCAGATTTCAGCCATCTCGATGTAGTTATCTGTAGTGGGTGACTAAGCTGCAGGCATCAAAAATTGAAAATGGAATCAATACCTCCAGTATGGAAACAGCTGGGAGATACTTTAACCTGGTTTGATCAATGTGTGCTCCAAAACCAGCCTCATTTTGTGAATGAACTGTTCCTTTTTGACTTTAAAGGAAGCTGAATCAAGTCTCCCATTCTGTTTATAGACCAGAGCAGAGACCCTTCTCTTCAGACAGATCTTCTGAATGCATTTACAGACCTGTAACAGAGTGGGGTGATTACACTTGATTACATTTCCATACTTCAAAATCAAACTTGGAGCATGCCCTGGTTTGAGACATCACTCTTTCAAAATAATTGTATCCAGGACACTTATATACTGCCCTGAGAAGTGTAAATTATTCCCTTTCCTTTTTTTTTTTTTTTTTTTTTTTTCCCTAGGGACAAATGGCAAGGAACCAGAGCCAAGTTCAGATGAGCCAACACCTGCTTTTGCAGAATTTAGGACATGCTTATCCTTTCTCCTCTGTTCCTCTCTGTTGTGGTACAAAGAAACCATGAGCAACACCAGCTCTCACCTATTAGTGCTTTTACTCATTAACCTTGGGGTAAATAAATGGCTGAATGCTGACAAGGGTATGGGAAACTGAGGTCTTTCTTGACATTAAATCTTTAGTTTTCTGCTTCAAAATGTTTTCTTTGCTTGTTGACCCTTCATAGTTTTCCAGTTACTCAAGGCAAAATAGTAAAATAAAGAATAAAAATGCCATTTCACTATTGCTTGGGGAAATTTAAAACCCAGCTTAATTCTGGAGCTATGGTTCATGTCCAGAACTCTTTGATAATACAGTCTATAACCAAGGGAATTGCTTAATTCTGTTCAGTTTGCTCATCTCCACTCACACCCATAATGAGTTCCTGAATAAATTAAATGATAATTAATCGTGTGACATTTCAGACCACGTGTTGTGGATTTTAGAGTTAAGATTTCCTGATGGAATCCAGTCCATGGGTTTAGTTTCTCCTTGTTTACTATAACAGTTTTCCAAGCTTTTTCATACCGAAGAGCTTGCAGTGTAGTTCCATGCATAATAATCAGATCAGGGTAAGGTTACATAACAAGAAAGAACTTCACTTTCATCCTCTCTAGGTAATAGATGAGCAAGTCAGACAGGAAATCAGTCTGCTTTCAAACAGGGTATATTAAAAAATTTATGATGCAGCGATATCTTGTACTCCCTGGGTTTGGAGGAAAAAGTGTGGTTTGATAAAGAGGCATCCTATACCCAAAGCAAAATGGTAACACAATTGCAAGTGTACAACATGGAAAAGAACCAGTGACAATACCAACACTGTGATTAATCATTCTGTTGAGGACAACTATTTATCAAGAGATTAATCTCCCAGCAGCTATGGCTCACATGGCTTGAACTTAAAGAACCCTGAATGATCCTTGAAGGATAAAGGAAATGTTATATTTTCACATAAGCAACACAGCCATTTCTTTCCTGGATCAGGAGAAAAATATGTAACTACCATTCAGGCCATGACAGTTCAGCTTGTGCTTGTTGCAGCTAATCACAGAAGAAACAACAGGACAATAAAGAAGAAAGGTGTCTCTCAGCTTTCTCTCCAATTCTCTAAATAAAAATGTCCCTAGAAGGAATGATTTCCTGGAGGACTTCTCTGCAGCCCTTCTAACAGTGGTCTTGTGCTGTTTTTGACAGGGGTAGAGATCATTTTCTGGGACACCCTGGACCATATGACACCGTGTATAAAGCTGGGGGAAGAAGGAAAGGGGAATGTTCACAGTGATGGTGTTTGTCTTCCCAAGTCCTGGTTGGGTACAATGGAGCCCTCCTGAACACCTGCCTGCCTGTGGGATGTGATGAATGAATTCCTTGTGTTGCTTTGCTTGTGTGCACAGATTTCATTTCACCAACTGAACTTAACCCATGAGCTTTTTCATTTTTATTCCTCTGGTTCTTTCCCCATCCCTCTCCAGGGATTGAGTGTCTGTGTAGGGCTCAGCTGCTGCTGCAGTGAAACCACAGCAGGTGTTCTTCACCTGCCTGCACACAGGCCCTTGCAGAGCTGTCCTGAGGCAAAGAGGAGACATTCCTAGGGCATTCAGCTCTTTCCAGGTGAGCAGGAGATGGATTAACAGGCCCAACTCATCTTCTCAGAACCAGTCCTATGTTTCCCACAAATCAGAAGCATCAAAGGAGGGCTACAGGAGTTGCTGCCTGAGACAACCTTCCTGGCAGAGAGGTAGCTCAAAGTCAGCACCAGCCCTGATGATTGGAGCTTCCTCTGCTGCTGACATAACTGAGGGGAGACTCTCATGTGTGGGTAATTGTGTGGGCACAGTTTCCCACTGAGGAGGGGCAGTGGTGAAATGCTTGTGGTGCCAGCACATCCATTTATACATCTGGTATTCAGGACACTCCTTCCCTTGGCTTCAATGAGGGAAAGAAGAGGCACTGTGCACTGAGGGAAGTTTGCCCTGCTGGCATTGTAGCTCTCCATCTGTTCTGCAGGCAGAGTAAAACTTCCATGTCAAGAGCAGTGACATTAACAAAAAGTATACTTTTTCCTTTCTTTTTTTTCAGGAAAAAAACCGCCAAAATTAAGAGACTCAGAGAGAAGTGGATAAAAGTGCATAACTTTCCACAGGCACTTCTCCTCTGAAGAGTGAAAACAGTCTGGATGGATGCTGAGTTGAAAGAATTCAAGAGTGAATATGTCAGTTAACAGCAATTTGGCTTGAATGATACCTTCCCAGAGGAAAGAGGTAACTCATAAAACTTTCCTTCTGGAAGCTCTCAGATTCTGGCTAATTAATTGCAGTGAGGTATCTTTTAAACTAGAGGTGTGCCAAGGCAGATCCAGTCGCTTCTGAATCCCTGTTGCCAAGACTTTTATTATTACTTTAAAGACCATCTCCAACATATATCAATGCAAAAATCCTTGGCAGTATGAAGATAACACAGAAGTGCAGCAGTTTATTTATAAGAAATAGTATCTCAATAAAGATAAGTTGGGGAGGGAGCACAGAAAACCACTGGTTGCTATGAAGCTTTTGAACTTGAGCACCTTGCATAAAGGTCTGTGCCTTGCAGGCTCAGGGGTGGTGAGCACTGCAGCTGCTTTGCCATGTAAATCTTTTGGGGAGATCACATCATCCTCCTCTTTTAATCCATCCATGTACAGGTGTTCAGGGCTTTCCTCCCTACAGTCATACTGACCTGGATAGGTGAGTGTTGTTTGTTCCTGCACTTTCTTCCCTTGACGTGACACCCAATGTGCTGGGATTTGTCCTCTAGTGAAAGTTCTTGCTTCTGGTGTGTGCTCCTGGGGTTTTGCAATGCAGCCTGGCAAGAAAGTCTATTGATTGAGCAGGAGGGAGCTCTGTGTGCTCCAGCAGTCACACTGGGATATGGGATGCCACAGGGAGGGCAAAGATCTTTGGAGTCTCTTCCCATGCAAAATGCAAACTGATGTGTTTGACTTTGCTCTCTCATGGCAATTCCTCCAAATGCACCAGCTGACTTGTGCTTATTGCAAAGTAAATAAAGAAACTCTCCACAATAACCTTCAGCTTTATTGCTGATTACAAAGCTGGCATAGGTGGGACACACTGTTACAGATAAACTAATAAATAAAGATAATCTCATTACAGTTTATTAATGCCAGTTAAGAAAGCTGTATAGACAAGGACATTTGCTTTTCAACTAGCAATAGCAGGTCATGATAGAACCCTCGGAGAGAATCCTGCCAAAGCAAACAAAAGTCTACATTGCTGTTTGTTTCTTTTTGTTTCTCACTGCTATTTTAACCTGTGATAAGACCACAGCTTTTCTAATGACAGATAGATTGACCTAGATTAACCTCACCAGATTTCTGAATCATACAGAGGACATTCAAATATGAGGGTGACAGCTAACCTCAGAAAAACTTTGATGCACACCTTGTAATTCATGTACAAAACTGAAAGATGAACAAGAAAGATTGAATTCTGTGGAAAACGGTTTTGTTTTGACACAGTACTCCTCTCCAAAAAAAGGAAGACTAAGAAAAAGAGAATGTGCAATGACCTAAATAAGCTGTATTTTATTATGCTTAAACATGAAAAGCAAAGTGGAATGTCCATGTTTATATCCCTGAACCCCACAGAGCCATAGATGGAGGTTTCCACTTTGAATTTTTAAATGAATGTTTTTCCCTAAAAAGTGCAGAGAAATAATAGGTAGCAGAAAACTTGCTCAGCTATTAATGGTGTCATTCTGTTAGAAAGATGTAGGAAAAAGAGATAACAATGATTATCACAAAGTGGGAGAATGAGGTGGAAAAATAAACTACAATTTCAAAGCTATAGAAGCACTTGGGAGGCATTTTTTCATCCACCTTTTTCTATGCCTGACTTTTGCACATAAGAGCAGAGAGCTCTCAATAGAAAGACAGTTTGAAAAGATTGATGAGAGACAACAGGGCCTGAATCTTCTTTTAGAACTGACTGTGCATTTTGATTTAATATTCAGACTCATTAAATACAGAAGTGTAAAACTCACAGTTCTGATTCAAGACACAGACCAGAGAAATGGAACTGCGAGTGGTCTGAGGCAGGGATTGTACAGCTGGGGGTGGTTACCCTGAGCCTCACCATGACCTCCCACACTCACACTGTGTCCTGGGGCAGGGGCCTTCTTGGGGGACATCTAAAGGGGCTGCCTCACCTTCTGAACTACCAGAGTATCACAGGCCAAAATTTGTCTGATTTACTTTAAAGTACCAGTTTATAATCTGCAGAGGTTTGGCAGCTGTTGCAGGAACAGATGTTGAAATTCTGCAGATATTTTTTAAAAAGGGGGTCAATATGGCAACTGGGGTAAGGAAATACCCACTAGTGTCCTGAGTTAAGCTGAATTCCTTCATAAAGGGAGGACAGAAATTTGCCCTTATTAAGACAACTAAATGTATGATTACATTAAAGATGTGCTTAAACTCCATTGATTATAATAACGTTTCAAAGTATACTTAATATTAGCATATATGTACGTGATTTCACAGAAGGTTTGCAGTCTTGAGTCAGAGTCCAAGCTAATTAAGACAACCAGCTCATCCTGAATTCACTGAAGTCAAGAATAAAATTTTAGTGTTTCTGATAAAGAGAACCAATGCTGCATAAACTGTCCCAAAAGTTTATTCTTCATATGGATTATAAATTTTTGATAAATGATGAAGTCTGATATATTGCATTGTCTGTCTACAATCGTGACAACACAATGCTCTTCAAAAAAACCAAGTGCTTAAGACTTTACTTAATTAGTAAATTCTGAGTTAGAATATTATCTCAGGGACCCCATGATCAGTGAATTACATTGTGGTGCTAAATTTGCAGTGGATCTTTAGAGGTTTAAGCCATGACATGTGACTACAGCAAGTTCAGCCTCTGACTGAGTGTGTCTGTCCTCACCAACACCACAGCTGGGCTCACAGGCAGGGTTGTAAACAGAGCCAGATCCAGCCAGCTCCTGTTTAGCATTCTGTAACTTCAGGGCAAAGGAGAGTCCTAAGCCCTCAAGCACCAGCCCAAGTGACTTCTGTTTGCAACACATTCAATAAATATGCAGTACAATCTTGCAGAACAAGTGCACAAAGGCTTTCAACAGGAGACCTTCTGCAGATTGTTGTGACAGCAGCATCTGTTCATAAGGGCTGCTTAAGTGAAAGTAGCGTAGGTATGTGCTTCTCTTTCTTCCACCTTGGGGCACGTCCAGTTTGTTGTCTGAATTATTTTAGACCCATTTTCTGACAAATCCATTAGCTATTCTCTAAAATTTCCAGACATTTCTATTTGCTTCCTATTTCAACATCTCAGTGACTCCTTGGTTCCTTCTGATTCTGAAGTGCTCATACTGAGCTCTCTCCTTTAATCTATTTTCCTGGGAGTTATTTATATCTATATTATGGTTTATAACCCTGCAGGCAGTTCTTCAGTCTGCCTAGTAGAATTGCCATAGCAAATTTTGAGAACTTCACACCAATATTGATAGCAAATTCTCTTTGTGAGTCTTTTGAAATCAAAGCTCCAGCTGAGGGTCAAAAGGGGGTGTGCTTTCTGATCTTTACTCAAATTCCTGCTAGGCTCAGGAATCTAAGGGGATGGTCATCTATGGTGTGACACTTGTAAATTGAAAATCTTCTGAGATTTGCTCTTTAAACACAACTGAAGAGAAAGTGTGTCTCAATTTCAAAAGCTGAGATTGTTTAGTACAGTTACCAAGCTTTGGTCCCAGGCCTTGACCATCTGCATGAAGCCAGCAAAGTTCTATCCTTGTCAGAGGGATCTGTGTCTTGAAGGCTGATCTAAGTGGGGTGGGAGTTCTTGACTGGCTTAAGAGTTAGATCTGATCATTCAGGATTTTACTTTGTAGGAATATTAAAACAGTAAAAGAAGTTACTCCTAGGAAAGACTTTCTCGTGGATACCTAAACCACAGGAAGACAAATGGTTGCATTCTTATACCAGTGAGAAATGGCCCTTATATTTTCTCTCCAGACAGTGAAGGCAATTGAGCATTGTAGTGACAAACACTTGGATCAGGGCTGCCAGCAAGCTCCTTCTCCCTTCCAGGTCCATGGACCTGGCCTGATGGGCTGGGCTTTGTACACAGTCATTGTCCTATCATGCATGAAAGCAGGTGTGGGTTTTGCAGTGCTAAAGGGTTTGAGATCCACAGCTCATCTGTTAAATCACAAAAAAACGCAGTGTAGTGTCTCAGTCCCCAGCAGCCCTGAGACCTGGGACTGCAGTGTTTTACAAGCATCTTTTGTGCACCACAGCAATTTTCTCATGATTTTCTCACTTGAATTCCCAGCCTATTGTAACAGCTGCGTTTACAGGAAAAATGACTTGGCCCTGAGGTCTCCTGTGACCACCCCTTCTCACATTGCACTTCTGCTCCCTCCCTTTGGGAAGGGAGTTACACTGGCTGCAGCTTTTATCTTCATTCCTATTCACTCTTTAGCAGTCCCCCTTTGATGCTTCCTGCCATCTCTCTCGTTCTTGCTGTGCTTTGACGGCTCTCTACTGCAGGCACAAGTAGGATCATGCTGTGATGATCCCCCTCAAAGCAATGTCTTGCTGGTAGCAGGTACCTCTGCAGTGCAGGCTGGCAGTGCACTGCTGAAGGGACACAATATGCTCCTCTCTGTCCTTTCACATCTATCCCCTCTCGGGACTCACAAGGGCACCCCTCTTGACCAGAAGTGTCAAACCACAGTTTGAAGCTGGCAGCAGATAAACTCTGACAGGGTTCAAGTCTTCAAGCCCTGAGAGCAGTGGCTTGCATTGATGTGATTCCTAAAGGTCTGCATCTGCATTAGGAGTGCTGCTGATCTTTTGCTTAGAGGTTTGGTTTTTAAAAAGGTACCACGGTGAAACACAGCGAGGGAGCATTATCCCATTCCTGAGATTCTGAATTTTTTAAAACAAAGCCTAAATTAATTACCTCTTCTCCTGAGAGATGAAACATTAAAAAAAATAATGGGGGTTATACATTTATGCGCAGAAAAACAAAATAATTAGGAAAGAATGTGTAGCACTTAAAAAAATTAATATTGAGGAGCTGACTGGGTTTCAAGTGCAAGAGATGACTTGGATCTCACAGAGAACAGAAAGAAAAACACCCAAAACACACTAGATAAGACAAAAATTCCTTATGCCTTCTGTTTACTCTCAGGAAAATGTAGTTCCACATTTAAACTCAGCAAACAGCATGAGCTGTAATAGAATGAAGCATTGTTCTGCTCTCTATGGCTAAGCAATGTCAAGATAAAATGGTTACAGGGTCAAGGAATAGCCAGAAAATATCCATTGTCAGCTCATGAACTTGAAGTTACATCATTAGCCCAGGGATGAGGAGGAAAAAAAAATTTACATCCCTCTTTCACTGTATACAAAGTAAAATGGATGAAGTGAAAGAATCTTTCTTCTCCATGTTCCAGTCTTTACCAATAAATAACTAATTTTTTTTTAAAAAAGGCACTACAATGAACTAAATCTCAGCAGTACATTGTGACAGCTGAGCATCTCACAGTCTTTGTGCATGTATAAAACTGAAATGACAACTGCTTTAGAGGTTGGACTTGAAAATCTGGGGAGTTTCTGAGTAGACTGAATCATAACAAAAGTCTCAAAGTCTGTGGTGGTTATCTTTCAGCCAGGCATGTGCCCAGACTGGCAACAAAGGTGTGGAACCCTCATGCTGGCTTTGAAGAGCAAAATACAGAGAACTGTGTGTTGGAAAAGGCACAGGTAGGGTCTATGACTTTTATTTCATTATAAGAGTAAGACACAGGAGGAAGGATCTTATTTTTGCTACAATATATTTCTTTTGAGAGAAAAGTGACTATCCAAGGAAGAACTAGAGTAGGTCTGAGTCAAGTGGAAATCCAGATTCATTAGTGTTTAATATTTGGAAACATCCTCTGTGGGTAAAGGCTACATCTTGGCATCCTTCTGGTGAAGATGCTTGCACTTGAGTGACACCTGGAGAGGAAGGATCCAACCTTCACTGTCCCATAATAAGAAAGTTATAGTAAAAATTGATTTCAACACAGAATTCTGCCTCTGTATAAGAAACTAGAGGAAATAAGCATGAAGCATTTATCTGATAATGTAAGCTGTACAAAGGAACTTATGAGAGAATGAAAACTCCTGAAAATAAGTTGAAAAAAATCCACCCCACCCCCTGAACTTTAGAAAACTGATAGTTTTGAAATTGTTTTGGCTGCTTCTTGTTAAATTATGCCTACATGCATACGATCAGAGCTATAAAAATAAAATTGTTCTGCTCTGACACCTACCAACTCTCACTTTTAGTAATCAGTTCATGATATTGGCATCCATACGGCTGCAGGGGGACTGGGGGAGAGTTTCACTTCAGGCCAGCCTGTTGCTGTGAGATCCCTTTAAAAACACCTTCCTGAAGAGAAGAGAGCTGCTACTTAAGACCAAACCATGCCACTGCTAAAATGATACATGTTTTGTAATTAGATATCTTTGTAGAAAAGATTTTTTTTTAACAGATAAGTTTTTAACGCAGAAATTCTTTGTTTGATGTCCTTAAATGCTTCTGCAGAAGTTCCTTTGTGAGGGAGTATTTTAAAGGAAGGAGGAGCCAGGAGCTGCTTGCACACCAGCAACCTATTGCTGCAGATAGAGACAATTTTCCTTTGCTCTCTGAACTACCACAATTTTGCTGTAACTATTCAAGTCCCATTCAAAAGAATTATATTTCATACAAAAACAAAGAAAATACTGAAAGAGCTAGTGCAGCATTCTTCTGCTTCCTTTCAACTCTTTCCTTTAAGCTATTTTTTGTTTCTAGTTTTTGAGTCTGGCTGAAGAATGGAGTGTTGCAGCAAAGGTGTTTCCTTTCTTTCTACAGGAAATGATAAGCTTGATGTGCTGCTTTATATAAATTTTCCAGATGCAACTTGTTCTTAATATTTATAAGAATTTTAAACTTGATGATAATATAGCACTGCTTTCCTTAACCATGTAACAAAGCACAATCCTCAAGGCAAAAACTATGAAATAAATATTTTTTGAGATAGCACTCTTCTTCACTTTGCATAAATTTAACACTCTGCTCTCTGTACAATATGTGTTCTTTTTCCCAACTCCACACTGACATAAATAGCTCTGGCAAGATGTCATGAAAGTAACAGAAGCTTTGGAAAACACCACACATTAAGGATGCTGAATTTAATTTTCTGCTTTTGTTTTGGATGGCCTACTTACTCTTCAAAAGCCTTGCCATGTCGTGATGCAGTGTGGGGATGGAGGAACTATTAGACTATATTTATCCACATACTAAACCTCAGCTATAAACACCCAACTAACAATATTCATGTGAGCCTTGAGCTGTCTATAAACAAAAATAATGGGATGGAGCAGTCACCTCTATTCAGAAGAAGAATTTGTACCAGTGGTCCTGCCTCCAGGTATTGGGCTGAGATTGCTGTTTTACAGGTTGATAGGTACAGAGGTGCCTGCAGAGATCTGCCTGGAATAGCTGTTCTGCAAAGGTCACCTCTTGGAGACCTTGGATTTCTTACCTGAAATTCTGCTTTGTTTTTTAAGGACATCACATATTTCTAATGTAAAATGCATTCATAAATTGGGTACATGATAAATGTTACACCCACATGGAAATGCAAAGTATACAGGAGGAGTAATAATCCTGGACAAAATTTTTAAAAGGCACATTATTGGCCAAATTTTTTGAAGTTCATTCTCTCAGTGTGGTTTATTAACCATCCCTGATATTCTCCCTTTCTCCACTTTGCACCTTTAAATGATTTTCTGCCACAGATTCATGAGTCATAGAGAATTCACCTCTCAGAATTCAGTGTCTTCCCACATTTCTTTGGTTTATCCTTTCAGTTGTCACCTGCTGATCTGTCCCTAAAGTAACCAAAGTTTGGGAGTCCTTTGGACTTGCAGACTGGCCTCAGACATTGCAGAAGTTCAGATGCTCTCTGTAACCCCATCAAACCTCTTCCGATGACTCCAGCAGGAAAGTGCCTTGGGCTGCAGTCCAGGTTTCTGCTTCTTCCACAGCTGGTAGGTTTTATTTGGAACCTGAAGCCTTTCCTTGCCTCTCCAGGCTGGGCTCAATGTACTATGTGTTCAAACTCAAGGAGGAGCTTCCCAACATATTTTTTTAGTCCATGATCTCTCCTTGATTCAGTCATCTGCATATTTTTTCAGCCTTTTTCCCAAATCCTGCAGCTTTCTTGTCATTCTCTTTCCCTTAATGGAAAGGACCAGAAAAGCAGCATCTTCTACTGCTCCCACTAACAGCAATTTTTCTCTAATTTCTAGTTAACAATCCATTGCCAATGATTAGCAATATTTTATTTAGGCTAGATAAGAATCATTAATGTCCTCATCTCTTAGAAAATGAAGGAAACTGAAAAAACTCTGAGGGTTTGAGGCTTTAACAGTGAACATAGAACAATGTGTTCTCTCTTTCAGTTTGTGTCTACATTGCTAAAGGCTTTAAGAATTATTGCAATGTTCTTCTAGAGAAACATTTAGAGAATGCTTGTATGACAAATTACTGCTTCCAAACCTCACTATCCCTTCACTGAACCATAAAGAGTTTGTACAGATGCAGGTGCACAGCTCCAGGGTAGGAACATAAAAGTGATCAGAGACTGAATTCTTGACTTGTAGGTAAGAAAAGCTGTACCAATGTCACAGTTTGAGTCACTGTCCCTAAAATCTACAGATCCAGAAAGCTGGTGTCTGATTACATGGCCTTAGTTCACAATTGGTCTTTATTTTGATAAAATTAAACTGAAATATATAATTATTCAATACCATTAATACTGATTTGGGACAGATGCTTATGTAACACCCAATTTTATTTTGCTTGGCAAAAGTTTGGCATTCTGGCTTCAGTGCCCTGATTTCAGTGGTCACTTCACTCTTTACAGTGAAGCAGGTCCAGCTCTAATTTCCCAGTGATTCCCAGGCCATGATGCTTCAAACAAACTCCTGGGAAGGCAGGAAGAGAGAGGGAAATGTTACAGCTTGTGAGAAACGTCATAACACAGACATCCTAATTTTAGTATCACTGATAAATTCTAAATTATGGAGCTTGTAACTTTAAATAGACCATTCCAGACTGTATAATCAACATAGATTTGATTAAACATTTTCTAATTTGACTTAGCCTTATCATCAAACATTTTTCCGAGTTCACAAAAAAAGTGGAGATTCAGCTCACCTCTATGGAAGGATACTGAATTTGGGCTGTCAGAACAAAACTTCTTGAATTGATTTCTTTCAAAAATAACATAAAAATAACAAAAAAGCTCAAGAAAAAAAAAATCCAAACTTAATGAGCTGATGATCCAGGGTTACTAAGTTTAGCTGGCAAAAGTAGCTTAAGACATTTTTGAAAACTTTACTATGATGAATTAAGGAAAAAACCCACTAATCCTGAAACTTCCTGCTGAAATATGACATAAAACCACCCAGCTTTGTCAGAATGGAACTGCACAGATCTAAATTACTTGAGACCAGATACTAATGAGCAAAACCAGAAATATTCCTCCGTAGTGAATAAACAAATGTTTTACTCATCTGGTCTGGAAAAATGGGCTGTGGGGAGAATTGTCATTTATGGAAGAAATATAACTTTTTAGAGTTTATTTAATGAAATTTACATGTAAGAAATCTTTTTCCTTATCTTGGCATATCTTTTTTTTTCAAATGGTAATGTACCTGTATAGGGTTTTTTTTTATTCTCTGTCTCTTTTATATGCCTACAACTGTTAAGAAAATGCACTTCAAGTTTAGAAATAAGTACTCTTAAAATCCAATTTTCAGTGATTTATGAATTAATAACATGGAGCTCAAACAGTAGGTATGGAGATAGATGAGGTATATTTATTTATGGTTTGATGTTGAATTTAATAATTGTAAAAAGTAATTTGAGTCAAAATGAAAAAGAAATGTGATCATCTTGGGTCCTGGAAAAAGCAAAAGTGGTATCAAAAATAATTTTCTTTAAATTTAAAACTTTATATATACCAATTCTTATATGCTGCACAATGTTTTTTTCTAGATATACTAGTTGGTAAAACAAAAGATTTATTCTTTATGAGATTTTACTGCTTATCTCCTTAAATCATTATTGCTAGAAAAAATAAGGAAGGAAAGGCACACTTAAAGAAAAAAAGAAAACAGTACGAAATTCAACAAGCATTTGTGAATTATTTTATCTCTCTCTCACCAAAACCTCAATTTTCCAGCAAATTGCTGGTTCTATTCTGTGTTCATCAGCATTAATATCTGAAGAGCTGCAAATCTTCGTGCCTCAGCGAGATGCACTTCTGGCTGAGCTCAGGAAGGAATTTCCCCTCAACCTCCAGGGTGTTGGGATTGTCAGGATCCCAGCATCACTCCCACTCCCCATCCTGCTGCTCCCCAGCCAGGGCCCATGAAAACACCTCACAGCTCCCACCATTACAGGCAGATTGTAATTACAGCCCAAGTGAACTGACTTTACAAGTCATGACAACATTTAATTCAGTCCATTAATCCACCCCTAACTGTTTCACAGTTCTGCAGAAAAACTCACAGATGTCTCCAATATTTACAGCAGGATCAGTGGGAAGGTGACTGCATCTGATTCCCAGGAGAAGTTTCTTCTCAAATCCTTCATATTAGAGAGGTGCAAAGCTACTCTTGTTCTCACATATTCCTGGGCAAGCAACAGGTAAATCTGTCTGCTCAGCCCTTCACACATTAATGTGATTTTTAGCATTAAAAAGATTCTGAGAAACTCTTGCCAAAGGCACAAATCATCCATCCAGTTACACTGAAAACAGCAGTCAACACAAGGTGGATAAATCCTGCATGACCTACTTCTGTGGACCAGAGGTTTCCTTCAAATTATCCCAATCAAATAACTGGGGGGTTTATGCATATTTTTATACACAAGAGTTCTTGGTGGCAGAAAGTGCCAGCCTGAGATATAAGAGGGTTTGATGTAAACTTCACAGATTATTGCTTGGAGCCCTCACCATGGCCAAAAAACCCCCACTCCATATTCTCTGATTCCTGATTCCCTTCCCATGGGTACATTTCCCAATAAGACAAAGGAGAATTTTTAGTTTTAGAGAGTCAGGGCAGCAGATAGTGATTCTGGGGACAAAGAACTAAGGTTGAATAACAGTACGTGCATAGAAAGGCCAAGAATAATATTTCTCCCTGCAATGTCACACATGGCAGCTACATGTCCCCAATTTGTCATCACTCTGTGATCCTTGGGTGAGCAAACGTCCTTTCACATTCTGCTCTTAGCTCTCTGCTCTTCTCACAGAGTTTATAAACCCTGCTTTTAAAGTGATTTCAGATCTCTGCATATCCCATCAAAAGGGAATTCCTTCTGTCTCTCAGCCTTAATTCAACCTACAAATATTTTCTCTTCATTATATTCTCACGTCCCAATGTCCTTCTGGGTCTTGGACCATCCCATTGCATTTCTGTGACCTGAAAAAGAACTGATGAACCACTCTGCAAGCGTAGGTTTGGTGTCTTGTTCCTGATTTTTTTTCTCTTAACATACAGAATAGGATGTAAGATCAGGACATCTGCAATATCCTAGGACCCAGCATTACAGAACCTGTCTGCAGGTCCTCCAGAGGGCTCTGAAGCCCTCTCACAGCTGGGATTCACCTCAAGAAAGCCAGAAGGGCTGCTGTGTGCAGACCCAAGCAAGTCAATGTGCAGCTCTGCACACTTGGATGTGTGGCACCCCTGGCCACTGAGAGAAACTTGTGTGGAGATACCTTGCAGTTTGAAAAAATCAAAACGAAAAATCATTATGTACATAAAATTCCTGCCAATTAATGGCCATTTTTGTTTCCCATTACCAAGGGATTTATCTGATTGTATAGAGCCAGAGACAAGAGATCAAATCACAAAGTTTAAAATGTTGAATTTTAGATTTTTTTTTTCATGTAATATCACTTGTCTTTCAGACAAGCTGCTGTTTTGAGTCTGCTAAGAATATGAAGACACATCAGAGAATTTGGGAATCCAGAATTTATTTATCCAGACTATATTATTCCAGACTGTATTTATTACTTCTATTTTGTCTCTGTGTGTGCAAGTATATTGGCTTCAATGTAGATATTTCTCTTTTTTCTGTGGTCCTTGGACTAAGAACAAGTCTTCATCTCTCCTGTGAGTATTTGCTGGCACTGCTTAGGTATGAAAAAGGCTCCCACTTCAACAGCCTTCCTCTCCAGCCTCATGGGCTATCACAGCGAAGAAGAAAAGTGCATTGTGTTGGTCGAGTTCATTCTGAAGGAGCTGCAGCCTGTGTCAAATTACAGAGCATTCTCTGCCTTCAAGAGATGCTCTGCTGAACCACAGCTCTGGCAGGTGCCCTCATGGACAACAGTCCTTTAGAGAAAGTGACAGTTTCACTTGTTTAGTTTGGAGGGCTTTTTTTCTTCTTTTCTGCAATGATGTATAAAAATTTTATTGGAGGGAGGAGAAAAAAAGAGTACTTGAAACACATAAGGAGCTCCAAGGAGGATTTTAAACAAGCTAAAATTACTATTGCCTTTATCAGAACCCCCCATACTGACTAATATGCTTGCATACTGGTTGCAAAGATTTCATACACACCTGTAGTACTAGAAAATGGGAATTATTCTTTATCAGCAAATTAATTATTGTTGGACATTCACATGCAGATCATTCAGTGCAATTCACCAGAGACCAGGGAGGGACAACATATGGAGAGAGACTATTTACAAGAGCATGTAGTAACAGGACAAAGGGGAATGGCTTTAAACAGAAAGCAAATAGCTTTAGATGAGATATTAGGAAGAAATATTTTACTGTGAGGGGGAAGAGGTGTTGGCACAGGTTCCCCAGAGAAGCTGTGGATGCCCCATCCCTGGAAGTGTCCAAGGCCAGGTTGGATGGGACTTGGAGCAACCTGGGATAGTGGAAGTTGTCCCTCACCGTGGCAGGGAGCTGGGATGAGATGATCTTCAAGGTCCCTTCAACACAAACCATTCTGTGACTCTGCAAGGGGATGAATGAGTTAAACACAATCAGGACTTTAAGTAGCAGACTGCCATGGGGCTGAGTAGCAAAAGCTTGCAGTCATATTTCTACCAGGACAAGACTGATAAAGTAGATTTTTATTGGATCAACAATTACTGTAAAAGGCATTAAAGGTCAGAATGGATAAATATCAAGTCATACAAAGACCATCATTAGCTAACAGCAATTTGGAAGGTTGTGCTGTTTTAATAACAATTCATTTTACAAAAGCTGCTGAAAATGTATCACAGAGTTCTTGTAGAAATCCTGTGTTGAAACTGCATCTTCCTAGCTATTAATAACATTACAACAAGCATCATCCTGTATCATATCAGTGGTTTTAAACTGTCCTTCATAAATATTTCTTGAGTTGGTTGAATTAGACTTCAATGATTTCTCCATTAAATGTGGTCTGATCAATTTTTATGGCATTGCCTGAGGAATGAAATCAAACAAATGTCATGCTGGACTCACATTTCCTCTATGGATTTTTGAGGCATTCCTTTAAAAATATATTTTTGTTTGACAGCAGAGACATCGATTTGACAACTTGCTTTATAAAATTAGAGTTGCTTTCAAGTAAGGTAGTTATGCTGGGTGATCTGTGACTACTTCTGCATTATTTGAGGCTTCAGCTCCCATCCCAGTCACATGGGGCAATTTGTCATTTTCTCTGCTAATGACTACGTGAATCTGGATCAAACGGAGGAGCTGGTGAGTAAACATGCTGATTTCTGGAATCAAAGAGCTTGATTTTAATATTTGTCATTAAAAAAGTGACACAGCTCCCTAAATGCTACAACATGGCACTGTGAAAGATGAGACATTTCACTTATCAAAGGTATCATTTTAAATCTAATTTGAGAGCAAGGACTTGTGAACTACCATGAGTCAGGCTAAAGGGCCTTCAGTCCAGTATCGTGATCCTTGGCCTGGCAAGCAGCTCCTGCTTGGAGAAAGGCAATAGCCACTGTTAAAATTGATTGGAATAGCTGAATATTATATATTCAACTATTAACAAGATATCAAGGGTCATTCTAGTTGAAAAACAAAGGGATTTTTTAAGCTATATTGTATAAAATTCAGGAAATATAAGGATTAGATGAAGAGGAGGAATACATTGAACTTAGCTAAAAGGACCTCATTAAACCCCAGTTTCATTAGCACAGCTTGTTAAGTCACAGAAGGCTTAACAAAGGTCTATCCACTGCAGCAGCTGTGGTCCTGCAGGGTTCTAGGTAGAACATCAATTGAATTATCCTGACAAGCAGCAGAGAAAGGTCTAACAGCTTCCTCTTTCAGGTAACAGGCACTTTAGCTGGTACAACTGAACAGAGAGAGGGCTGTGCAGGAAACCTTTTTCATGTCTTGCAAAATCACTGAAAATGGCCAGATTTCAGAACACCTGAACAATAGCTGTGATTAATTATAATCTATTCTGAAATAAAAATAATGGGTTAACTACCTTGTAATGCAAGCCTGTGGTGAGCCTGCAGAAGACTTATCCTTTCCACTCTTTTGAAATAGCTTTCCTTGTGTTAAATAAAACATTAAATTCCCTTTTGATTTTATAACATGGTCAGGAGTAAGGCAGAGTAATATCAGTTTTCTGTAGATTCAGGAAATTAGAAGTTAGGAGAGACAATTTTAAACTTTTTATCTTGTCTCATCTGAGCTCTTGAACTAATCCCCAAACTTTCTGCTGGTTAAAATCATACTGTCAAAGAATCATTCATGTTTTATTTTAAAGGCATTGAGTAATACAGAAAATGAAAATTTAGTGATGTCAGCTGTGTGTTTTGTACCACAACTAGGTGATACCTGAGCACATCTAAAAAGGGGAAAATTTTTTTTCCAAAAAAAAAAAAAAAAAGTTTGGCCCATTGAAGAACATGGACTGCATCTATTTGCAAGCCTGTGAAATATAATATTTTATGACTACCAGCTTTAAAGCACGGATTACTTCAATGTAAGTGAAGTGTGACTTCAGCATCTGAACCATTTGACACAGAGGTAGAACTAATTCAAAACTGATACAATGTGAGGCTGCAGAAGAAATGTCCAAAGTGAGACAGCTTTAACATTGCATCTGGAACAGACATTGCTTTCACCAGGCAGGGAGGCAATTGTTTAAAAGGATCCAAAGAGTCATGAATTAAGCCCTGTCCCTCATCTTCCCCCCTGCAGTCAACCAAAATCTTAAGGAAAGGGTTAGAGTGAGCCATGCCACCAGCACTAAACACACAATTAACTCCAGGCTTTAGGGGACTACACACCTGAGCCAGATTGTCCTGAGAAATTCTGAGTCTTCTTCTTCTTCTCCATGGTTAAACATTCCCCAGCCTCACAGATGATCCAGCCTCATATGCCACTTCCATCTGTGGACAATCTTCATTCATGTTTGCCATAAAATCCCATGATTTGTGAGAAAGCACTTGAAGCTGCCTGTGGAACCTGGAGAAAAAGGCTTTAAAGTTTTCTCATTTAAGCTTTTCCACTTTGGTCATATTCCTGAATATTTATTAGACCACCAAGATATAAAACTCATGAGAACTATTCTGCAAACACAGAGGCTGAGTCACCAGTCAGGAAGAGAAAGAAACTGAATGCTAATGACTGCTGAAATTAACAGCTGCTGCTACTACTATTACTCCTCAACTATTACTTAACTTTTCCTTAAAAAGGGAATGAGCTCCAGTAGAACACATTGTAAAGACTTCCTCCAAATACAGTTTCTTCATGTTGAGGTCCAAATTCTTTCCTAAGTTAGAGATCTTGGGCAGAGGGCAGAGGTGACACTGAATCTCCCAAGTCCAGCACTCTAATCAGTAGACTATGGGGTAAAATGTTCTGTACAAGTCTCCTCATCCTCTAAAACGTCTTTGCAGATGGGCCTCATGGGTAACAGGGTGGATGGTATAACAATGTCATTATTGTGAATTTAAACAAAGAACAGTGGTGAGACAGAGACTGATTATTCACAATGGATAGCTCATGGCTGACCTTGGGCAATGGTATTACAAAACATGAGATTTTCTGGTCCTTCAGAATTCGGTTACCAACTGAGGAGCTGCTTAGACTAAGTTCTATGATTCCAATTATGCAGCAGTTAGGCCTCTGATCTTTTCCATGGACTGAGCTCTAAAATGCTAAAAAAATTTAAAAAAATAACCAAACTAAAAAATACACATACAATTAAAAACAAAACCAAAAACAGAACCACCACAAATACCAGCAAAACAAAACAAAAAACCATACACCAGAAAAAAATCCAAAGAACCCCAAAAAACCAGCAAGTGAGGTTTCTCTTACTTGGATGTCGCTGAGATTTTTATCCCTGAAATTTAAGTTCAGTAAGCCCTGATCTCAGAGAATTTCATGTTCACTGTCTTTTGTTCCCAAGATTTTCCTGTATTTCTAGAAGAAATGACTAAACTTCAGCATTAGTCTACATCTGTTCCAAGGTCTGGCTTCTCCCATGTTCCATTGTTACAAATCTGATTTTTCATAAATATACCCAACCCTGGATTCCATTGTGCCTTGTTACAGACCTAAACTGGAGTCACCTACAGTGACTGGCATATCTGTAAGTTAGAAAACCTCCTAAAACCAGACAGCAACAAACCAGTTCCAACAGTGGTATGAAGAGTTAAATTATTTAACACGAGATTCACTCAGCTCAAAAAGTCAGCATTCCCAAATCTCTGTCATTCTTTTACATACTTCATAGCCAGACTGAGTCTCCATATGTTCAGAATAATCCAACTCATGGTGAGACTAATCTCCCGAAAACTAACTCATTAAATTAATGTCAGTGATTTTATATGCCTGACTTGTGGAAACAACTCATGGGAGGTCTTATGTGCTGTAGTGCCCTGCCACCATTGCCATTGAACTGACCCTTATGCATAGTTTGAACCCCAGTGCTGAATTTGGCAACTTAATTTTGGTTTACTGGAATCTGAGATCAACATGGATGTATCTGCCCTATCAGGACAGCTTTTGCTGATGCCTATTGGCAGAGGATGCCTTCAGAAGTGAAATCTTTTGGCCAGGCTTCTATCTCCACAAGCTATCTTATCATTAGACTATCCAGCAGTCAAATAGATCATCCCTCAAATGAGTGACTGCAACAGCAGTAGCATTTGGAGGTTGGAATGGATGTGATATCAAACACAGGCCAATACTGCAATGCTGCCACAAAAAGGAGGAACCAGCACCGTGATGAATTCATGGATGAGCATAATATAAAAGATGTTTAGTGTTTTTATCACTGTCCTTGGCTTGGACTAAGGTTCAGTGGCAGTGATTTACTGCTTTTGGTTCTGGTGTTACTGACCAAATCAATTGTTGGTGTTACGACATTGATTTATTATTTGTAGTGTTTTAGAAATAGGTGCCACTCTCATGAACCATATCCCTCTTGTTCCACAGGCTTTGCCACCAGGACACAGAGTTGTGGTCGGTGCTGGAAGACCTCCCAGTGAAAGAAAGGGACACAGACAGATGGGAGAGCAGAAGGAGCCAGAGCATCAATACCAACCCTGGTCTCAGCACAACTGCAGTCCAGCAGCACTGAGCTTGTCATGCACACCAGAGGAATCTAAGGTGGGATTTGAAAGAGGGAAATGAAATGGCTTTGGGAAGTTTTAGAGGGAGACACTCCAAATAAAAAAAAGGGGTCTTGGACATCCCATGTCTGGGCTGGGTAGGAGGGAACTGTCATCTTGACAAAGCATGGGCAAAATTCTGGGCTGTGAAAGAGGTTGGAAGTAAAGGCAGAAGGTGTGCTTGATGCCATGGAGAGGGGGAAACTCAGATGGGGAGGAAAATCAGAAAGGCCACAACACGAAATTAACTTTTACAGCAGTATTTTGAATTGGTACAGGAGGAGATGAACAGGCGAGAACACAGACATGACAGAATTGTATGGGAATGCCAGATAAGGGGACTAAAGAATGGTGAGCTTGTTCCAGGCAATACAGAAAGGAAAACTTGATAGTTCCTCTCTTTTGTTCAGTTTTGGCTGTCATAGAGGAGTTTTTTTCAATATTAGGTAAAGCTCTTAATCTGCCTATATCTCAATTCCTTTCCTGTAGAAGACGATAATAACATTTCTTTTTATTAGAAGATTCACCTTTTTGGCAGAGAACTTTCTGAACATGGTTTATTCCTCGCTTAGTACAAGTCTGGCCTTTTATCAAACCTAGATTTAAACTGAAACAATAAATAACAATAACTTTTAAAAGCTATCAACAAATGTAAAGCAGTTTGAAAAAAAATAGAAGACATTAAGCAGAGAAAACAGAGAACACTCTGAGAATGGAACTTTATCCCCAAGTTTTGCATGTGAGAAAGCCACTGCGCTGGCACAACCACAGTGCCAACACAGTATTGCCACCACATCAGGGCAATACATCACTTTATTTGTAATGTGGATGTTTGAGCAGTAAAACACAAGGACACAAGTGGATCCTGACTGCCACGATTTCTCCAGTGCCTGAGATGCATCATTACTCTTTGCTTGGTTTATCAGTGGGGGGTTTTCTTGATTGTCACAATGCATTCAGGAGCAAAGGGTTTGTTGACTTCCCTCCTGGCAGGATAACACAGACAAATGTGTACTAACAGCAAGCCAAAATGGCCAAAGAGGGAAAATTCAGAGAACTGGACATGTTTATGGATATAATAAAAATTATTCCATTTCCTTACCTCTTCCTTCTCTCTGATTAATTAACTTACCTTATTTAGTTAAGAAAAATACACCTTCTTCTGATCTGAACTAGAGCACAAAGACCTATACTGTTTCCAGCGATTTTTCGGAGTTTGATGATTTTTCTTTTCNTTAAGAATTTTGTTTGGGTTTATTGAAAAGTTGTAACTAGGGTTGTTGAAATATTCCATTTGCAAAATGCATAGTATCTAGGTAAATTTGACTTAAAATGTTAGCACACACCCTCTAGCAGAGGGCAGCTCTGGCCTTTCTTTGGGAGGTGAAATACTGAACTTGATCCATACAAAATTAAAATCTGTGCTAACAACAACAAACCTAAAAGACCTTTAATAACATGAACACACTTAAGCATTCAAAAAAATCTTACTGGAAAAGGACATTCCCTTCCTTCTTTTCCCTTTCAGTGAAAGTATCAGTGTAATGAGGGAAGAGACAACAGGTTGGTACCATGAAAACTGAGGCTTCATGTAAGAAAAAAAATCAATCTCTCTGTAAAAGTACCTCTAAAAACTACATACAGGGAGACATTCTGGTAACAAATGAAAGGGAAAAAATCAATCTGGAAACAAAGCTTGTTTTTATTACTGTGATGAGAACAAGATTTGTGTTGAGAAATTAAATTCTAGTGGACTCCATGTTACATCTTTTCACTCACGTGTAAACATTGAGAAACAGAATGTACAGCCAAGTCACAAGAGAGAGCCACTGAGAGAAAAGGTACCCAGGAAGACACTAATACAATAGCTGTTTGAAAAGAATTATGCACATTTGTATATGTTTCAGTTGTAGCATATCCCATCACTGTCTCAGAGGAAATCGTCACAAATTACATTACCACAGCAAAGGCTGTGGGAAATGTTTGTATAGTACAAAACCCATTTTTTTCTGGAAATATGTGATTAATGTGCTTCATGTCATAAATCTGGTCAGCTGGTAGGATGATTAATTGAACACACTGATCCCCTCTCTCAGATCATTCCTGGTTTATCGATTATCGCACGGCTTTTTCTTCCCTACAGTTTGAGCTCACTAGTTTTCACTTAAAATGATCAGATTAGACCTGAAATGTTTGCTGTGTGTAAGCTAATTCTAGTCACTTGAAACTTCACGTAGCATATATTCTGGGTAAATCTGATTAGAATGGACAATTGACTTCTGATCTGTGCTCACTCCAAGGGACAGCGCAGCAGCCTGCAACACGCAATTAGACCGAGCACATGGAGTCCCCTGCACGGGGGGAGGCAGCAGCTCCTGGCCAGTCTGCCACTTACCATTACCCAAACCAACAGAGGATGTCACTGAAACAAGAGATGAAGTCAAAAGGCAGGCAGAGACTGAAAGTGCCCGGTCTCTGAGTGCTGTAAATGACCTTGAGATATTTCCTGTAAATGTCAGCGAGTCTGGCTCTATTCTCAGGCAAGAACCCACAGTGATTCTTTTCTCAGTCATGAAATACTGTTTTTGAAATACCATTCTTGTACTTTAAGGCTCCACAGGATAAATAAAATTTGTGGTAGGCAGATCTATTTGTGTTTACAGGAGGCGTTGAGCTCTTTCTGGATTCTGGACCGTTTATGGTTTTCCATGGCTCCCTCTTTCTGTTCTGCTATTCCAGGAATTCAGAGCTCTTAGTCATAATAAACCCCTAGAGGCTATTTTCTACTCATCTGCCATGACCCCTCAGACACTTCACACAGTCAGACACATTATTCCTTAAAATCAGTCTTTTTCTGCTCTCAGTGAATAGGTATCCTGTAACCCGTTTCCCTTTTCCTTTTTCTGCCTGCTCATGCTCTTATTCTTTTCATTTCTTAGATTCTACAATTTTCCTTTTCTACCTTCTCACTTCCATTAAGTCCTCAGAAGCTCAGCCTCTGCACTGTCCATTGTTTTACTCCACCACTTTTGACTAGAGCCTGCAAACACTTCTCAACTCTTGGCATGTCTCTTCCACCAACCTTTGTCTGTGGTGCCTCTCCCCTTGCTAGCAGATAAATGTAGCTGCCACAAAATGGGTTTCTTTGGCCTCTTATCAAGCTGTCCTTTCCACGTGCAATGCAAAAAGAATGTTAGTCTAGATTTCACCCCTGGCCTCCTGATTGCTGCCCTGCTCTTGAATCTGTTCTCTGATATGCTATTAGCTTTTTATAGGCACTACACCTATTTTCTTGAGTCCCTTCATGATTCCTCTGTGAGTCACTGACATCAGATGGAGGTTACCTCTGCATCTTTATCTGTACAAAAATAGTTGCACTTGCCCTTGTACATTTTCATGACCTCCCTCTTCCCAGGTCTCTCCTGTTCACACAACTCCTTTATAGCATCCCTTATGTGCTTTTCAACAAGATTCTTCAAGTCTAACCTACAACTCAGGAATAATCTCTAAGGTCCATCCCTCTTTCAAGTCCCTCTTTAAAGCCTCTTCAAGAATGCCCCCCAACCTGTGCTTCCTGTAACAAATTACCAGGACTGGCCAGAACACAAAGATCTTCAGCTATTTGTGGGTACCTCATTGTATGCCTCTGACATTAATTTACTTTAGTACAAAATGTAAAGATGTTCAGTCCACTGTAACCTTTTACCTGGGGTTTTCTAATGTCTGGGCCACCAAATTGTATTTTTCATAAATAAGACTTAGCTAATGAGGAAAATGTACTGCACCTTTCACTGAGAAATGATGCTCACTGGAGGGTCTTGGCTATCTTGCAGCATAACCAGTGGGAAAAACCATAATAAATGAACTATGTATAAAATGTCTTTTTAAAAAAAATAAACAAGACAAAACTGGCTTTATGGACATGTCCTTGTAGATGTGAGCCCTAAGAAAAGCTGATATTCACATTACAAGGCAAATAAGGATTTAATAGAAGTAACTCACAGCAGCAGTATCAAACAAAGGAAAATATTTCAGAAAGACAAAAAGAGAGAGGAAGTGACCACTTCTATCAATGTAAGGAAATGAACTGACCTTGCAGTTTCACCAAGAGATTATTTTTTTTATTTCTGTTGTGACAGAACAAATTCTTTTTCTCTTGCTTTTATCAAGCAATAGGAATATAATATCTCCTTTCATAAGAGAACCAGAGTCTATTTTCTAGCCTCAAAGTAACAACAAATCTTGCAAGTGCTTTAAAAATGGATCAGCACATAGAGGCGAGAATAGATGTAAATTTCTAATTTAGGGCAGCATTTTCTTACACCATTTCAGAGTAATTTTGGTGTTTTATGTAGTATTTAAAGTCCTACAGCTATAACTTTTAAGGGAAAAAAAATAAACCAGTAAACCCTACAACAATTCTTTGCCCTATGAGCTGTGATTATTTTTAGACCTGCTGTTAGGTTTTCAAGGAAAAAAAAAAGATCATGCAGTAAATTTAATCAAAATAATTGCAAAAAACAAAAGTGAGAAAGCTATAGAGAAACAATAAAGACAAAAATAAGTTTCTTAACTATAATATGAAACCTCTTATCAATGTGCCTCTCTGCTCACTTGTAAAGGCAATAATCAGAGCATGTGGAAATGGCCTGGTCATTTTGTCATTATAATTCTTTTTAAATTGGGTAGTCAACAGCAAGTATGAAGTTCAAAGAAGAGTTCTATATCAGTGGGCAGAACATAGTAATTGTGTCCTCTCCTTCCTTGCCCCTTCCCTGCCACACACACATTTGGTTCACAAGGAACAGAGACCTGCAGACAACAGGCACAAGGGTGGCTCATTCAGATCCTAAAGAAGTGGCTCTCTGGCCTCATCTCTGGCTTCCAGCACTGACAAATGTGTTGGGGGGGGAAAAAAGAGAGAGAAAAAAAAAAGAACTTGGAATCTTAAACCTATATGGAAATGCATCTCATTTGAGATGGGTAGGATACACATACCTTACCCAGATATGTCCATTTGTACAATTCACCATGGGCTCTCATACTACAGAAGTTTAGACCGTGATCCAATGATTTTTATAGCTGGTGTTGGTGTTTGGTCTGCTGAATCATGCTCTAAATGTCACTCACTGTCCAATGGGTCTCCACTGAACAGGCAATGAGCTTCAGCATGGATGCTGACATCACTGACACCTGAACTCAGGGAGGTGGATCCCACTCTAGGAATGGGATTCTGTTGCTGAAACAAAGGTGCTTATAGAACTGTGAGATGTGTCAGACCATCTCAGACATCTCACTCAGGTACCAAGTATAGGAAAGGACTCTTGGGAGCTCCAGGTCTTTTGGATTGTCAGACACAGGTCAGGCACAATGCCCTAGATGATTGAAAATCCTCATTACCTGGAGTCCAACACATGGACTCTATTTTGTAACCTGGTATTGGAAACTCAATAAACCTAAATGTGTGAGGAGATACAGAACTTCTAGGAATTTTAAAGAGCATAAATACAAATATGATTTTCAGAACAGTCATTTTTACATGTGTGAAAGAACGTGAAGATGTTTTAAATCACAGGTTGCTCTGAGTGCAAAGGCAATAGAGATGCCCCAAACACCAGGACTAGCACATGGCTCTAACATGAGAAGGATGTTATGGTGTAACCCCAGCCAGCAGCCAAGGCCCAGCAGTCACTCACTCACCCCCCACCAGTGGGATCAGGGAGAGAATGAGAAGAGTAGAAGCTGGAAAACTCATGGGTGGAGATAAAGACAGTTTAATAGGGAAAGCAAAAGCTGTGACCACAAACAAAACAAAGCAAGGAATTAACTCCCTGCCTGCCATGGGCAGGCAGGTGTTCAGCCATCTCCAGGAGAGCAGGACCCCATCACAGGTAATGGTTACTTAGGAAGAAAACACCATCACTGCAAATGTCCCCCGCTTTCCTCCCCTCACTTCATACACTGAGCATGATGTCCCATGGTCTGGAATATCCCTTTGGCCACTTTGGGTCACGTGTCCTGGCTGTGTCTCTTCCCAGCCTCCCCTGATCCCCAGATTTCCTCCCTAGCATGGAGGAAAAGCAGCAAAAGCCTTGGCTCTGTGTAGGCCCTGCTGGGCAATAACAAAAACATCTCTGTATTATCAACACAAATCCAAAACACAGTCCCATACCAGCCACTGGGAAGAAAATATCTTCCACCCCAGCCAAAACCAGCACAGGGTGAGAAAGTAGAAACAGCAAATTTATAGGAAGTGTTAATATTTTGCAGCAATTCTTCAATTTTTTTTGCTTGCTATTGACCTCTGGTGATTTTTCTCTGCTTTGAGACTTTTGTGCCTAGGTCTAAGTGTTCATTTCATGGTTGTTTGTGGAATAAATGCTTTTTATTTGCTTGTTTACATGCCAAATACCCTATTGTAAAGAGCAATATTTTGTTTTGCTTACATATAGAAGACATTTTATGTGTGAAATTTCCCTGAAAATCGATGGGTTTTATATGGAGGAAAAACACAGTTCCATGGTGCTTTAACCAAGATTGTGTATTATGATACTGTAAGAGAAAATAGAGACCATAAAACTTATAATAAAGTTTTCATATTTGTCCTTTATAATGAAGAGTTCATCTCTTTTCTTTCTTTGTTGCCATGGTATCCTTTTGTGACTTTATTTATAAGTGCTTTAGTAGAATTCATGGTCTTTTTCTTAGATTGGATTTTTTTTTTTTTCAGTCTCTGTGTATTGCCAAAGTCTCCTCCTGTACATAAATTTCAAGTTCAGGCATCATTGAAAAAACTCACATTGGAGATATTCAGAACTATCTATAGTAAGTAACAATCCAGATTTTATTAAAAAATTGCTGTCTTCAGCTGTTGCATGTTTCAAACTTTCCCAAAAATCAGTGAAAGATCTTATTGGATTCCTCAACAGGAAGTTACCAAAGCTCTCCATATAACAGGCGCTTTCCTGCATCTTTTTTGACTTACCAAAAAAGCCAAAGTTTTGTGACCCAGGGAAAAAAGAAAAAAAAAAAAAAAGGAAGTCCCATATCTACACTCCAAGAAGAAGATGACTTAACTGCATTCTAAAAATGCTCATTCCTAAAAGTTTGGAATAACACCAAAGCAAAGGATATGAAATTAGTACCAAAGCACTGAGTAGCCTTGCCTGAAGCAGGGGTTCAAAAACCTCTGAAGAATAAAGGCTGAATGCACACCTCCTGCATGATAAATCAGGACCATGCCCACTCTAGAAAGGAGATGCTGGCTGGGCTCCAGGTGTTTCTCCCGTAAGATCTCAGCTGTGCTCTGAAGAAAAAACCTTTGAAAATCCTGCTTTAGGTCTCCCTCTGTAGCTAAGGACCTGAGCAGCGTGTGAATATCAACAGGCAGAACTGGAAGCCTTGGGGATTGTACCAGAGCTGAACGTGCTTCTGAACAATGGTCAGCAGGAGTTCCAAGGCCACCAAGGCTCCCATGGTTTGTAGGGCTGGCATCTTTAATGTGGACTGGGTGTGAAAGCCAGCAGCATGCAAAGGAGAGATGAGATTAACATTGATTCCTGGAAAAATTGCTTTCCTGTACAGACTCATAGGCTGGCTGAAACCAAGGAGGCTTCTGCTTTGAGTTTGCCGTTGTGCCAGAGCATCAGAGGAGTTGCCATTGCTAATATGACTGCACAGAGAGCTCCAAGGACCTGCTCCTCCTCACCTACCAGGGTCAGGAACATCCAGGACCTCACTCCTTGGGGTGCTCTATTCAGGGTTTTGCAACAGATTGACTGAAAATTGGACATTTGAAGTTGGTGACTTTTGTGACCAGCTGTGGCAAAGCCCCAGAGTGTAACCAAAGGGAGTCTGCACTCCTCCTCACAGAAAGCCACTCCTACAGATGTCAGAGTTCAGCAAAGGTCACTGTAGTCTGCAGTCTGTCACCAAGATTCAAGGCAAGATCCTCACACAGGCTTTTACAGTCTGTAGCCATCACAGTTTTTCTTGATTTTAGGGTGACTGTAACTTTATTATAAATTTTGTGTGGTTATTGTAACTATCACTTCTGTGGCCATTCTGACACCCACCAGCCCTCGAGCAGCACGTGGCACTTTCACTGCCTGTTTGTTCAGCCACAGCAAGGTTTGAATTGTGAGACTCCTTTCCTTCTTGCACAGCCCGTGCTGCTAAATTTGTGATGTCTTTTTCTGGGATGCTGCAAGAACACTCTGCCTTTCTCTTACTGTTCCTGTTATGTTTTGATTCTTTCTTCACGTCCCAGAAATTCTACACAACCAAGCCACATATAACAAAGATGATCTCAGGTATTACTGTTCTCTTTTTAGCAAAGAAAGGAAACAGCAGGTTCTGAGTGCAGCTTTCACATGTTCATAAGGGACATGGTACAAATCTTTTCTATCTGGCTTAACTGCTCCTGTGATCTTGTCTGATTGTTGTCATACCTCTTGCATTTCTCCAGAGTATTTCACACTGATGCTACAATTCATCCTGTCTTCTTGTATGCTGAGAACATCATCTGTGGCAGGATCTTTGTCACTGTGTCTCTGCTGAGAAAACCATTAATTTATCTACTTTTCTTCATTATTGTTATTCAACTTTTTTTGTTAAACAGATGCAATAATCGTACTGACAGTGCAGTGACAGGATTACACAAGTTTGATTAGTACATAATGAAAATTGCCTGTAACATAAGTACTTTGCAATTATGTAAAAAGCACAATGCCATCTGGGTCCTGCTCATATTTCTCTCTTTTTTTTCCCCCCTAATAAATGACAACTAACAATAAAATTTTACTCTGTAGTAAAATGCGAATTGCAGCAACAAGAAATTATTAAAACCATTTTGTTTTCTTCTTGGCATTTTAAGACTTAGAAATCAGGCCAGCAAGTGTTTTGCCTGCTGAGTAGTCCTTACTCACAAAAGGAGCCATTGGCTTTAATAGCGTGACCTATCTGTTTAAAGATTATTTGCAAGAGCCCAACGTTTCCAGGTCTCATAGAGAATGGGAAGAGATTGATTCAGGCTCCTGCAGAGTAATCATTTCCTATCTTTCTTTCATTCACCTGACCCGTGAAAATACATCAAATTGCAATGCTCCAGCCCACAGTGTGCACATCACTTCTGTTATTACTGTTATTTAGTGCATGTGTCCACCCAGGGTTTTTCAACAGTGCATCCCACAGTGGCTATAAGCTGGGAACCAGGACCTGGCATCCTCTTGACTCTTTGACCTCACTGTAACACATCTCTGGAGCACTGAAGTGGAATCCTTGGTTTCTCCCAGTGGGTAGGGATCAGTGAAAGCAACTGGCCTGTCAAAGACCCTTGAAAAAGCTGAGGTAAATGACCTGATAGGAATCCCAGCATGAGCCAGTGAGGGAACCGGGATTACCAGACAGGGTTAACTGCATCTCAAACTTTTACTACATCCCCTGCAAGAAAAGTTTATCCAACTCCTTGTTAAAACAGTGGTGGGTAAGAAGAGGAAGGTAATTATCCTTCTATAAATGTTGAAAATTAGATAAGAACTTCTGGTACAAGGGTCTGCTGGATTTGGGCTTTTATCTCTGCAGAACAGTATTCCTTAGGCACCAAAACACATAGTTAGAAAAGTTCTTGCAAGATTCATGATTCCATGCATGTATAATGAATTCAAACAAGAATTATATAAACCTCCACGAACTACTTTCATCTATGTCTGAGAAGTCCTCTGTGTTTTTGCAGTCAAAATGCTGTTTGAGATTACTTTAGCTGGATGTAAAGAATGGCCTGTTTACATAAAGAAAAATAGCACAGAATTCCTCTATAGTTGCAGGGAGAGCTATAAAGAACTTCCACTCCTGGTAAGCACTAGATAAAGCATTTCTTTGAGCTGCTTGGGGCTCTTGGGAATAGAATATCTTCATTTTCTGTTGGGAAGGTGGCACCAAGCATAGGGCAAAGGGATGATGAGTGGTAGTGGAAAAGGAAAGTTCCATGTCTGAGGAAAGGAGTCAAGTGGGCAGGCTGGGCTGCTCTCTTCTCAGACTGCCAGAGCTCTGTCAGGTGAATGTGCTAAATGACAAAGAAGGGTTTAGGTCAGTGTACCTGAGAACAGCTTCTCTTTAAGTGAGGCAGAAAGGAAATGATTGGAATAAGACACAGTCCCAAAGCTTCAGCTTCAACACTCAATAGGTTTAAAAAAATAAAAAATATGAAAAATGTTAGTCACATGAGGTAAACAGAAAATGAGATAAAATGCTAAATGGTTTACCAAGATTAGATAATGCCCAAATAATCATATATCTCCCTTTGATAGCAGAACTGATTACGCAGGCCAAGGAAAAGCAGTGGATGAAATCTGTCTGCATGAGCTAGGGCATTAGACATGGTGTCACATGGGAAGACACTAGTGAGGGAGAAAAATGGAGAATCAGTGTAATATCTGTAAAGTGGGGAGGGATTTCTCTAAAGGGTCTGACAGCAACTGCACTCAGCAGGGAGATGTCACACTGAAGAGAAGCCATTAGGGAAGTTCTCCACAGTTCCTCCAGACTTGCCTTTAATATTTTAATTACTGAAAACTACATAAAATATCTATTGAAATTCTCCATTGAATTAAAGTTGTGACAAACACACATCAGGAGTGTGTGGATCCAGAGGAGCCATGGTTTGTCTGAGTCCTGCCATACTAGAAATGGATGACACTCACTTGGACTGAGCACAGGGTCAGATTAAGAACAAAAAATTGTACTATGAAGTGGGAATAAAGGTGGAATCAGATGGACATCCTGGGAAGATGTGAATGAAACATTTTTTCAGCTGTTCTACTCATCAGATCCTCTTGGAGAAGTGCTCTCAGGGTAGAAATGAAAGGAGGAGGAGGAAGACATGCAAGTATTTCCTGCTTAGGCTTTTGCAAATGAGAGCGGAGTTGGAAGTCAAGGAATGGAACAAAGATCATCTCCAACTTCCTTTGCTGCTGTCAGCAGCTGCATCATGGCAGAGAAGAGAAATGAATTCTGTAAATGTGGGCAACAGACACCAGGAGAAAGCTCTTCCAGCCTTCCAAATTCCCTATTCCCCATACTGGGAGATGCTCTTTGCCATCGTTTGCTCTCCACTGGGACCCTTATGCACCAGTTGCAGCTGCTGGTGCCCACCTTTCAGTCTGCTCCCTTAGTGAGTATCCCTGATTTGATGTCTCAAACCTCACTGCCACCTGAACAACTATGAAAAGTAAAGGCAAAATATTTGCTCATTTTACAACTGCATCAAAATGGCTTTTGGGCTGCTTAAGTGCATTTTGATAAAAACTTTTACTGAAAGACACAAAGAAACCTTTCATTTAAATACATGTGAGAGAAGAGTTGTGTTTACGAAAAGGTCACAGTCACACAAAGTCATGTTAAAAGCAGCACTAGCTATTTCCAAAACAAATTACAAAAGTTACAGAAAAACCCTATATTTGTCTCTTGCTGAATTTCAGGAGACATTTTAATAATAAATTAAAATGTGTAACCTGTTTCTCTTAATTAATTTGAACTGACTCGGTGAATTATGTAATTCTGGGACTACTTCCAGTCTGCAAATTGTTTAAGTCCAAAGTAGTTTATGATAATTCTTGTGTATGAAATATATTAATCCTGTGGAAAACAAAATACTAGCATTTGTTTAATGAAATCATTATCACTAAACACTTATCATCTGTTTAATGAAATTCAGAAATTCACAGATGGGTGTTCTCTTATACAGCAAATGCATGTTTAGGAGAAACAATGTTGAGAAGTAAACACAGTAATCAGTATTACAAATGTCCCTTTTCTGCAATAAAACTGAAACCATTTTTTTCAAACACGGATATGGACTATCAGCCCACAGTAAGATTACTTATCTCTTCAAAAGAGTCCTCTTTGAAATTAAAATAGGAAATAATCTGCTTTTTGTAACAACAGATTAAAACAAACCCAAAAATGCAAAATGCTACCCTGATCCAGAGGCTCACAACTCTCCAGATTTCTCAAATCCCCAGCCACAACACGCATAATAAACTTTAGCAAGGATGATAATTATACTGAGGAATTATCCAGGATTACAATGGCAATAATTGTTATCTCCTACCTAAAACTGGTATAAGTTTAGCCAGCACTCATCACAAGCACATTTCTTTTGTTATGCAGAATACATAGCTTTGCAATTTTCTTTCTTCTGTGGATTTGGCCTGCCTGTAGGCATTTACCCCTCACTGCCTGATTTTGTTCTGCTCTGCTTTAGATGTTCTCAGTTATTTAACTGCTCCCATATGAAATTCTGGGTCTGCCTGAAGTCATGTCATGTTGAACTGAAGCTGAGATGTTAAAGTATGTGATTTAGCCATACAGCACAGCTTCACTCCTCTCCCACATCCACAGAGGTTCCAGGGATAGAGCTTGACAAAGTGTCTACAAAATCAAATTGCTTCTCAACATTTTGTCCTTGGATTTGTTCTTCCCATATACAAGGACAGCAAACAGGAGAATAACTAATACAGGAAAGGGAGCTGTAAGGGAGCATTTACTTATGGGGATTAACATGATACAGCACAGTGACTTTGCAATCTGCACTGTAAAGTACCAGATGTCCCATCACAGTAATTCCCATAACTTAAAGGAGTACATGTACAATTTCTTTTTGCCCTGCTTTACTTCTGTGAATAAATTCTGTGTTGCTGTCCCACTGAAAAGGCCAAATCCTGTCTGTTTTCAGTTTGCTAACAATCTCAACATGAGAACAGACAGATCTCAAGCACAGCTTTATTCAAGAGATAAGTGTCAGGTGAAAGCAACTCTTTCATTGAAAACTTGACAAGAGCTGGTTGCATTAGACACAGAATTGCTTACATTGGGTGAAATTTTAATTCATTAAACATAGATTTCATCCTTTTCCACTTCACCACTTTGTGGAACTGCTAGAAGATCTGTCAGAGTAGTCTTCCAAGCAAGCTGCATGAGAAGGATTTCATAAACACATTTCATACATCCAAGTTGGAAATTGGCCTGACTCCAGAGATAAGAGCCTGGAATTGCTCCCACCTTTCACAATCAGGTGGAAGAACAGGATTCTTATTTTCTATTGCCACTCTTTCATGGTTCAAGTCTGTGGCTTAATCTGCTCTCAGTTCAAGGCAAGGCTGATCGGATGAAAAAGGAAATCTGAGCAGAGAGGAGAGCAAGGAGATGTTCTCTAAAGGAGCCAACAGCCCTCAGCCCTGGGGGAAATGGAGGATATTATTAGTGCAGCCAAATTTTCTGTTGTTTTACTATGGTGACTTTCTGTGTCTGAGAAGATCTGCTGGAGGCAGCCTAACCCCAGCTGCAGGACTGCCAGAGAGCAGGTGGGAGGAGTGAGAAGCCCTGGAGTCCAGACAAAAACCTGACACTGAGTAGATTTTCTCCTGCAGAGGTGCTGAGGGAAATAGGGCAGGATCATGGACCACTTCTTCCACTCTACAGGGCAGACCCACTCTCTGAAAAGAAAAAAAAAAAAAAAAGTTGCTGAAGCTGTCAAAAATACTATGATCAATGAAAAAATAATATGATCCCTTTGGATTCCCCATCCTCAGGACTTTGTTCAGGAGCAGTTCAAGCCAAAGCACTATCAGGGATAGTTTCTCTATCTGGTTAAGTGTAGCATAATTAAGGAATCACAGACAATAGTGGCTGACACACTGGGATCTCTAATATTTAGGGATAATTTTCACAAGACTGAAACTGGAGAATTTGGTTCTGCAAAAAAAATCCCCATGGAACCTCAAAGCCAAGGTAATTACTGTGCATTTTCTTTCCAACTGCTTCTCTGCCACTTTGTATTTCTCAGATTTGTATTATTGAAAGGAAAAAACTGAAGGACATTTTCTTGCCTCTACCGCATGGTTAAATCTTTGAAAGCTTTCTATTTTCATCTAGCACAGATTCTTCTGTGACTTATCCCTGCCCACCCTCCAAGCAACAGCAAATCCAGATTATGTGTTAAAAACAAAAAGCATTCAGTGCATATGCATATTATATTTTTTAAAAAAGGAAAAAAAAGAAAAAAGAAAGCACAAAACACACAAAACACACAAAACCAAAGCAACTCTTTCCTGATGTCTCCCTTTAAATTTTGTCTTACTTTTCCCCTCTGGGAAGCCAGTCTATACTTTTCCATTTTCTGAAGGCCCTTAACTCTGTCCTCTTAGCATTGTCATGCATTTAATTTAGTTAAGCAAATTTAGTTTGTATCAGTCCGTTTGCTGTTCCTGCCAATGCCCTGAGCCTTCTGTGTTAGCACAGGGACTGCAGGAGCAGCACTGAGGTTTTAATCTGGATGTATAGTCAACAGAGGAATTTATAGCACTGGCAGACCCTTGTGTTTGTGCTGGACTGTGAGACATCAATCATTTCCAAAGGCTTTTGCCAAGAAGGTGAATGGCCAGATGTCTTATTTTGCTAAGTTTATAATACTTTCTAAATAGGGAAATAATCTTTATCCAGCAGACATGAATCTCTCCAGAAGCACCACCTCGAGTTATGAAGCCCCACATGAGACAGTTCACTGGCTTTCAAAATACCCACTGAGCTCAAGTGTCCCACATTCAGCAGACTGCAAATGCAAGATTTAGTTAATGAGCACATTACATTACATGAGACATATACATTTTTTTTCCTTACTCTTCCTTTTGATTTGAATCAAAAGTCCAAGTGTTTGCTTTTAGAAATGTCTACATTTTGGAGTAGATTTACATCAAAAAATCATCCAATAACTTCAATTTCCAAAGCATCAGTTACTTTCATTGTAACGGGAGACAGGAAATATTTCTATTCAATATATTTCACTGTAGATTGTAAACATTCCTCACAACCCCACACCACCCCAGGAATGTAACTTGGTCAATGGTAGCAATGCCACTGTCACAAATGTGGCTGGGTTTTTTTTCTCTCATTTGTTTTAAAATAACCTCAAAATAATGACAACTCCCCTCCCTCCCCCCAAAATAAAATAGAAAATTTCAAACTTATTTTTCAAAGTAGTTTTCTAAAAAATCCAGATCACAGTATTTTAATTCCAATATATTTTCTTTATGAGGGTTTTTTGACACAATTTCAGAAAAATTCCTTCAACATTTTTTGCAACAACAATAATGGGGAAAAAAGAGAACCTTTTCCAATCACTTTATCCTACAACAAAATACACATTGAGCTTCCTCACTGGTCTTATTATAGCTGTCTGAATGAATGGAACAATTTGATTCAGACACATGTTCCAGCAGAAGAAAGAGACAATTTCACTGCCCCTAAAACTTGTAATATTAATACTGATTTATTCTTACATGCATTCACAAGTAGCTACCATTGTCCACAAGAAAAGCAATTTGTTCAGCAGAGCTGAGCTGAGCCTTTAGGCTTGTTTGAATCTTCTCTCACACACCCCTGAATGGAAAAGAGATGGAAACCCATCTGCTCTAACTGGGAGCAAGATGATGCAGCAAAAAGGGAAAAGAGTAAATATTTTTCCCCACTTTGTGGGTGAAGTGCTGACATCACATAAATGCCAGGAGATAAATCTGGTAGTCAAGGGCTGAGAGAATAATATAAAAAGCAGTTCTGCTGAAAAAAATAGTCTCAAACATGTGGTCTGGATTCAAGGGAAAAATTAGTGCTATTTTTTTTCCCATGTATTTTTCTCCTTGTATAAAAGTCAAATAATAACATAGTTATTATTTGGCATCATTTGGTGAGTGATGTGATCAAGCACGAGTGAGGCAACAAAGACTGGAACTCATTCCTTGAGCAGTTCTATAGATTTACTGATAAATACAGTGGCAACACCAAAATCATAACAAAAGAGTAGGAGAAATGGTTAACTGTTGTGCATTCCTGAGGTGGAGTTCAGGTGGGGAAAAATTAAAGTCCTTGAAGATTTTCGACAGTTTCCAGTGAACAACCAACCACTGGATGTAGAGCTTCTAAATTCTCACTCATGTCACAGTTACTGGCTCACACCATCTTTTATAACACTCAACAATCCTATGTTAGAAAAAAGATTTTGAGGATTTCTGCATCCTGTGTACTCTACAGAACAGCTTGAAAGGAAGATGAATCATAGGCAACCAGTTGGCACCTTAGTCTCCTGTTTATTGAAGTGCAGAGTTGAAAAGAGAAAACATAACAAGTATAAGTTGGATGAACTATAAAATTAGTATAATCCTTTAATAACTGGATCTACAAAACATCCGGAGTGTGAAGTTTTAACAAAGAATGTTTTTTGGACAATTGCCATTCTCTTCATTGAGTAAAACCAAAATGATTGAGGAAGACTCACTGAACACTGGTAAAGCTTCTAGATGCAGAGTTCCCAAATAATGGATCCCTTTTCATGGATGCAAAAGCTATTAATAGTTTGTCATCCATTTTAAACAGGAACAAAACCTTATAAAATAATGTTGTGCGTTCAGGGCTTGGTTCATTTGTTTGTACAGGCATGCCTGCTCTTACAAAGTCATATTTGCCATATATTTAATTATATCTCTGTCCACTCCAAGTGGCTCCATATTTAGATACCAATGGTGGATGGTATTGGATCACACAAACACCTCCTTTGTTTCTCTTCTAATTAGCAACTTGGACTGTGCCTTAACAACTATGGAAAGACAATATTGTACTGCTAAAAAAAATTCCCTATGCTTATTTTTTAGCATCTCTTATATAATTTTCCTTTTCATTTCCGCAAGAATATTGAAATCCAAATGAAATGAATCCTCCAAATGAAATCTAAGACATGATAGGGTTTAGTATTACGTTCAACTGGCCTAATTTGATGAGTATTTTACCAGGATTCCTGTGATAGGAATTAGATGGCCTTTGTATAGTGTAAAAGTCACAAGAAGGGAGGAATTGTGAAAATAACAAAGAGCTTTTAGCTTCAAGCTGAAAATAGAAACCACAGCACTTCACAATCTTTTGAGCAGAAGGGCTTTTTGAAAAAGAACAGTTTGTAAAGGGAGAAACAGAGGTCAAGCGACAAAGTACAGGTCTGTGTTACAGGGAAAGCAGCTGAAAAGTGAAGGTACTGAACTGCAAAGCAAACAGCAAAGGAATTTACTGACTTTACAAATCATGCACCAGAAGCCCTGCAGAGAAGTTACACTATTTTCCTTTTCTCTATTGTTTTTTTGGAGGGGGAAAAGGAGTATATACATTTCAGAGCAGTGCAGCATGCTGGTAGCCACATTCCACTATTTAAAAATATTTCTTATATCCCTCACTTATTTTCCTTATCATGATTCAGGAGGGTGTTTAAATATGCAATGAATCCTTTAGCAATCAACTGAATGACATGCTTAAATTTTGGCAACTATTAAAATACCTAAGTGAAATGAGGCCTTAAATGAGATTTTGTATGTGACTGAGACAGGCCTCACAAAAATATGCAGAGATGACATGTAATTGTCACATCAATTTCTGAAATATTAATATACCTCCATGGATTTCAAAGTAAGGGTGATTTATGCTGCTAAAGACTTGTCTCACTGTATATATCATATATAAAAACTGTGGGTTTGGGTTGTTAAATAAATACCACTTTTCAAATGATTGAAACACTATGTCAGACAGTATAAAAGCAAAATTCTTCAAAGAATATCCTATGACAAGGTCCACAACAGAAGGTTTGGAGAAAGCTAAGTCAATTTTTAAATCATTAATAAGGAAATTTACACTTTTCCTTGATTTTTGATGGGCTAGACACTATTCTTGTCACATGCTGTTGAAACTGAAATATGTCATAATTGAAAAATGCAATATTCCATCAAAGTATAAGAGAAACCAAATAAGGGTCAAGAAATAAAGTCAATCAAAGCAACAGGCCACAATGCTGAATGTGTTGTTTTCTGCTTAGCATAAACCCATTCTTAATTGACATTATTATTAAAATGTGTGACTAATAATAATTTAAAATATACGTAATATGACTAATAATAACTTAAAATTATAGAGAAACTTGGAATAACTTGGATGAGTAAAGACCTTGGGATGTCTCCAGCCCAGTTTCCAGCAGTGTCAGTTATGGAGTCAGTCCACGTTGCTTTAGGATTTAGCCAATTGTGTCTTAAAATCCTGCAAGGATGGAGATGGCACAGCCTTTCTGACTGGGCAGAAGCTCCAGTAGGACCATCTCAATGGTCAATGCCTTCCAGCTTGCTGTCTTTCTTGCACTGGACTGTGGAAAACTGGATATGCACTGACATACACAGATGACTCTGGTATTTGATTTCTAAAAGCTGAATATTGCTTTTTTTTTCACCATTGACTTTTAGGTACCATGGGGTAACTGGTTCCCCCAGGGCTGGCAGCAGGGAGCAGAGTGGGCTGCCCCATGGGGTGGGCAGGGCAGGGCCTCACATCCTGCCCCACAGCCCCTGGAAAGAGCATCAGGTGTCTCTGTGGGGCTGGGGCTGGGGATNCCAGGCCAGAACAGGACATTCACCTGTGGCTCAAGGATGGAGCCTGTCTCAGCAGCAGCCACAGCCAAGCAATGCAGGGCTGCAGTTCAGCACAGCCCCAGCTGGAGCAGGAACTGAGGACCACAGCTGTTGGGCACAGCATCTCCCCATGGCCAGAGGTCAGCCCAAGGCAAGGTCTGCACATGGGGCTCCCAGCAGGTTCTCCCCACAGGCACCCAAGGGAAGGGGGTACCAAGGGAAAGGCCTCTCTTGGCTCCTCTGGAGATGAACTGGTCCCCAGCCCCAGCACTTAAAGACTCATAGGTTGGGTTTTGTCAAAAAAGACAGTCATTTTCCTGCTTAGAACAATGTGTTTGAAATTAAAATTGACATAAACATGGTGTTAATTTCTTCCAAGTAGGAATCCTCAGATAAGAGAGACGAAATCCCATTAAAAGGTGAAACAGACTTCTCCTTATTTAGTTCTCCAGTCTGGTGGAGAGATTTTACACCCAGAGGAAGAAACTTCAACCTTTTGATACCCAAGGCAGCATGCTTTACTCTGGAATCTGTACTACTGACCATTTCTGAAGTTCAGAGCACACACCATCACTATTTATTTTTCTAGCAGAATGGGAACATTCTTTCTTCATGCTGGAAGTGTAGGATCTATCCATATCAACATGCCACTACAGTATTTTCATATGAGGATGTCACTCCACAGATGATGATGCTCCACACTGCACCCCTTGACATTTTTATCTCCAGTAAGTGAGATTTTGACATAAGTCCAGTGATAGAATTGCAGAAAAACAAGTGTAGAAGCAATAATGACCCTCTGGGTCATTCCTCCTGGGAAAGACACCAGTAAGTCTGGCTGCCATCACTCACAAGATGGTCACAGCTTTAACAAAGAGTAAGATCACTTTGTTCATGGATAAACACAATGCATTGGACAAAAGTTGTCAAGAGAAAACCTGTTTTACCAATCCAGTCACATTTTCATGGAGACTGAGTAAGTGTGTGGCTAGTGGATGTGCAGAATAGAGTTTTAAAAGGTTTTTCGTAAGATTTCATAACATTATTAGGGAAATCAAGTTTTCAACTGACACTAATCCAAGTTTTTGGACTGAAGCTGCTGAAATGGTAAGAAATCATTGCAGGACTTAGCATCAGGAGGCCCTTGGATCCTTATGTCAGTAATTCTTAAAAATAAACAGAACATTTTTTGGGAAAAATAAGACAGAAAGAGATAGTAAGTAACTAAACTCTGAGAAATGTATTAATACACAATTAATTGAGAAGACAATTATTTGCTTCCTTCCCAGGTATCAGGAATTATCATGTCCCTTATAGCTTTGAAGAGCTTAAGAGTTAACTGACCACTTCCCCCTCCTGTACACCTTCTCACAGTTGGTTGTTCAGGTTTGGAGACAGAATTTTGGACATAGCTCTCTGCTTGTCTTCAGAAAATTGCAGCTAAAGTATTCTTCTATGTCCTTTGTATTTGGTTATAAATAGGCCCCACACTGGACTTCTTCAATTAGGCTGCTAGTGTCAAAACTCAAGTAATCTGAGGCCCTTACCACTCATGGGGTAATATCTTCCTCACTGGCTCAGCTTCCCAGAGAAAAATCAATGTTATAAAGGATCACATTGATGTTTTGTCCACAAATAAGCCCTTTGAGAAGAAAAATGCTTGTTTCCAGCTAAACTAGACAAGTTGGTGTTTAAGGTTACTCACCTCCTCCCTAGACCCTGAATCCCCAGACATTATTCATTTGCCATTTCCTCAGCAGACTGCAATAACAGCTTCTTTGCTATTAAACACAAATATCTCAAAAATCAACAACACAGTCAGAGAGCACCAGTAGGTTTCTCTCATTCCACAAAGGTTTCCAGTGACTTGAGTAATTGGATTATTACCTGGATTTCTCATAAGCATTTCTATTCATCTACAGATTCCCCCTTCATTCTCTGAAGATTTAAACTCCACAATTCTCACCTCACATCTTCAGGTACATTCTGAGGGAGAATGCAATATGCATAACACAGTCTGCATGTGTAACTGTTGTAAATCAATATGAAATAGTCATACCTAAATAAACAGAATTAAAATCTCAATTGCAACTGCACCATCAAAATCAGTAACACATTTAGATGAGAATTCATACTATTTTCAATGTGAAATATTTGGTATCATAACAGCTGAGCTATTTCCAGATGTATTTCGGGCTGATAAGTAATAACATGCTATTCAGAGACACAGATTCAACCCCTTCACCCCTCCTAACAATGTAAGGACAAATTTCTCTTTGTTCAGTATCTTGTTATACCTATTTTGCTGTTGATCATTTTAGTCCTAAAAGTTCTCTGTGATTGCTGTTTAAGTTGTGCTTCTGCACCTCAAAGTGACTGTGGAGCTCCATAAGCATTGCATGCCAGTGATGTTCATATCAAGTAAGCTCAGTTTAAAATCCAATTTTTTTTTCACTACTTCCAGCTCTACATAGTCAAGCCAGTGCCCACTCTGTGATGACCAGAGATGGGGTTTTCACCCTTAGAGCCACACAGACAACCCCACCAAGGGTCTGGAGGACATGTTTCAGGGCTGTGTTTGCTCCAGGGTTTACTTAAACATCCAGTGTTTCTGACTCCCAGAGTCATCTGCCAAGAGCCAGCTCTCATATCTGAACCCACAAACACACACAGCTCAGATTTTTTTTTCCTGTGCCATTATTGGTAATAAAGGTGGTGTCCCATTTTTATCTGTATTGTCTTCAGGTTATGTTCCACCATCTCCACATGATGCCAATCTCCACCCCTACAAGGACATTTTCTGTAGAGTTGTTTTTCCTTGGTGTAACTTCAGGGATGAGCAAATGGCAATAGGGTTATGGAGGTGTTATTGGATTGTAACTGCTGGCAATAAAGTGCCAGCAGAGCACAGCACAGTGTGACTGCCACATTCCAAACTGAGTTACCAGCACTGACAGCTATGACTACATATCTTTTTGCTGATAAAGTGATCACACTTGACTCAAAGGCCCTGGAACACTGTGTGTTTGGGATGATATGTTACAGCCTTTATAGCCACTAATCACAGGAGAAACGTGATTTGCTATAACTTCTTTTGATGCAGGCATCTGGATGATACAAGCTAACTGCACCCAGAAAATCTTACAGAAACTTAAATTCTGCTCCAAAGTTTTGCAATAACCATGCATACCTACAGTAACAGCTTGAGCTCCCTAATCTTTATTGCATGTGTAGTGTACCACTTTGGTAAAATAGTATACTTTAGAGTAATTTGTTTTTCAGCACTGAAAATTTAAATAATGTTAACCTCCCTTAAGATCTGATGTAAATTTAATTTGCTTATAGAGCAAACTCCAATCTTTCCCTGGATAGATTCTGCATTCCTCTTCTGTCCTGACCTTTGAAAATCTTCCCCATGACTACTAGTCAAAACACTCTAAACATCAGAAATTCTTTCAGAACTTGCTGGAAGATTAATCATTCTGTGTTCCAAAATATTCAGTTGAGAGCCTTTTAGTTAGTTAATTTCCTCAAATCTCACTCAAATAGTATCTAAGTACTAAAAACTGACAGGAATGATTAGTGGCAGAACTCTGCAATTGCCATTGAAAAGGATGTGAATACTTCCTAACCAAAGATATTCATTCCCTGAAGTGTACTTTTTGCTTCCTAAGCTAGCTCCAGTAAAAAACTTGTATGCCTGGAAGCCAATATATGATATTTAAAATCTGATTCTCCCTAGGCAAAACACAGAGCCCTCTTCTGTGTGTCTGGACTCTGGGTATGAGACACAGAGAATCACATACCACAAAATGAGACCAGGGGCAGCAACTGTGCTGAGCAGAAAGCTGACAGGAGCAAACAATTTAAAACACCTCTGCTCTGGCTCGTTACACAGGCTAGTTTCTTTTGAGGAATACTGAGATCCACAGATGATCCAAGCATAGGAGCAGACAGGTTTAAGAAAGAACTGTCAAGCTCTGTCCAGCAGCTCTCCCAAAACACACTGACAATTAGCACAGACACACTCCAAACAACTTGCCAAAGTCAAGCCTTGCCATACCCACAAATATGGGATTAAAGTGTGTGTGTGTGCTTGCAGAGAGTGTTCGTGCTGATCTTAAGCCCCCCCTGTTCCTTTGTCTGTTTGATGGAATGTAGAAAGGTAATTAGATAAGAAATACCCAAAAATGGGGCTCTGGGATTTGCTGTCCTAACACGACGCACCCACTCACGTGGGGGCACACAGTCCCAAGAGATCTCTACTCCCACAGGTCTAATTTCTCGTTTCTACTGCACTGGAAACACACGTGTCCAAGGGAAGGCTCTGAATTTAGAGCAGAGGGAGACAAGTCTTTTACTGCAGGTTCATGTAAGTGTTCATCCCCCCAACACTGCTCTCTTCCCCAGAAAGTTATTTTATTTTTAATTCCCTTGTATATCATAAAATCACGTCTGTTATAATTCCTCCTTGGAAAGCACCTTCAGGGTCGTTCAAGATGAGACATTTTGGAAAAACATTAATTATCATGGTGATATCAGAATTTATCTTTTGTGAAGTGTATATAACTAATGTCTTAGTAGCTTTCCCTAACTTTATGTTTTTGCTTCCAGTAATTGGTATCTCTCTTGGGATTCATCACCACCAGATGGGTGACCATATGGATAGGGACACTTGTTTATAAACCCTGTTATACATGCACCTACGAGGCTACCTAGGGAAAATAAATTTCCTCTAGATTTTATTAGGAAGACAGACATTAAAGTATTGTCATTCCGTAATGGTAGATATTATATTTTTTGTCCCTTTTCAATAGAGAAAAACTCAGGCTTTGGTTAGTTTCTGGGGGTTTTTGGTTTTTTTTTAATAACTTCCTAAAGAAAGTGAGGAGTTAAATTAAGGTAAAAAGTTACCTGTGCAACTGCATCACTTTTTCTTCTCAAAAGAAAGAGCACACAGAAGGTGAAAGGAAAAAAAAGTGTTTTGCAAGAAGGCTGACTCTAATAAAGAATAGCGTGTTTGGCTATTGGTGACTGCACCAGAAACACCAACTGGAAAACCAGCAAAGGAAACCTGCATTTGAAATTCAACCAAGAAGAAAAAGGGGTCTGGATTCTAATCTATTCCATTAGAAAATATTAAGAAAAAAATTTAGTAGCTCTAAGTTAACAACTACCTGCATTCACACCAGTGTAATTGAGATCAGTCCCTGCCCTGGAAGCTGTAGTAAAACTAAAAATGTTTGAATAACATTTTAGGCTAATGATAATTTACATTACTTAATTTGCCATTTACCTAAAGCTGTTTAATCCACCAGAAAAAAATTATTCACTGTTAAAAGGCCTTTTATATCCCATTGACTTCAATGGACATCAGATAAACCTTTGTAAGTTCACAGCAGTTTTCAAAAGGGAATGATAAGTAGTAGGCTGGTTTCACTCTGGTGAACTGAGACAGTACAAACATTGGAACAGGCTGGCCAGGGCAATTGTGGAGTCACCATCCCTGGAGGTATTTAAAAGCTGCATAGATGTGGCATCTGGGGACAGGGTTTAGTGCTGGGTTAATGGCTTGGACCATTAAGTGCTGGACTTGATGATTTCAGAGGTCTCTTCCAATCTGCATGAATCTAAGTGAGGAACACTATGAAATATTTTACACCAAATAATTTTTACATAATTTTTATATAAAGCAAACAAAAGAGTTTTTTCTATAGTTAATTAACTATAGAAGTTTATTAACTTCTATTATGAAGTTAATAATTACATTACTAACACATACAACACATGCTATGGCACAGGGCCCTACACTGAAAAGAATCAGTTTTGCATTGCTGTGTGTGACATTGACTCTGTACAGATACACCGGATGAGGAAACCTTCTAAAACCATCAACCCAATTAACAAAACATCTATTCTTATTTTTTTCTGTAAGCATTAAACAGTCTGGTGCCACAGTTGGACTGAAGGACTGAAACATGGCCATGTGGCATCTGCAATAAAAGGCAGAGTTTTACCTGCCTGTTCCTAGCAGTTCTGCTATGTTCATCCCTAGGAACCATTGTCAAAACTCAAAGGCTCATCCAGCTTCTCTGAGCCCAGGTCTTCCAGGCTGAACACCTTACTGGGCCCTGCTGGGAGCCTGTTTCTCTTCCCAGTTAACAGATAAAGGGAAAAAGGGAGAATTTCTGTGCCTCATCAGGACATAGAACTAAATGTGAGCAGGGCCTGAAAGTTAATACAGGAGCTGGGAACACACAACTCAGATGTTTGAGGGGTTTTGTTTAGCTTTGCTTTGTATTTTCAGATATAGCTCAAGAAACGGCTTGATTTATGTTTAGCCTCCACAGCCACTTGAAAGTGAGGTTAGAGCAAAGCTGAGCTAACATTTTCAGATTGTTGGTTTCAGCAACACAGCACTGCAGGGAGTTTTCACAAAGCAGTTCACCTTCAAAGCCCAGTGTGCAGGAATGCCTTATTTCCCCTTTGAAGCCCTGGAAGGGAAATAACTAGTTGGTGTGAGACGGGGGAAGAATTCTTCTGCACGGCGATTCTCCACTTTATTTGTCTGAAATTCTGCTTTACTTTGATATCAGTTAACTCAGCTGTGAGGTTAAATTTAGGTAGAAGGCTTGCATTGGCACTACTTCCTCTTCTGAATAATCCTCCAGTAATGCTCACAGCAAACCTAGCAGCAGGCTGGGTACCAAGTAACTATTTCTCACACACTTTCAATGACAGAGCAGCACAGAAAGTGCTTTCCAAGGTCAAAGGTTTCTTCCTGTTTATCTAATAGCCACATTAATGTAGCTTTCCTGTAGAATTTATGGCTGTGTCTACACAGTACATTAAGCAATGCCAGGAAACATCCCCAGACATGGATATTCAATTGTGCTGTTAAATCACTCAGCTGGTCCCTGGTGCTGTTTTGGTCCATGCCAACAGCAGCCCCCCAAACGTTTTGGGTGTTAGCACAGGCCATGGATCACTCCAAAGGGGAAGTTTGGATATAGTCACCCTGGTTTGGAAACCACAGTATTTTCAGCAAGCTAATTGCTTTAGGAGCAGACGATGGTCTTGGTTACTTTTGACTTTTAAGTATAGCAGTAGTCTTTGATCTTGTTGTATGAAAATGTTCATGTCAAGAAAGAGATGCTTAGAAAAGGCTGAAATTTATAGCCATCACAGACCATAAAAATCACACTCCTGTTGTAGTAGGCAGCAGTGCATGTTATTAAGGCAGTTTATAAAAATAATGATAGGATATAGGGGATGAAGACGATTCCAGACAAGATGGATCCAACAGGTAAAATATACTGTGAGGGTGACCGAGCACTGGCACAGGGTGCTGAGGGAGATTGTCTCCATCCTTGGAGATATTTGACCTGGATGTGTTCCTGGGCAAATTATTCTAGATAGCCCTGCTTGACCTCCAGAGGTCTCTTCCAGCCTCAATCATTCACTAATTCTGCCATTCAAATGAAGAAAAATAATTTTATTTTCTTCTAATTTAATTGTGTCAAAGGCCACAAAGAAGATGAAGGAAAATATCCTTCCTTCTCTACTGTATGGCAGCAGAATTGGATGTTTTACTGTGACTGTGTAAGGCTTAGGCAGCAAAGAGTTTGACCCATGGAAATCCTCTACTCCTGGGTATGCTACGTTATAATGTGAAGGAAAAGGGAAAAAGAGACTGGTAGCCAGGTAAGCTGAGAGAGTAGAACAAAGAAAAAACAGCTTTGCCACTTTTCCCTTTTATTGATAAAACATCAAACATCAGTACTTACTAACTCCAGCTGGAATGTGACATTTCCCTTTAAAGCCAGAATATATTACATTACAAAAGGTAATGAATTGTTTAGCTTCTGCCTGGAATGGGAAAAGAACAAGGAATAAAAAAAGGAAACTTCTTTGCCATGAATTGACAAGCATGTTATTAAAGCTATTTATTCAGCAAACATGCCTCCAGAAGCAAGCTGTCATCCTGTCATCTGAAAGGACTGCAGAGGCCAATGAGTAGGGTGGACATCTGACCACTAGAAACAGGGCTGAGAACACTGCACTCACTTTTGACCACAGGTGCAGTATAAAAGGCCTCATACACAATAATTCATCAGGTTTATAGAGTCAGAATCATGGCCACATTTGTGGTCCTATTTACTGAATATATTTGGGTATAAAAGCACCGATAAATCAACTTTTAGGCAAAATCTGCAAGAGAAATATTTCAGATGTGTCTTAACATCTCACAGCTGGAAGAGGAAGGATTATTGGCCCCTTACCTCTCATATCTCAGAGGGCTGAGAGTTTGAAAGACATGTCTATACCACCTCCTTCTCATATCAACTGCACCATGTTATTCCCTCTAAATAACCTACATTTTAGAATAGATACATCAATTTTTTTTTGATAACTAAGCTGAAATATTTTGACCTTGGACAATGCAGCATTTGAAGGTACTAGGGAGATTAACAGCTTGGGAAATTACTGGTGTCAGACATTCGAGCCAGATCAGGGTGGAGGGGGGAAGAGGTGCTTGCAAGTGGAACACAAGTGGAAGGAATATATCCAAATGGGGCTCAGCTCTGTTGGTACCCACCACTGAGGCACTTCAGGCAAAGCAGATTTCTCTTTCTGGACTTGAACTCATTGTGCATGCTTAGAATTGCTCTGACAAACAGGATAGGTCCCAATCTCTTTCTTCCTACCTGGGCTGGAAGGTAAAAAGTGTAAGAAAATAGGTTTACAGTGCCTTGATGACCCCATCCAGTCTTTTCAGAGTCACACGATCATCATACCAACCACTGTCTGGAAGCTGCAGGTTATGTTTGTATTTGCGGTGATACCTGATGGCATTACCAATGTTTTCTGTGTAACATATCACTCAGTAAATTCCTCTCAGGCAGCAGACTGCACTAGCAGAGAAGAGGATTTCTGTTCCTCTTGATGGCATAGATAATGTTTGAACAGAGAGGTGTAGCCTTCGACCAGGGTCACATTTTGTGAGTAAGTTTCCAGCCACTTGTATTGAAGGTAAAGTGCAGCTTCTCCTGCATCTTTAAAAAGACAAGAGTGAATCATCACCACATGAGCTCTTTGACAGACTGTAGGGAGTTTTCTTAAAGAGGACTTTGGGCTCTAGCTTCCAAACAGAAACTCTCTAAAAGACCTTTATTGGGACTGCTTGTCTCTGGAGGACAGTGAAGGTTGGAAAAGCATCCAGGTGCTTGGCAAATTCAACAGACTGCATGGAGAGAGCCCTAGCTCTCAAAGGATCAAGTAAATCTAATATCTCATGGTAATTCAGTGACCTACCAATGGTTATATGCTCTTGCTGCATCTTACATCCAGAGAGGTCTTGCACATCACTAATCCAGGAGGAAAATGCCGAGTTCTTCAACTTAGAGCAGTTTTCTTCAAGCATAATAGAGGAAAAAAAGAGAGAGGAGGAGGAAGAAATCTGTACCTTTTACCAAAATAAAACCTCATCCATCCTCTGAGTGTACATTCCTAACTTGCTTTCTTTGCCTAAATCTCCCTTAACATCACATGAAAAGTGAAACCTCGGAGATCTGGATACAGTCCCAGGCATCAGGGAACTCCACTTGTAGGCATTTAAGTTGTACACTGAATTAATTCAACAAGAGTCAATAGTGCAAAAAATCTCAATGCCCACTAACCACAGGTCAAACCACAGTAAACAGATCTGAGCTCTGCTGCACTTTCCTAATGACCCTCTGGCTAAGTTAAATTTTCTTCTTCATTGCTCAAAGATGGTGACTAATGCAGAGAAAGTGATATATCTTGGCATGTGGAAAACACTTTGGAAATCCCCCAAGAAATGGGTTTTCATTGTCTAAGTGAAAAACATTCTCATCACCATTTGAAAAATAGGCCTTTGTGTCAATCTGACTGATCTCATGAAAACAGATGTTACAAATAGATAATTTAACCTTTAGTAACTCAGTCATTTAACATTTTTATTCTTGTTATTAACAATGTTGAGATCATTGTTAATCCAGGATCTCACTTACTTTTGTGCCATTAGGATTAAGTCAGACTGGAATTCCATTCTTTTGTAAATGCATTAAATGGTAGCTGTTGCTCTCGGGCAAATCCTAATGGACAAGCCAGAAGATGTGAGTGCCAGTGCCCCATAGGTGCAATTACTGTGGAAAAGACTGGCGACCTTAATGGGATCAAGAAGCAGTGTATGAAAGTGGAAGAGAGGATTTTGAAAACAACACATTATTTCAGCATTAGTCATCAATATGCATAATTTAGAGCTAATCAATAGTGATAATTAAAACTCCTTACTGATCTAACCATTATCAGGTGGCAATACTATATAAATATCCATGTTATTGATATGGATTGCCATTATTATTTACAGCTGTATTAATTTTTATAGTGACACAATGGTCAAAATCCTCTTCATCCATGTGTGGCACATTAAAATTTTTGTTTTGGTACAAAGAGTTCTGCTCCATCCATCTTAACATAATTCAGCTCCTGATGAATTTTCTGATTACTTAACCCTAAAGAATTATTCCTGCTAAACTGTCATTTTCTCTCCCCTAGTCACAATCTGCATTTCAGAATAGCAGGACAAGCACTGGGAGGTGTCAAGCATTTATAATTTGACTTCAGTGAAAGTTACAGATGCTTGATACTTTTCAGGTCATGAACCACCGTCTGCTTCTCCAGCTCCTGGAACACTAATGCTGTCCATTGTAATTTGAGTTGACTTTCAAATCATGGACTTGATTGTCAATTGCTGGAGTTAATGGCTGTCTTGCCATTTATCCCACATGGGCAAGAGAGAGCTGCATGCAAAGCATAACAGAAATTTATCTTGCATGATTTCATTGAGTATTACGTGAGGGAACTAAGTAATAATACAACAGATTTTATAAACAAATCATAAAATTAATTTGCCAATATCATGGGGGTGCACTTCATGTCCAGCTCCCAGTGATTCAGAAAAACTCTTGTGGTAAGATTTGGTTAGGCTTCACCCCAAGGTCAAGGATCCAGGTAAACAACAAAGTATTAATTTACCAACAACAACAAGAGATACTTCTGTAAATAGTTACTTATTTGGATTATTCAGTGAAACTATCCATTAAAAATATAAAATTTTGGCATACCAATCAGATTAAAATCTGAAAAGAGATAAATATATTAATAAATTATTCCAGTTCTCACATATGGCCATGTGTTTCTGTGCCTAGAGAGTAGATGGTGTTTTGGAGAGGGTCATATGAATTTCAAATATTTATCTCTAGGGTGTATAGTATTTCTGATAAGTATGAGTTGCACTGATATTTCAGCAAGGGTAAGATCTGATGCACCACGGTTTCCCAGCTGATCTATGTTTGCACAACAATTCTGAAACTTCCCAAATGTGCTGACCATCTAAGGAGTGGAGTCTGTGAGTCCCCCTGTGAATGAAGAGGCACTGAACACATTGCAGTCACACAGAATTGCACAAAATCTTCTAACTCCTCTGAAACTGAAGTTTCATGCAAAAAAAAAGATGCGACTGAGAAAATGTCGACATCTGGTAGCCATAAACCAGTGTGCTCTGCAAAGCAGAGATATGAAGCAGAAGGAGAAAGGTAAATTAAATGTCTTGCATGATGTTACAAATGAAAAATAGTTCCATTACAAGTTGAGCATTAAAGAAATCTCTGTGGTGACAAAGTCTCAGAGGTGACAAAGGCAGTGCACTACTGTCAAGACCGCTGCAAGTTCACAGCTCTTTATTTATTGTATTTTAGGAAGGATTTTGATCTTGAGAGATCTTCATCACTTATAAATGAACTAGTCATTAGTAGCCTTCTATGTATCTCCAGAGAGCTATCACAGCTCTCATTAACTGCTATATCTAAACAACTGAAATCTCCTGTTACAGAGGCACATGTTTTCAAGTCTGAATCCTTACCCACTACTATGTGCTATCTCACAGAAGCAGAATAAAGGCTGAATAAATTAGGGTAAACCACAAAACTTTGAGCACTGCCTCAGTTAATGTTTAGCATGTACATAAGATATATTGAACTTAATCATACAGACTCAAATATTCTTTCAAGAAAATAGGGCAAAAAAATAAATGACCTCTATGAATTTTTCTTCTGAATTGACAGAACTGGGTTTTTTCCACAAACCGTTGATGATCTACTTTATATCAGTCATTTGATAGCTATGAATGTGATCATTTATCAGAAAAGAGAACTGTAAAACCAGTGAGAACAACTATGGAATTCTATCAAGAAAAGCAGCTGTGTTACTTGTTTGCTATTTGCACAGTTTCCTAGAGAAAAAAAAGAAAAATCCAGAAATGAGTTTTCACCAAATTCTCGGTTTCCATATTGCCCTTTGCATTATTCTTTTTCCTAGAGTGTGTGAAAACACTATATATACTTAATAGATTAAATAACTTTGCTTTTCTCAGTCTATTATTCCTTATTTTACATAGAAATCTAAACCATATTCATACTGAGTTAGAGAACAGGTCTAGCCTGCTGAGTCCTGTCTGCAACAGTGACCAGTAGCTGCTGTTTATAGAGAGGTATAAAATCAGACTAAGATCCAACAGTGCTTTCCCTCACACATATTCCTAGTTTCCAGCAAAAATATAATGTGTTGCTTCGCACTCATCTTTTTGCCCAATTTCTTCCCTTCCTGCTAACTTGAAGGATTTTATGAAGCACTATAACTACACAATCACTGTCCTCTTTTATGGGCACAGACAACATTTCCCCCCACTCCCCTCTTTTATTACATTTATAGTCTTTGCCTGCCAAGATACTTTTATGGTGGTGGAAATGATTGCCTCACTCTTGATAAAGTCTGGAGTATCCCTTGGTGCTCCATATAACTTGTCACAACCACGGCTCCTGGTGTGTTCCTGAGTGACTGACACTGGTACCAACTGTCCTGATGTGCTTCCTGACATGGGCATATCCTTCTTTACAGAATTTCCCACACAGAGCTCTGCACTCGTTCTTTCCAATGTCTGCTCTTGCTTTCTTCACTTAATTCCTGGGCTTTTGGCTTTGGAGACAATGAAAATTTATATGTTTGCTTTGCACAGTAACTACTCAAACAACTTAAAGAAAAGCATTTCCTTTGCTGCCTCACATTTCTGTTGAGAGAGTTGTGTGTGGGGTATATCCTCAACCCTTTTTCTTTAATGTAACTGGAAACCAGGCAAGTTTACCTCACTATATCTTGTACAGAGCAGCCTGTGGTGTTGCAAACTCCTGGTTTTCCATTCAGCGTGGCCTTGTTGCCTGGTTCATCTGCATTTCCAGCTCACAGAGGATTACAAGCATGCTTTCTGTACTGAAACGTGGGACCTAAAGGCAATAAAAGACCAGGCAACAGTATAAAATTGATTCTTCTTCAGAGATCTAAATGGGAAAGAATTATTGAAGATACTTTTAGGGCCCCTTGCTGAATCATCAAACTATTTTGCAGTGGTAATTGAGACAGCATATAAATACTGCATAGCTATCTCTTCAGGCCCTCTTCATAGAGCAGTTGTATTCCATTAAAGTGCTTTTCTTGTACAGGTTAATCTCTCAAAATAAAAGTGGAAAATACAGCAACAAAACAAGATGATATTTTCACTACTCAATAAACTTCTCTTCCCTTGTCTGTAAATAAATGATTCCCAGAGGCACCCTCTCCAGGGCTCCTGAAAACTCAAAAGGGCAAGGAAAGGAGTTAAAAAATATCACAGACTGCTCCTCATAGTGTTTATTCAAACAAACAAACAAAGCAGAACATCAAAGGCTGTCCTGCTTTATTCTGCATTTACATAGTATGAAAGTTAAAGCAGTTTTGGATCCAATCTGCCTGTGGGAGAGAACATTCCTTGTACCTCCATGGACATAAAGGTGAAAACAACCTCCCCATTGAGATGAAGCAGGAAAGCTGAGGGGTTTTTGAAAATGAGAATGACAAATCAGGCTTAATGATCAGGACAAATCCTAAGTGTGAAGGGAGCATTGAATAAGTGCATTATCACCCATTGTAATTTTTTGCACATCTCTCATTTTCTTCTTTCCTTGTCCTGTGATTTTTTCCCCAGTTCCAGAACTGTATCTACAGCAACTGAAAAGCATCTGATTTATTTTGGATACTAGGACAGTGTAACTACCAGTGACAAAATACATTCTCATTGCAGCTGCACACATAGGAAAGTATTTCAAAAGTCAGAGTTGGATTGATTTCACATTATATGTTAAAAATACAAATGTCTCTCCTAAGGGAAGTGAAATGGTGCAGTTTAATGGCCAGATTCCAGTAACAGGGTGCTTAGATAAATTGCTTGTATTCATAATATATCTAATTACATATACTCTCTGTCATTCTGCTTTGACACCTTTGTCCTTCTCTTCCTGTCCCAAACTGGTGTACTGCATATTTTTTGAGACAATGCCCAAGAAGTTCTTCATGGGCCTTGTATTTCCTCTCAAAAAAGGTATTTGAAAGAGTTCATAAAATGCATTGGGATATTTGAGGGATGAGATGAACTATATAAATCTTAGTTCTTATTAAAAGAGCACTGAATGAGTTGTCTAGAGTATGTGATTTGGATCTTTATTGTAAATCATAGAAACCTGTATTACTGGTCTGCTTTACTGGAGAAGAAACAAGTGTTGGATGACACCTTGTATTTCACCAGCTGCTTTCCTGCAATTTTTCAAGGAAAGTAACACAATATATGGTCCACCTGCTGTGAGAACATCTGAAATACCACAGACAGTAAAAAGCCTCTGAGTAAAGTTCTTCCAGAGAGTGTTTTGTTGATATGCTTTATGGCATATGTATATACCTTACATATAACATATTCATAGCATATACCTCACTCAGTTTTCAGACAGTATCTCTAGTTTCCCATGAAAAAAAACTATGCTTATAACACTATTAATTTTTTTTAATGTGAATGAGAATTCAATGAGAATATTATTTTTAAAATGTCCTTTCCTTCTGTTTTAGGCTTCTGGATTTTTAAAAAAATTTAATTCGGGTTTCCACAAAGGATCAATCGGCCCATTATTAACTCACTGCTATCAAATACAAAATTAGGTCCTGCAAGTGTCCTAACAAAGGACTAATTTTGTATCCTTCACCTATGTAAATAAATTGTCAGATGTTAGTGGAACTAATTATGAGAGCATTGCTTTTTGCTTTCATCAGGACTTCAAGGCCTGATTGAAGTATGGTCAATACACACCACTGTCTTCCAATAACATTTTTATTTCAGATCTTGATTTGAAAAGTAGTGTCCTCTTTGAAGAGTGTGAAAGAACTTTATAAGAATTAATTCCTGTACTGGCCTGGAAGGAGGCTACAGCCAGTTGCAGCAAGGCTTGGTGTTCATCTGATAGATCCTCATCAGCCACATTTTTCATAACCCACACAATTTTCATCATTAAATTCAGCTCAATTCCCTACAAGCACTCTGTGCCTTTGATTTATTCTCAGCTCCTTCAGACCCACAAAGCAGACACTAATTGTACTGTATGTACACAGTGGAATGGGACCTTAAGGGATAGGTCTTTAGTAACTCTTATGACACCTCTCTAGTTAGTGCAGTGCAGCAGGATCCTATTTAAGATTGCTTTGTTTAATTATTTAAGAGCCATTATGGTAACTGGATATACTCTAACTGTAATTTATTAACTCATACACTTGAATTATCCAAGTCTCTACACCCACTTCACAGAATTACAGAGGAACTAGAATAAGATAATGGTATTGAAACACTACAAAATATTCCCTCTGCTGAGAAGCAGAGAAGCTCTCCTATCTCTCATAGCAAACGGGTTCATAAGTTTTTCCAAACTATGCACTGAGTCTACAAGAATCATTTTATACTTGCAGCAGATGTTCATATAGACACTATTAAGAAAATGTGTGCATTTTTATATATGTATGTGTATATGTCAGTAAATACCTACACATATATGTGCATACATAGATGTCTTCAATCTAGTACTACAATTTGCTTCCCTTTTTTTGTGTAAAAAATTAAACTGCATCAATCTTTCCATTCCTCTTTCTCTGCTCTTCTAGATATCCTTCTCCATGCTCTGTTCCTTGTCTCTTTACACCTTTTTCTTTCTTCTTGTCTCCACATTTTATACATTTGGATGTTGTGTTAGAAGTTTCCTTACTCACTGTAAACACTGCCCATTCACCTGCATCCTCTTCACCACTAGCCTCTGTGAACTTCTGCCTTCTGCTTGTCTGCCTTCTGCCTGCCTGCATGGGACATCCTTTTCCTCTGGAAAATGACAGCTCTGGGAGCAGCACCTCGAGAGTGTTCTGATATAGTGTCTGCTCTTGCCATCAGCAGCTGCATGCTCTTCTTGCCATTTGGGCACTTTTGAGCAGAGCTGTCATTTGCAAAAAGAATAGACACATGGAGCAGACAAAGAAAAAACATCTAGACTGAATCATATGACCAGCCAGCACCCTGAAAGCCATGGCAGATACTCATGGATCAGCTCAGTATCATAAATTAATTGGGAACTGCTTGGACAGGAAAATTTTCAGCACTCCGGGTTCTTATGTACATCAGTCTCTTCAACAGAATATTGCTTTAGTTTCAGCATGTATCTTAACCTGAAAAGTTTCCCACGATTCTGCTGTGCTCCAGACAACAGGTCAGAAACATCAGGAACATGAAGTAGAGCCATTATCAGTCCTGTATTCTGGGCTGCAACACCCCTGCTGTTCAAATATACTGGCATAGGACAGAAAACTGATAACAGTAATTCTACAGAGATTTTGAGCCAGGAGAAGAGGAGCACTGCGAACAATTACTGCCTTGGAGGCTCAGACGTTCTAAAGCAAAAACGGGGAAAACTCATAATTTACCTGGACTGACCACTTTTGCAACAAAAAGGTAATTTGCTCTAAATTAGGAGCCTGCCAAAACTTAAAAGTTAGACAGACATGCCTGAGAAAGATTATTAACAGATACAGAATGCTTTCCTGTGTAATCACTAATGCACAATATCTCTTACACTTAACCTTTATGTGCTACCAAAGGACAGCATCAAGATTGTCCTTCCAGCACATGCCTGTTACTGAAAGCTTTTAATATCCTCCTTCCATCTCCATCAAAGCCAAGATATCAGGAACATAGAAAGATTTAACCACTTATTAAACAGCGTTATCATGTCAGGCAATATGTTCTTTTCTACAGGGCACTAGAGAATTGAATGTGCAAGAGAGACAAAGTGTCTAACAAAGAGAAAGCTGCTGCAGGACAAGCATTGCCTCTCCTCCCCCAAGCAACTCGACCAGCAAGGAAATCTAACAGAGTACAAACCAGAGCAAGCTGATGACAGAAAATGAGGCAATGGAAAATCACTGAAATAAAGGTGCAGAAAGAAACTTGTGGATGTGAACCGTTTTGTTTCGTTTTGGGTTTCTTGTTTGCTTGTTTGTGGTTTTGTTTGTTTGTTTAGTTGGGGTTTTTTTTATGTTGGGTTTTTTTAATTTCTTTTTTTAGTTTTTTAATATTACATCATTAGTAAACAAAAACTTCATAGAATCATAGATTCATAGAAGAGTTTGGGTTGGAAGGGACCTTAAAGATCACCCAGTTCCAAACCCTCTGCCATGGGTAGAGCCACGCACTAAATCAGGTTACTTAGGGCCCCTCCAAACAGGCTTGAGCCCCATACAAATGCTTGTTGGATCCAACTTAGGATCATCTAATTATTTTGATTACCTGGCTCAAGATGAACTTGACTCTCCCTTTCTCTTTTTCTGCAATATGGACTTAGAAAAGCAGGTCCCACTGTCATGTTTCACCATTGCCCAGACACGGTGCACACCAGACCAAGTACAGAACACAGCTGAGAATCAGGTCCTGAGGCAGTCACTGCTGTCACAGAATCACAGAATATCCTTGAGCTGCAAGGGACAAACAAGGATTACTGAGTCCAACTCCTGGCCTTGCACAGGACACCTCAAGTCACACCATGTGCCTGGGAGCATTTTCCAAATGCTCATTGAACTCTGTCAGGCTTGGTGACTTGACCACTTCCCCAAGGAGCCTGTTCCAGTGCCCAACCACCCTGTGAAGGAAGAAACTTTTCCTAATATCCAGCCTAAAACTCCCCTGGCACAGCTTCAGGCCATTCCCTTGGGTCCTGTCACTGGTCACCTGAGAGAAGAGATCAGTGTCTGCCTTTCCTTTTCCCCTTGTGGGGAAGTTGTAGCTACACTGAGGTCTCCCCTCAGTCTCCTCCAAGCTGAACAGACCAAGTGACCCCAGACACTGATTGTGTGGATTCCCCTCAAGGCCTTTTGCCATCTTTGCAGCCCTCCTTTAGACACTCTCCAATAGCTTTATGTGCTAATATGTTTAAGAACATGAAATAAATATCATTATATAACAACAGGAATTTAACACTGTGGGAAAGTTGTCATCAGGGATGGTTCAAGTGAAAGAAAACACAACAAAGAGCTCTCCTCTGGCAATATTCACACACCTTTATTGCACAGCATAGATGCATGCACACATATTGACACAGAGAGGTCAGAATGAGCCTGTATCCAGCTTAACTACCCCACAGCTTCAGCATATTGATACCTGCACTATCTGAGCACACAAAACAGTGCAAACAGCTCAGGGCTGCTACATTCCTGTGCTGGTAACTCTCATCTGTCTCTGAAACTGCTGCTGATACAGATTCACACTATTTCACATTTATTTCCTGTCTTTAAAGCTGTGTCTAAATCCATAATTACCAGTTGATGCATAGCCATGAATCATACAGAGAAAAGCCACCAGCAATTCCAGGCTCTTCAGTTTCTGAAAACCAGTCTGAGACATGCTACAACTTACAACATCTCACCTCTGCAAACCTCTGCTAATTGGAGGACACAAGGGCTTGGATATTATTTGGACAGAATACCACCCAGAAAAAATAAATATGCAGCCAATAATGTAAGGGTGCCACTAATGTAATGGCAGTCATGAGCTTTAGACTTCCATGTTTAAATGTTTGCCTAAAATCTGCAACTATTTAAGACAAATGTTGTCTGTAACTTTTATAGGGCCTGGAGCATTCAGGGCAGACACTATCTTATTGTCACAAGAGATCCCAGCAGCAGTAGTAAGATGAGAAAGAAAACATCAAAAGAACCCCCAAAACCACACTCCCAAAGTGAAATACACTTTCATTGCAATGGAAAACTAAAGTATTATTATAAAAAAATCAGAATTAATTATCTTGTTTATTTCACTTTCAAAAAAGGGAATTTTTTCTGTCAGCAAAACAGCCATTTAATTAGGCTTTGCAATTCACATACAATTGAATAAAATACATGGGAAAAAGGCATAACTGCCTCAACTCATTATACACTATTATTTGAGTGAATACAGCTTCCCCCCCATAGCCCCTTCACAGCAACTTTCCATGAATCATCTCTCTGAGGTCTGAGGGACTGAGAGGGCTTTGAGCAGACAGGTCAAGGGGCCCGTGTGTTCTTGGAGAGTCATAAAACCCACAAAAATCTAGTGCATGTAATTAAGTTAATGGATACATACTCATTAAATCATTTCCACAAAATGATGAGAAGTTTCCAGCAATCAGAGTGCTCAGGATGCTGCAAAAGGAATTGCTCTGGATGCAAATTTGACTTGAGAAATAGAATGCTTTGTGCATATTCCTTCAGAATCTTGCCAAGGCAGAATGGGAAGAAAACAGTGTATTGAAGTTTCCAGTCTGAGTCTCAATTACTGCAACTGTAGTAAAATAATCATGAAAAATTCAGAAAAAAGCATCCTGCAAACACAGGTAGGGAGGGGACTGCAGCTTGTTGAACACAATAAAAGGAGGGTACTTGCGTGCATTTTGCATTCAAAATACAGAAGAAACAATATGATTTATTTCAGCTGTAAAATGATTTCAGCTTAAACAATATGATTTAAAAACAGCTGTAAAATGTGAAGGCGTCGAGTTTGAAAGAGAGAGGAAGCCACCGGGAGGCACTATTGCCACTCAGCAAGTGCGTGAGCAAAGCCTCTCCTGCTGCGGCAGCTCCTCGGCCACCAGCGAAACAGCCTCGTGTGCGGGTCACCCTAGAACGGCAGCACCACTGCAGAAAATACACTTATTTACAGGCTGGTGCTTTTTACCTGCCTTGAATGGTGCTGAAAATGTTTGCAATAAAAGTGATGTGAGACTTTTGCTAGAAACCAGAGAGTAAAGTGGTTGTGTTGGGTTTTTTGTTTGTTTGTTTTGTTGTATAGCATCATCCAACTTTATCCTGAATAAAAAAGAGGGCTGTCATGAACAAGCCCAAATCTTAAGGGATGAGGAACAAAGTTCTTTGAAAATTAGAAATCTAGGAATGTGCAGAATAAATTCTTACCTTTCAAAACTGCAAATTGCTATGCAAAAGAGAAAATGAAAGTAATGACTCTCCTTGCAGTTGAAAAAAACTCTTTAATTTTGCTTTTTGTTAATTTTATACTGTATCAGCCACTTTGATTTTAATCTCAGAAGAAAAAAAACAAAGCTGAGTGCAGTACAGATGAAAAATCAGAAACCACAGAAGTCCTGTTCTTTTACCTACACTCATCAGAATAAAAGTCCACAAAATCCAACTTCTTTTTTCTTCCAGGTACAACTAATTAAAAATTATTTTTCTTGTAATTAAAAATCCTTTGCCAATTTGAAGAATATCTTACATCTTTTAAAACCCTGCATTCAAATATTTTGAAGGAACATCATAAAAAGATTTCATTCTCACTTATGAAGTATGCCAGTCAGAGAAGGGTTTATTTAGTACTCTTATGCATTTACTGTATTTTTAAATGTTGCCATAACCTAGAAAAATACAGCTTATTTAGGATTTTTGTCATTTGGCAAATGAAACTAGCATATGAAAATTTCAGTTTAAAATAATGTTTTATGATGTTTATTGATTCTTATGTACAAGAGTCTAATCCCGAAGCAGATAATGCATATAACATTTTCTTTTCCTTCTGTTATCCACAATATTTCAGATGCAAGATATTTCCCAATTTTCCCTTCAAGGAAGAAACACATCTTTAATTATTGATAAATGTGATATCAGCTGCCTTGACTGCCCAACAACAATTAACATAGAAAGATCAGCTGATAGCATTAAGTGTAGAAGTGCAATGCAAAGAACCCACAGTGAACAATTCTAAGTCACATTATACTTTGAACTATTTAATTCACCACACAGAATTTATTCAGAGATACACAATGCTCATCTCAATTGAAATACCTCCTTAGTGCAGAGGTTTAATGTTAAAGTGAGTCTGGTAGGTTAATCCATGGGAATATCAGATTTTATCTGGCAAATTTGTCTGTGCCAAGAGCGTGTGCTCAGGCAGCTGGAAACAGCTGGCTCAAACTTGCTTCTACTCAAAGCCAGAAGAATGAAAATCAGCTCCAGGTTTGATAGCTGTGCTCCTGCAAGTGTCACCTGAGATGATGGTTATGAGCAGAAACTGGAGTCAGTGACATGAAATAGTCTTTATTTTATGGCACAGCTACACACTTGGCTTGTGCTCTGCTGTGCAACAACACAGCAGAGTTAGCCCAGGTCAGATCATGATGGGCACCAGAGGAAGGTGGTTTGCTCTGGTGGTTGGCACCAACTGAAAGCCAATTGCTGCTCTGTCATAGCTTCACTTTGGACAATTCTCTGTGCCTTGGATCTTCATCTCCAAAAGATTAATTCCCTAATTATCACAGTATTGTACAGATAATTCAATTTATAACTGCCATGTTCTTCAATACTGTTGTAATGAGGCTCATATAAAATACTTCAGAGAGGTCCTTAGAGCTATCTGCTACATAAACTGGACAAGCTGAAGTTACATGCCTCAGGCACAATATAACCAGCAGCTTCAAGTACAGCAAAAACATCTGCTTATTTCAGGTACTTATTTAGTTCTTATTGCTGGACAAAGGAAACAAAGAGTAATCATTTAGTTCTACTCCAGAGAGAGAGAAAAAAAAAGCTAAGTTAAGAATGTATTCACTGAAGAGTGGTCAGGCATTGGAACTGGCTGCCCAGGGAAATGATGGAATCATCATCCCTGAAAGTGTTCAAAAAACATTTAGATGTGGCACTTGGGGACATGGTTTAGTGCTGGACCTGGCAGGGCTGGGTTAATGGTTGAACTTGATGATCTCAGAAGTCTTTTCCAACCTTCAGAATTCTATGAATATATGATAATATTTTGCATGTTTTCTTCTACCTTTATTAAAAACATGTGTGAAATTATAGTCAAGTTAAATGTGGGATTCAGACTCTCTTCTCTTTACGGGAGATTTCAACTTCCCAGACAAAACTGGGAGCATCCTCCTGCTGTGACAAACTGACAGATCTTGAAAATTCTTGAAGTTTGTAGGAGATAATTTCTTTTCATAAGTACTCAGTGAACCAACCAGGAAAGATGCTCTCCCAGATCTGCTGTTTGTGAATAGAGAAGGACTCATGTGGAATGTGATGGTAAGTGGCTGTCTTGGCCACAGAGATCACAACATGGTTGTGTTTAAAATTTTCAGTGCAATGAGAAAAAGGCACAGGAGAGTTGTTACCCTGGAGTTCAGGAGAGCAAACTTAAAGCTATTCATAAACTATTTAGAAGGTTAGCCTGGGAATTTGCTTTTGAGGGCTTGGAAGTCCTCAAGTGCTGATCAGTCTTTAAGAAAAACCTTTTGGAAGCACTGGAGCCAGCAATTCCACTGTGTCTTAAGTCAGGTGAGTGGGAAAGAAATCCAGCTTGGCTGATCAGGGAACACCTTGTGGGGCTCAGGTGGGAAAATAAACTGTATGATCTTGTAAATGGGCTCAGGCTTTTCAGGAAGAATACAGAGTTTTGGATACTGTCCATCACAGCATCGTCTGGAGAAGTTGTTCAGCTATGGAAAGATCAGATGCACGGAGCACTGGGTGAAGAATTGGCTGAAGAACAGAATTCCAAAGGTTGTCACCAATGGTGTTCCTCCGGATTTGTTTCTAGGGCCAGTCCTGTTCAATATATTTATCAACAGTCTGGATGCAGGAGTTGGATGCACCATTAGCAAGTTTGCTGAGGATACCAAAATGGGAGGTGTGGTTTGCTTTTTTGAGACACAGAAGACCTTATAGAGGAAACTAGATAGAGAAGGGAATTGGGGTATGATTAATAGGATGAAATTTAAAACCTGAAACTGTGGATTCTGTACCTTGGGTGGCAAATGTCTAAATAGGGAGAGCAGTGGCTGTAGATCAGCTCTGCAGACAAGGATCAGCTCTCCAGGAGCTGGCAGGGAGCCCTGGCAGCCCAGAGGGCAAATCCCATCCTGGGGTGCATTAAACACAGCAGGACCAGCAGGAAAAAGAGAGGATTATCCTGCTGTGCTCAGCACTGGAGCCCTGAGTGCAGGGCTGGGACCCACCAGGCAAGGATATGAAGGTTCATGAAGGTCCCTGCATCCAGAGGGAAACAAAGAGGGTGACAAGGCTGGAAGTCCTGTCCTGTGAGGAGCACCTGAGGGCTCTGGGCTTGTCTGGTTCAGAGGAGGCTGAGGGGCAACCTCATTGCTCTGAAACAGCTTCCTGAGGAGGGAAGGAGAGAGGGAGGTGTTGAGACCTTCTCCTTGGGATCCAGTGACACAACATGTTGAGATGGTTCAAAACCTTTCTTGAGAGGTTTAGACTGGACATTAGGAAGCATTTCTTTACTGAGAGGATGGTCAAACAGTGGAATAGGCTTCCCAGAGAGGTGGTCAATGCCTCAGTGTCACTGTTTAAGGGGATTTTGGGCAATGCTATTAAAAAACTTTAACTTTTGGTTATGCCTGAACTGGTCAGGCAGTTAGATTAGATGGTCTTGTAAGTCCCTTCAACTGAAAGAGTCTATTTTGTTTAGTTCTATTCTTGTGATTCACAGACAGTGATTAAAAATCAGCTCTGACCCCACACAGCTCATTGTGCTGAGAGTCCCCCCAAGTTTGCTCAGGAACCTGTGATGCCCTCTGTGTGTGTTTTCATCCCTGTGCTAATGAGAGTGCTTCCTTCTACATTACAGAATCCATTTTGAAAGCTGCCATTTCCAGCATTGATGTCAGAGGCAATCTGCAGGTAGGAAATAGTTTCATTTGTTTCATTAAACCATTTAGTTGTTCACTTAGGCTAAGCCTTCTGGGGTTACAGGTAACCAGAACAGGTTTCTTGAACCAGTTGCATCCAGTACATCATCACCAGAGAACACTTAAAAGATTGCTTTTCCAATGTTGTTATTACAAATGAAGCCATTCAGGGCAGACATTTCCAGAAAAATATGAAATTTGACCAAATGAAACTCACCTACCTTCATTATTTGGAAGATTAATTTGTACAGGACTCCGGATTATTTGTCCTTTTTCCCTACAGGATAATATTGTTTCTAGAAGCTGATTAGAGTAGAAAGCTATAAACAACTGCTGATGGGTTGTGAACTCAATAGAATAGTCATCAAAATTAATAACTTAGTATTCACTACAATGTCATAACCTGGCAGAAACTTTCATCTATAATTAATTATACTCCTCATTTTGGATAAGCTTTTTTTTTTTTTTTAGAAAAAAAGAATAAAAGTATTGTGCTTATCTCTTTAACTGCTAACAGGAGTCTAATTTCATTAACAGTGAAATTTTGGATTTGATTTGCAACAATAAAAACTCAGATATGTAAGCCCTGAACATTACCTTAGAATTAACAAATTTTTTTTTACATTTACCAAGGTACAAAATTAGATTTTTTTTTTCCATATAAAAATAAGTTTAAAAAATATGCACTTGCACACACTTTTTGTCTGGAAATTGCTGTCCATTTTTTCCACATCAATAACATAGTAGTTGTTAGTGCTAAAAGATAGGCTTGAAGGACATTTGTTTTCAAATTTAGTCCATGGAGAGTTCCTGGATTTATATGCTTTTATATGGGAAAGGGCAAAACAAAAACAATGTTGAAAACTAGGTTATATAAATAGAGCATGCACCTAGTTATGCACTATAAATCATGCAGATGAGTATTTTTAACTGGGGGAAGGAGACACAAGAACAGTGAAGAAATATAGATGTTCCTAAACCCTAAGGTGATGCTATTCTGTTGTTCTGGACACACCAGAAATGCACAAAGACATTGACCTTACTTCTCAAAGAGAAATGAGAGAAGGCCTCCCAAGGGGTTCCCTTAGGTTCCCTAAGTTTAACAAAATCAGAAGTAGTCTTCAGTACAATGCTTTTTCCTCGTGTCTTTCCTCAAATAAAATGAATTATGCACAAAGATAGTTTAGTTCAATTTGGAATTTCTTTCTGGAATAATAAACAGGGCTCTGAGGACTTCTCTGTAAATGCTTGTCCTATTTATTTATGTCATTCTTATCAACACAAACACTTATCTCAACCTCACCATCTTATCTCCTTCCCCAAAAAAGCCCACAAACCCACGTATTATTAAGTTAGGGATGCTGAGATATGTTTAAGTTGCTGCATCTCTTCATCTGTCCATCTGCAGAAAAAATGGAGTAAGAAAATTTACATTCCTGCATGATTGATAGTGAGATTTTTTTTACATGGATTATATACTTAGAACATTGTTTCTCTGGCTGTTTAAATCAGCTGTAGAATTTAGGAATAGTCATGCACAATTAAAAATAAAAGTGCAAATAAAAATAAAAACAAACACAAACCTGAGAATATTTTTATGGTAACTCTATTCTTTAAACAAATATGTTTTTCTCTCTCTCTTTTTCTTTTTTTTTTTTTCCCAAACAGATGTAATTCTGTCTTCTTTCCCTCACAGCCCAAAGCATGAGCTCTGCCAGGATCCAGAAAATATATAGAGCAGTGCCTAAGACTCAGACACCCAGTCTGGAAGGTGTCTTCTGAGATCAGTCAGGAGACATGCTCAGAAGGACAAAAGCTGCCAAAATACACTTGTAACTTTTTTCTTTATGAGAACTGAGCTGCAGCAGTATCTGTCATTATATTAGCCCAGTAGCTGCAATGTTTACCCAGAAACTGTTGAGAGCTAACTTGTATGCTTTGGGAAGATTTTCCTCTCTTGGAAAATTCAGCAATTCACTCTTTCACATCCATTCTCCTCTTACCATATGAATCTTTCCTCCTTTTCAACACAGGCACACTTTGAATGCATCCACATGCTACTATGTTTTGCATTCAATATATGTCGGATTTAAACAAGAAATAATCTTGAGGGCAAGTCGAGACTCCAGGACTCCATACTCTAAATTCAAGGCATTAAGCACTGGTGTCAAAGGACTTCTGATTGAGTGTTAAACCCACAAGGTTATTTTACACAAGAGCATCACAATGATTTTAGCAAAAAAAAGTTTTTCCATTTTTTTAGATTAGACACCATCCCTCAAAACTGGTTTTAACTCTGGACTCTAAGAAGGTTATCTAGTCCTTAACAGGACTCTCTATGGTGTTTAAATTGCAGAAAGGATAGAAAAAAATGGACTTCTCCCACACTCAGGATTTTCCACTGGAAACTACTGAGGTATGAGCAGTGCCCTAGTGAATCTGATTGTCTCTTCAAGGGAGCTAATTCTTCCTAGAGCATTGCAGAGAAGGCATATGGTAGGCTCTGGCTTCCATTTCTTGGGACCAGCCACCTAAAAAAAAAATTGCAAAAAATCACTGCAGACCTTTATCCATCTGTCTTTAGTGTGCTGGTGTAAGACAATTTCACTCCAAGTTGTTCATACTGAAGGAGCCCTACTTAACTGAAGTACTGCCATAGAAAATAGCTGAGCAGATCAGCTCTTCATGGAGGATAACTTGGCTCACTGAAACAGATGAGAGTCACAGACTTACACAATCTTGAAAAAAGCAGGAAGACACAGAAGGTTCATTTCAGCTAAAATTTTGGTGACTCTCTGTTCCCATTATAAATGTGCTCATTAGAGTCCATCATAAGAGGCCTTCACATATGTTTGAAGTTAAACACCTGCACAACCTTTTGCACAATGAGGTCATAGTTACTACCAGTTATGCTGGTACTTACTTTTCAATGTTCTTATCCTAGTTTGTTTATATGAGGTTACCAAAGAACTGTCATGTCATTAAACACCATTCAGACATGGAAAGGTTGGTGGAGAACTTCAATACCTATATAAAAAAATATGGCTAAGCCACAGAGGAACAAGTATTTACATTTTTTAAACATTTCTGAAATCATTAGCCTTACAGAGTAGATTTATATCTGTGAAAACAAATCACCTTATGACAGATTGCTTTGGGTTTAACATCAAGGAAACATTGTGTTGCTGTTGGATACACCTCAGTCATTTAGAGAAGAATAAATATTGTCTGAAATCAATGTATTTGTGTCCTTAACCAAGATGAGAAATCCAAATCATTCCAATCATTTTTGCCTGTAAAAATAGATACTGTTTTTCAGACACTTTCCAAAAGACACCAAGAAATTCTCCGTGGATGGGAAAGGGTTCAATTCAGTTGTGCAAGCACAAGCATCTAGTGCTACTAAATTCTAAGGTGTAGACAGATAAAGATATCTATATTATAAATATATATATAAGCACCTTTTGGAGCACATTTAAATTATATGTATATATTCCATACGGCTGGAGGTCAGGTGTGCTATTCCAGATTTGTTATGTCACATCAGACATGTGTTTGGTCCCTGCCCCCCTGCCAAGTGAATATTGTGTCACCTTTGTGCTGAAAGAGAGCTCAGTCCTTGCTGTGCACTCTGTGCTGAAGCACAGGGAGTGACCTTGCTGCCCACCTTTACTCATGGTCAGTAATTTAAACAAAGAAGCCTGAACTATGCCCATGACTGTCAGCAATTCCTACACTCAATTCTCCCTCCTTCACCTCTATAAGATGTGTTAAGATCCTAGCTAGAGGTAATTATTTTTCATATATGAAATTTAAGCTATACATTTTTTATTTTTCAGACACAGTTCATGCAAAATCCACTTTAGAAATGAGTGTTTTGATTTAAACATCCATTAGTAGGTTCAGATTGACAGCAAAAAGAATTCACTGAGAATTTCTAAAAAGAAATGTCACACAGTTCTGGTGACCCTGTTACAAAATGTAAGAGATCACTGTTTCACAAAGTAAATAGCAAGTCACATTTTCCTAGAAATTCTCCTCTGTTCAGATTCAACCCACTAAAACTGTTCTCCAATGGTAGAGCAACACCTGCCTGCAGGGGAGCATTGCAGGAAAATTGACTTCTACAGTGTACTAAAACTACACACTGCAGACAACAGAGGGGTATAAACAAAAGCTCACTGAATATTGAAATAATGGCATAAAACTGAGGATTCCAACTACTACCACCAAAAAAGAAAATAAAACAAAAACCCACCAAACCCCCCAAAATGCCACCTATCTTAACAAGAGCTCAACAGATGATTTATTGCATGTTGCTCTCAGATCCTATTGTGAAGGAAATAATGAAACCCAAACTAATTATGTCCTACATTATGTTAATTA
>VXBR01006219.1:1835158-1851026 GCA_013400215.1 Cisticola juncidis
ACCACAATTTTTTAATAAAAAAAAAAAAAAAAAAAAAAAAAAAAAAAAAGTCTTCTTGGCAGAAAGAAATCAAAACACGGGCTCTAAACCCATCAAATAACCCAGACCAAATGGACCACAAACAAGGTTATGGACCCTTGTTGCACTCCAGCACTCCCTTGCTTGCACCACAGTGTTTAACTGTAAGACACAGTTTTACCACACACTACCAACCCTTCATCTCCTTCTTCCCAGGGTGTTAATAAGGTTTAATTAGCCAAATAACAATTTGCAGTAGAACTACATTTCCCAGAGTGATTTTCTTTTTGCAAAGCAGCTTGTTTTCAATACCTGTCAAGATCCATATAACAGAGAACTTCATTCTTCAACCTTTGTCAGGGAATGGATTTTAAGACCCAATTGAATCAGTCAATACAATTGGTATTGTAGAGTTGTTCTTGATTCTGGGTTTTCAGGTATTTGTAAGTGAAGAGAAAAGATTAAGTTTTTACAAGGGGCCTAACTTGTCTCAGTTTACTATTGCATCTGTACAATGTTTTATATTATTACTGATTACTTCATAACAAAATTTAAAAAAGGAATAAATTTTCTGAGAAATTTCTCAGCCCAGGATGTGTTAAATGACATGGCATCTAAGAATATTGTGAGCTTTTTTAATTTTTCTTTTTTTTTTTTTTTTTGGTGGGGGTGGGGTGGTATCTTGATATATTTTTAATGCATATTAACTTTTTCTTCCAAAAATTTCTTATATTGGTGCTAATGCCATTTTTAGTGGGTTAGGTCTAAGACTCTAGAGAAGCAGAAATGGATTCAAATTTCAGGGTTTCTTTTTTTCCTCAGTTTGGATAAACAAACACATTATAAATAGCAATAGCTCTGTGTGAGGCCTTAGGGTTTTGTGGGTTTTAAGGGTGGACATTGATGGCTTTTTTTAAACCAGGTTAGAAATTATTCCAGTAAAGACTCCTGCTGTGTCAGCAGATCTGGATAAAAGTAATCAGTACAAAATGATGTATGGGTTTCTTTTCCTTAATAAAAAACCTATACCAAACCAAACAAAGCCCCAAAAGAAAACAGAAGTTGAGAGCTCAATGTAAATAAGGAAAAACTAGCTACTGCTGCTGCCACGAATGAGTGGTTTAAGTTGCTTAAAGAATCACCAGCAAGGGATCAGCAAAAGCAGGTTTGATATAAATTTGCAAAAGCATGGCAAAGTTTGATGGCAAGGTTCACTCTACTACTTACTATACAAATAAAGCCCACAAATAAAAAATGCTTGAGGAGTAACCTACAAAAACTTTTGCTGAGATCAGCGACACAAATGGGTAAAGATGGAAAGGAGTAAGTGATGCAACAGGGTAACCGAGATTTTCCTGTTGATTCCCAAGGTTCAGGGTGGATGCCCTTGTCAAACTTAGCCTCAGACTTGATCAGCAGTTTAGGTCTAAAGAATTTAGCATAATAATACCATAGAAAATCTTTTCCACATATAGTGAGGAATATTATATTGGCAGGTGAATTTAGGCTTTTAGCTTTTGTTTGATGTAAGGGTAACAGGGCACTTCTACAGATACCTAGGTTTGAAAAATATCACATAATTGTTCACATTCTTTAGGTTGGGTGAATATTACTAAGCAAGATACAGAATACAGAAAATCGTCCTGCAAAACCTAAACAAGTGGGATAAACTTTTTTGTTGTACAGCTTCAGGGCAGAAGCTCAGGTCCTGCAGCAAGCTCTCTCCTGGCACACCCACAGCCCCATCAAAGGAGGTGTCTGAAGGTGCAAGGGAAGGCTGTCACTGGGGGCACTGTACCCAAGTTTTGGCAAGGCAGTTCAGCAGATATTAGTGCTCCCTGCACTCTTTTATTGGCCAAATTGTTGGATTAGATGACAAATTTGGGTCTGTTTCACTCTCCTTTTCTTTGGTTCTGTATCATGCAGCTCACTGTAAGATTGTGCTGTCTGTGCTGTCAAGAAAAAATATTCATGATGTTTGTTTGTAAAGGACAACAGCATCTGGTAAAAAAATGTTTTATAAAGCTGCACTTGACCACTAACCTGTTGTGTTAAGGACAATGGAATAGTATTCCATATTGAAAAACCACCAAGACACTAACACTGCTGTAGATAAATACCATAAATCTTGAAATAAAAGCCTATGTTTCTTTCACACATTCCCACCTTTATGCTTCAATTTGTCTCAGCCTACCTGAAGTGTTTTTACTGAAATTAGATCTGTTACTAGTATAAAATTATAGCTGTTCTATTTCTGTGATATAAAAAAAATGAATAGAAATGTATCTGGTTATACTTAGCACTGGATATTTTTAGTATTGTTTCCTAATCTTGCAGTGGAAATCTAATGCAATATAGAACATAAGAGATCACATTATTATACTTATAGCTATAATATAAGCAATTAGGAACAATAAAAAAAACAACAAACAATAATGGATATTAAAAATCAAAATATTTGTGTTGTTTAGTGCATAGTATTTGTTTTATAATACAACCATGAATATAGCACATTTGTGTAACACATTCTGTTTATTGAAAAACAAATCCAAGATGAGATAATTTTAACTGCACATCATGGGTATCATGGGAACGGGAGATTTGTGGCAAAACACCAGGAAAAAAAAAATCACAGTAATGAATGAAAAAAATCAGTAGCTGAGAAACTTACAGCAAGGGACCCATTTGTTCTTTAGGATTGTTATGCTAATTTTTGGGACTTGCTGGAGCAGCAAAGTAGAGATTTTAGGACGAAGGCATCAATTGCCAAATACTAATGCTATAAAGATATCATTAGCTTCTCAAGGTAATTTCAAACACCCATTCATACCCTACTTTTCAAGCATTTCACTTTCACTTGAACTCTATAAGAGGTAAAACTCTTGAAAAGTCAATAAAACTTAATAGTTTCCTTAAGAAAACAAAAGTGATTTCCTTGGGAAATATTACGTACTAATCCTCCACTAATTTGAAAAAAGATAATAAACTATGTAGAGGCCCCTAAATAAGACCTAGAATTGAGATATTAGACTACTGATGTATTATTTTTAAGGAAGTGTGTGCTTGGATACATTTTAAGCCTTACTAAGCACTTCTTACCTGAGTTTACGTTTGGGGCTGTTCGCTGCCAAAATCAGGCTGTGCATGAATAAAATTCAAACTATTGATTTTTAGTAATTTATTTTGACAAAAATATATTTCTCAATATAAGTCACATAACTGCATTAAGTCAGAATCCCAAATTATTATAGGGGAAATGATGGGGTGAGGGAGGGACACTGTATCTAATGAAAATATTCCAGCAGGAAAACAAAGACTATTTTTGCCTTAACATTTCACTTTATTCATTGATCTATAATGAAATATTCTGCTATTATGAAATAGTACTACTTTCCCTCACTTTGCAAAAACTTAATACATAAATGGAAGTGCTGCCATACTTGTGAATGTATGGTCAGGACTATTTCCTTTCCATTTGAGTTGTAAATAAAAAATCAGGAATCAGGCCATTATCACCCATTGAGTTTTCAGGTATAGTTTATAGAAACAGATGTTTCAGGAGTTTGTTGGGTTTTTGTTTGTTTGTTTCCCCAGTGAGTTCTCTTTCTGTTCTCACAGACATATTTCTTTTAACATACTCCAAAGCAACAGCTCTCCCAATTCTTCTTGCAGTATCTTGCAATGTCAACTCTTCTTGGGGTGTCCTGTGCAGGGCCAGGAGTTGGGCTCAATGACCCCTTTGGGTCCCTTCCAACTTTGAATATTCTGTGATTCTATGATTCTGTCTACATACTGTCTAAAGACAAGGAACTACTAACTGAAATATATAATACATAGTTTGCTTACTGCAAAGATTTAAAATAAATTTAAGTAAGTAAACATTTTATTTCAAAATATAGGACCAAAATGATTAGAAGTTTCAAATGAAATTACTCTAAATTTACGTGACAGATTTAAAGAACAGATTTCTTGTGAGAAAAAAATCATAAATATATAATGTGACAAAATTCTGCCTTCCTAACCAAGGTATTTTTTAATTATTAGCAATTACCAATGTATACAGAGCTGAAATATTTTTAAAACAATTGCTTTGCATATATCATCTACCTGGCTTTGTGATATTAAAAAAATTAACAATGAGATACACATCCAACAGTGACATCAACATTGTGGAGATTGGTGGGTAGGTTGAAAGAATTTGCCTTAGAAAACAAACCTATTTTGTGTTATAGGTGCAAATGACATTATTTGGAGCTGGATGTAAAAACACAACAACTTCTCAGCAACTGCTGGTGAGCTGAGCAAACCTCTAATAGCAAAGGCTGATTCTCTCTTTGTTCCTTAACTCTTTGCATCACAAAAGATACCAAGAACAGGATGCTGAGAACATTTTGCACTGCTTGATCCTTCCACTGTATCCTGGCAGAGTGGGTGCATGTATAAAATCCATGTTTCACAGACAGATCTGTGTGTGTGCTTTGCGTGGCAGCCAAGTCTTGCTGTCTCACGTGGTGAGTTCCTCTTTCACCTGTTCCTTAGTAGAAGGTACAGAAGAAGCATGGCCCCATTTCCAAACAGAAAATGCTTTATTGCCTTTTTTTGTTTACCCCCCACCCTTCCCAATTGCTTCCTTTGGGGCTCTCCTACAGCTGCTGCTTTGCTTCATAATCTCATTTCAAGAATGTAGACCCTTGAAGGTCATTTAAGAGCAGCATTATTTTGTATGCACTTTGGTCTCAACAGTCTGAAGTTTTCATGAGCTATGTTCTGCCTCACCCTCCAGGTTTTTAAATAAGATTTTTTATTCCAAGAGAAAAATGGACATTTTACTGCTCTCCCTCCTCCCTCTTAAGAGAAGCTTAAGAAGTGCTTTTTATAAGACTGCTTTATTGCTACTGTGTAGAGTTAAAGTTTAAAAGCAAATGCAATAAACCACCATCACCAAATAGCCTCTATTATATAATAACTTTAGTTTACTCTGACTCTCTTAGGATCTGAGCAGTCTGAACAATGTTATTTTCTGATATATTGTCAGTAGAAAAGAAACTCTGGTTTTCATGCAGAATAATGAAAGAAATAGGCCATGGGTAAATCAGAAATGAAATATTGCAGAAAGTAGTGGTATATAGAAGATATTAATGCAGCAGATTTATTTTGGGGCTGGAGTAGCTAATATTCCTCACCTTGGTTCCATTAGGTAACAAGGAAAAAGGGAAAATATTTTCAAAGCTCGAGTATCCAGCAAACTCATGTAAGCAGACAGGAAAACAGAGATTGAAATTTTGAATTGAGGCCTATTTCTTTTTCAAGAAAACATCATATACAAAGATAACCATTGGGAAACGTACCACAGTCTTAGGAAGACAATGGGTAACTTATGGCTGATGAAGCCTTGGCTGTTAGGAAAGACAGTCTGTGAGAGACAAGCTTTTAATGGATTGAATACACGAAGAAAAAATTAGCAACAAACAATTTCACGCTGTAAAAAGCTGTCCTAAGAACAAAAGAGAACATTCATTAGCACACAACACAATGTGCTAAAAGATGTGAAAGCAGGAAGAGGACAGGTATAACAGAGATAAGGGTATACTGGATTTGGCATCACCCACGTTCAGAGCAATAAAAGAGATATGTGGGAGGACCAGATGCATCAAGGTTTGTAATATACATTGATTGTCCCAGCACCAGAGAAAGCAGTCACAAAGTGCTCAATGCAAACCACTTTTGTAAGTGTACTAGGCAGGAATGTAGGAAATTAAAGAGCGTTCAATTTTGAAAAAGCTCCTAGCAGAGAATTTAGCAATACTACAACATTCCTTTATAGCTACAGTATAAGATCAACAAAGAGTACTAAAAAAGTATTTATATTCAAATATGACACAAGAGAAAAAGCTTATGAGGAAAAGGTTTTCGCCATGAAAATGTTGGTAGCTTTTGCATCATTAGAAGTGTGTATTAGCAAATACATAATAGAAATTACAAAATCTAGATTTTTTTTAATAAATACTTGTACAAAACAAATAACGGTTGTAAAATCATTGCATCTTATTCAAAACAAGATTAGAAAAGACCCTTTCAGTATGACAAAATGCTTCAGAGCAGAGAATACAAAGTTCATCTAGATGCCTACAGGCATATCATATGATCAAGGCATATGTGTGTGCAGCTCTAGGACCATGTGCACTGCTACAACTGCCATTAGCAAATTATCGAGAGGAAAGAAAAAACCCTTCCGATTGTGGTATACCTGCATATAATAACAAAGGTGGTGAGCTCACTGCAATGTATTGACTCAATTACTGCACTAGAAATTGGAGAGACTGTTCTGGTACAGTGTGTTAGCCTATAAGACCTAGAAAGAAAGTAAAGTGACCTGCTCCAGATGATGTAATCATTTTGCTCTACCGGTCTCATATATCCTATGTACTGTGCTCTACCTTAACTTGGCTGATTACCTTGATTAAGTCCAAAAAATGCCTAAACTTAGAATTATGAGGCAAAAGGTATAAAAGAGAAATATGTGAATTTTTAGAGAAAAGCTTTGGAAAACAATTTGTCATGGATGTTTTGATATGACAGTATATTCTTATTTATTTTTCATATTTTAAAACATATGCAAGTTTAAAAAAAAAGAAAAGAAAAAGAAAAAAGCCACAGGAATATTGGAGAAAAGAGTGCAATGGTCTTTCATCATGCCTAGCAGAAATTGGCAAGTAACACACTGTAATATTAAGGAAGCCAGAATCCACTTAGCAACATGCTAGTCAGAAGTGCAGTGAGTCATATCAATTACTAAATGTGGTATTTATGACAAACTATTTTCCCAAACAGACCCTGCCTCTACAGGTCTTCAGCTGTGTACATTCTAGGGAGCTGAAGTCTCAAATAAATAATGATTCTATAACAGTCTGTTGTGGTCTGAGATTTAAATCAGGAACCCAGGAGCTAATGAGAGGCAAGAACTACATTAGAGGCATGTAAAGTCTACCACAGAATTGGAAATGACACCAGCAGGGTGACAGACTGAGTGCAGTGCCTTCTGCATCTGGAGTGAGGGTGCTGTGACAACAGGCTCTCCTTTGGATCGAGCACCTTGAAATAGATCCCAACCACAAGGTTGATTTTACCTAAATTACTGTCCACCCTGTTTGGTTTTTCTCCTGGCACAAGTGTTCCATCTATTCAATGATCACACCAAGATGTCACTTTCTGTGGTGTGCTCATTTTCCACAAGGCCAACCCTGTCCTGGGCTGCATCCAGAGCCCTGTGGGCAGCACAGTGAGAGAGACAATTCCGCCCCTCTGCTCTGCTCTCATGAGACCCCACCTGCAGCGCTGCATCCAGCTCCGGGGTCCTCAGGACAGGAAAGAGATGGATCTATTGGAGCAGGTCCAGAGGCCACAAAGATGGTCAGAGGTCTGGAACACCTTCCCTGTGAAGACAGGCTGAGTGGGTAGGGACAGCTCAGCCTGCAGAAGAGATGGCTCTGGGGAGACCTAATCAGCAGCATTTTGGTACCTAAAGGGTTTACAAGAAAGATCAGAACAAACATTTTAGCAGGAGCTGTTGTGGTAGGACAAGAGGTAATGGATTTTAAGTAAAAGATAGAAGAGACAGACTAGATATAAAGAAATTCTTTACAATGAGCATGGTGAAACACTAGACCAGGTTGCCCGAGAGGTGCTGGATGCCCCATCCCTGAAAACCTTCAAGGTCAGTTTTGATGGGGCCCTCAGGAAGCTGATCTAGTTGAAGATGTCCCTGCTCATTGCAGAAGCAGAGTTGGACTAGATGACCCTTCAAACACAAAGGATTCAATGATTCCATGGAAATAACAAATAATTAGTAATACTTGCAATATTTGGAACAAAGACATAATGTGGAAATTACTGCTTGTTATCACTGCTTGTTATGTTGATCCAAAAAATAAAGAAAATTGAAATTGATTAATTGGTACCTAATCCATATTCCAGAGAGAGGACACAGCTCAGTTTCTGCCTCTTTACACGTACAAGAAAACAAATCTCACTCCTGAAAGTGAAGATACCAACACATCCTAATGCTTCTAGCACATATGAGTATTAATTTTGGCACCTACAATTTTAGCTTATAGATAGGCAGGCACACTGTCAGGTCACATAACTGGTGTTTAAAAAGGAGCAATAGATATTAGTCTGACATGGTTCCTTAATGATGTCCACCTACCAAACTTCCCGAGACTACCACATGCATTAAACAGCAAAGCAGGCATGTACTGTTAGAGAGAAAACACATTTAAGCTATGAGTTTTACAAGTTTGGACTCACAGCTTTTCAATATTCATGAATCCTACAGGTAATACTTATGGGCCAGCTCCTTGAGCAAGCTGCTTTTCAAGCTTTGCATAGATTTCAGCTGTAAGAAAGCTATCAATCCTGAAGAAGATGGCATTTCCTGCATTTCCTAGATAGTAAAAGTGATGTTCAGCAGGCTTTTCCTAGCTAACCACATCCTGGGCTGCTTTGTAGGGCCCAAGGTTCATAATTTCCCATCCTTTCTGCCCTTGTCTTATTTTATTGCATCCTAGTGAATTTCATTGGAGGAAACAACATCCTGTGCTTGTTATGTGTAGGTTTGAGTTTGAACAATAGGGTACAACATGGATAATTTTATAATTCCTATATTATTACAGACCTGGAGAGAACCAAGTCTTCAGACTTCCAGTAAGTCTTTCTCTGTTGAAAGCCAGAGGAAATTGGTGTAATTTGGGAAGAAATACAGTGGTTTCTTGAACACCAAATGTTTACTTAATCAGTTACTGGGGAGAATATGATTCTTTCCAAGAAAGGTGCATTGTGTTTTACACAATTTGTAATAACATAGCTACCTTTCTGTCTGAGGTCCTGCATGCTTTAGTACAACTTTAAGTACATTTAGGCTTAACTGGCAAAATAGGGATTTTTTTTGCTCCAGGTCACTCAATAAAGATTACACTCCTACATATTGTTCTGTGTCAGAGTTGTATGTGCCTCTCTGTTTCCCAACAGATGGTTGCATTTCAGTAGTTTTATATAGAAGACGTATATGGAAGGTTGAAAAAAACATTTGTTTTAATTTAACTTCTTCCAGCTGCTTGTATGCTTAGTTGTATCCATTGAGCTTGATGTCATGCAAGTGAATTTTTTAAATAGAACTTTGCATATTTTTTCTGTTCATTCTGGAACAAGATTTATTTGGAATGGGTGCACAGAGAGCATAAATTGAGTATGTTTCATGTTGTAACATACCAAGCATTGTTTCATGGGTTATTGCAATATGTGAAATACAACAAGGAATAAGATACCTTAAAATATAGTGTTTTGGTTTTCAGGGTGAAAGAGCACTTGTAGTTCTGAGAAGGGAGTCTTAACCTTTACTTCCAAGCTTTGAGTGAGCATTTCTCATGCTAGTTCACCTTTTCAGAGTTTTTTTCCTCCCTGTATTGTAAGGATATGACACTTTTTTTTTTTCCCCATGAAATACAGAAGCAAGCATACGGTTATTCAATTCACAGATATAAGAGTATTTTCAGTGGTCTTTTAAGTCTAGATCATCAAAGTTCCTTATTGGCTTTTCCAGCAAGCATTGATTTAAAATGCTACTTTATGGGTTTGGCTTCAGTGATTTAGTAATTTTCCTCTGCCTTGCCCTTGTGCTCTGTGACAGAGAAGAGCCGGTCTGGCTTCCTCCGGGCTTTTGTCACCCAAGATTCATTGATGAGACACCTGAGGACTAATAAAGAAGCAATGTAAAATCTCAAAGCTGAAGAACAGAGTGAATCATGACCTAGTATAACGAACTCATCCTCTGAAAAAAATAGGAAAATAGACTTCAGAATCGTCTTTTAAACTTTGCTTCTCTTCCCTGTTTCAGAACAGGGTGAATCCCAAACTCACAGCCGCACTACTGGGCAATTAATCAGAAATACGGTTTTGTGGCTGGTATTTATAAAGCGGTTTGTATTACTGGAGACACAAGTACAGAACTGGATAGAGGATACCGCTGTTTGGAGGAGGGAAAAAAAAAATAAAATCGCGTTTGCACCCCTTTCAACACAAAGTCTGCTTTTCTCTGCAAGATCTGACAGGGATGGAGAGGACGGCCATCCTGGATCCCCGACCCCTCTCACAGATCCTACGGCGCCGGGGAGGGCTCAGAAGGGGACTCGTGTGTCGGGAAGGTCGCTGTGGGGGCTGAGGGGGCCCTACGATTCTCGCTGCTCCCGGCACAGACTCGCTCTCCCTCAGCTCCCGCCCGGCTCCCGGTCCGGAGCCGCTCTGGGAGCGCTCCCTCAGCACCGGCCCCACACCGACCGTGGGGAGGCGGGGCCCGCAGCAGCGACCAATGAGAAGCTGCACATTGTCTCTGACTGACAGGCCGCGCTATCCAATAGAAGCCCTCATTTGAGCAAGGCTGTGACAGTTGGGGGGGGTCTGCTATCCCCGCCCATTGGAAGGAGCTGGGGCGGGGCACTGGCCCTGGGCGGGGCTAAGCGCGGCCGGGGGCGTGGTCTAGGGCGGTATATAAACCTAGTGCGGCGCATTTTCCCCGCTCAGTCGGCGCAGAGTCGCCGGGCGCGCTGTGTGGTGTGCGGGTTTGTGCACAGTGCCTGCCGCCGCCTAACAGTCCCTCTTTTGTTGTGTGCGCAGCTCCCGTCTTGCTTGGGTCAGCGGCTCCTGGGGCGCGTCTCTTGCCCGTCTCACCTCCCTGTGCGCTTCCGCAGTGATTTGTCCGCGCCCCTTGCCCGCTGAGAGGGGGCGTCCCCCCAGCCCGCGCCCCTTTTCTCCCCCCTCCTGGCCGGGGGCTTGCGGCGCTTCCTCCTGGATGCGTCCCCGCAGCCCCGGGCGGGAGGCGGCCAGGGGGAAGCGCTGCCTCCGAGGATTTACCGCCGCTTGGGACTCGGACCCCCTCCTTCCCCGTGGGCGCACCGGTTCCGCTGCCGCTCCGGGCCGTCGCCGCTGCCATGGACGAGAAGTACCTGCCCGAGCTGATGGCGGAGAAGGACTCGCTGGACCCGTCCTTCACCCACGCCTTGCGGCTGGTCAACCAAGGTGAGGGGCGGCGGGCACGGCGGGGCGGAGCGGGGCGCCTTGTCCCGCGGTGAGGACGGGCCGGAGTGAGCAGCGGCCGCCGCGGATGCTCAGCCGGAGGTTCACCCTTCCTTATCGCACCACTTGGAGGGGTTTATCGTGTTCAGGCTCCTAGTGAGGTTCTTGTTGAGGGGTTCATCCTTGCCTTGGACCGCTTGGTGGGGTTTGTTGTGTTCAGGCTGTCGGTGTTTGCCGGCGGCTCCCGGCGCCTTCCGCTGCCGGGCAGCCGCGCACGCTGGATGCCTTCCCGCATTGCCCCTCTTCCGTCGGTGCTTTCTCTGCCATCGCTCGCTGCTCGAGTTATAGATTATTCCGAGTTGAATGGCTATGCAAGACGGCAGCGTCCGCTGTGCTCTGCTCGGGCTGCACGTCAGTGAAAACCCCAGAAGGTTTTCCTATTTTACCCCGTTTCTGAACAATGAACAGCCGGTTGTTTACATGCGTGAGAGCCCTCCTAAGAGCGAGCCTGCTGCCGATGGCCTTTCCTAGAAACTTTGGGCTGTGCGGCTAAGATATTGAGCAACCAACAGTCCATTTTATTAAACCTTGAAGAAAACACAGAGCATATTTTGTTTTGCAATTATGTAAGTCCAGATAATAAATTACTCCCACCCCTCCTGCATCTGTCATGTCAGATGTGCTTTAAAGTGCTAGCTTTTTGTTTCAGTGATGCAATACTGACTAGAAAAGTCATTCTATGTGAATTAAAGTATGATTTAATGTATATTTGGAGGTACTGTGTAATTGGCAGGTGACTTTCAAGTATAGCTCTTGAGAAACAAATGCTTGATCTAGTGCTTAGGATGCTCAAGTGAAATAAGCTGTGAGCTGATCCTGTAATACACCGAATACAGTGACAGCCAAAATGATTTTGGCTTCAATTACAATGATTACAAAGCCATGCTTGTTGTACTTTACATCCTGTAACAGGAACAAGTTTAAGCTGATGTGGGTTCTTCTAATGCGTTGTAGGTTTTGGTGTGTAATAGGTGCAAACGCCTGTCTCAGAATCAGAAGAAAAATCACTGTTGTATGAAATAATCTGAAGTTAGGGGTAGCTGTCACAATTTCAACTGTGAAATGCATATGCGAAGTGAATTGAAGATCCATGTCCATGGGTGGTTGATATTTTGTATATTTTCCCCAAACTTTGAAGCTGTAAAAATGTCCCTGTTGATTGTGGGAAAAGGAGAATTATGTTTAAAAAAGCAGGTTTTTGCTGTGTTTGCTGTAAATTAAAAAACTCATAAAAATTAGACTTGATGGCTACAAATTATTGAAGTTCCAATCCAGGAAGTGAAGAATCTTTTTGCATGTGTAAATTATTCCAAGGAATTACAGAAGTATGTGATTTACTAGTTTGTAAATGGTATTAAAGGAAGTAAATCTGTCCTTTTGACTGAGTTTATGATATTTTTTGAGGTTTTCACTGAAATGATAAATCAGAGGACTGAAACTTTTGCCTTTCATCATGGTATCTGCATGCATACATTCAGCTCCAAGAAAAAAACATTACACTGTCAGTGAGAAAATGTAAATGTATGTGCATCCAACTTCTGTAATATAGTAGGTGTCTTGATTTTTTTTTTTGTTTACTTTGAAAATGAAGTCTTGAATTGTATCTGAAGTGTTTCACATGTTAGAGATAGGGAAAAGAAAGATTGAGGATAACTAATCAACTGGTTAATTGTAGTTTAAAATTGAAGTTTGTATAATATCTATGTAAAATAGACAGTTTAATAGTAGAATCACCAAAGAGCCAGATAAAATGAAGTGACTTATAATACAGGTGGGAAATAGAACTTCAGGAGGACATGTTTTACAAACCTATCTTGCCATGACACTAACTTTATCAGGGACTTTTTTCTCATTTGTAATAATTCTATGCACATAAATGAATGACAGTTATTAGTGGAAATGTGTATGTAATGGTTTTGGCTTGGATTTTGTGTTCCAGGTCCACTGGGTATCTTCTGTATTAGTTCATGTGGAGGCAAATGAAATAGCTTGTCTAATTTTTTTAACTGGATTTGTTTATCTTTAAAGTTTAGAACGAAACAGGTTTCCAAGTTTGGCTTCTTATGGGTATCTGTGAGAATGTCTTAGCAAAGGTTTTAAGTGCTTTAAATAACCACCTTAATTGTGTAATAGCATTTTGGTGTCTTAGTGGTATTAAATTTGCTATCTGTATTTACTTAAACTGAAATACTGTACATCAGGTGGTTTTCTTCAGAAACTCAAGAGTAATTTGTAAGAGTTGTATGGATGGAGTAGAATCCTTCTGAGATGCTGAGGTAATTCAGGTGTGTTTACTGCTTAGACAGAAGAGCCAAATTGCGAACAGATTTCCAGTCATGTTGAAATTTTGTTTCTAGGGAAAATCCTGGGTCTAGACTTCTGAAATGTGGTAATTATAGTTTTCAAATGGAAGTGGATGAATTTGCATATTATGCTTATAATTATACATTATAATTTGTGTACACACAAATTACATAATTTTAAATTTAAAAAGTGGAGCTTGACCTGCTTCAAGTTCCTGCATAACACTTCCGTTAACAAAGAACAATGTGGAAATAATTAAGATGCTGTAAGAAGATTTTTTGTGGGCAGTATTATTAATCTGTCTTTCTGAATTAATTAAAAATGACAGAAATTTTTCGCCTCAAAACCTTGTTTGAAAGCACTAAAATCAAATATCAGTATCCTTCAATGTTCCTGCATAGTAAGTCCTGATTTTTCTTGTTGAGAACTCTGTTCAAGGATTTGATGCCCTCTCTCCTTGGGACACAGAAACAGTACCTATGGCTTAAATTTTGTTTTAAACACTGATTGTAACACTTAGCTGCTGCTTAAATCTTAGAACAGTGGGAATCTTTTCCAGGAGACTAGACTTGATCCCTTGTTCTGATTAAGAGGATGTATTTGTATAGTTGAACATTAAGCCACCCTAAAAAGGGTGTTTTTTTGCCTGTAAGTCATGAATGTTATAGATTGGAAGTAGAATTATTTGCATGTGTAGTGCAATGACCATGCCAGTAGGATAAATTTGCAGCTGGTACCAGACAGTGGTACATTTTGCCCAGTTATTAGCTTGTAGTAAGTTCTGTAAATGTAGAACCTTTGGAATGGTGAGATTCTGTGAAGATGCTAGAGATTAGTACATTTGTATTTTTTTCCTATTTTCAACTCATGTGCTCATCTTTATGCAAAATCTGAAAAATATTTCTGTCTGTGGGAGTGATGGTAATTCTGAAATCAAGCCTTATTTCGAAGGCTGACTTTGGAGTTGTGTTTGTATGTAAATGTTGGTAAATGTGCAAGTGTAGTGTTGATTGTTATAACTTGGTTCATAAGTGATGCTCTAAGAATACTGAAGATCCATGAGAGAAAAATTACTTTACCTTCTTTCACGTTTATTTATAGTAGTGATTCAAGACGAGCAGTTTGTGAATGTTGAATGAAGCATGTGAAACTGCAGATGGAAGAAGCTAACTGTAAATAAAACATGGTGATACCAGACACATTTCTAACAGGGGAGACCTGAAAATGGGTGCTTGGCAGTTGTTTGGTTTGTGTAGGTAATTAAATGTATAGATAATGAAAGTTAGGGCTGCTGCCATTGCTGGAAGATAACTCTCTTGTGCAGACTGGACCTCTGGAATGCTTCCTTACAAGCCCATTTTAGCTACTTTGAGATTTGAGGTAATATCTGAAGTTGGCAAGCTTCCTTTAAAATGTCAATAAGACGATGTACGGGAATACCAAGCCTTCCATCAGCAGATGGCTGTATGTGCTAACTGTGTGTTGAATGGCTTCCCTGAGCCACATATCTCCTGATCAGCAGGGGCTTGCTGTTTTTAGTGTCAAATTTTGCTTGGAGTTCAATAATCGGAGCTGTCCCTCCCTAAATATCACTGAGAGTGGAGTGTGAGGGAGTGTACTCACTTTCTGGTTTGTGGAGGATATTAGTGCTCACATTGTTTTTTTGTTTTGTTTTGTTTTGGGGTGTTTTTTTGGGGTTTTTTTGTTTTTTTTGGTGGTTTTTTTTGTTTGTTTGTTTGGTTTTTTTTTTGGCAGCGATGGCTTTGTAAAAATGGTTGAAGCAGGAGCTTAACAATAAATTAAGGTTCTATACAGATTTCTGATTTTTGTCTTGGTTTAAGCTTATCTTGGTTGGTAGGTACCGTGTAGCCACTCATTCCCTTTCCCCTGGTGGAATCTGGGGAGAATGGAAAAAAGGTACAGCTTGTGAGTTTAATGACTGAAATAAAGTAAAATATAATCAATATTCTGGAAATGAAATAGAGGAATAAAACCCAAGAGAAACAGGTGATGCATAATACAGGTTGTTCCCATCTGCTGACTGATTCCCTGGCTGTCCCCGAGCAGCAGTCAGTGGCTCTGAGTCAACTCCCCCCAGTTTATATACTGGGCATGCATGCAGTGGTGTGGAATATTCCTTTGTCCAGCTCAGGTCACCTCTCCTGGCCGTGCTCCCTCTGGGTTTCTTGTGCACCTGCTCCCCAGCAGAGCGTGAGACACTGCAGAGTCCTTGATTTAGAGTAGGCACTACTTAGCAACAACCAAAACGTCACTGTGTTGTCAGCTCATACTGAATCTGAAGCACAGCACTGTACTAGGCACTAGGAAGAAAATGAACTCTACCCCAGCCAAAACCATGAAAACTTTAAATAAATCCATCTAGGTATGCAAGGGCTTTTCTACCTTTTTTTTTTTTTTT
>VXBR01006219.1:1851071-1945699 GCA_013400215.1 Cisticola juncidis
TTTTTCATTTATCAAAAATAAATGTGATTGTGTAGTGACATATGTATGTGGTAACATAAGTAATCAGTTTGCCACTGAAACATCCAGTTTTTCCATGTGGACAAGTTTCCTGGCATGGCACAGACACATGGTGCTGCTCATTCCCGGTCACTAATGGTGTTAAATGTACTCCCTTGGTGTAACCTCAAACTCTCCTTTTTGTCATTATAGTATCAATCACAGAAATAATACTTGTTTCAAGTGTTCTACTCTTTGAGGATTTCAAAGCACTTCATGAAGGTCATAGGTGTTTTGCAAATGAGATATGGCTGTAGAAAGCTGATGGTGTTTTAAAATTATTTTGGAGCATCGTATGAAATATTGTGAATTTTGTGCTCCTCAGATTTTTTTCACACAGCTGGTCACTTTTAGTTGTCATTCTTAAAAGTTAACCAGAAATAAACTCTTCTGGTTTTAGTCTGATTACTAGAAGACAACAGTCTAAGGAAAATGCTTTGGTGGAATTGGATATATTCCAGGCCAATTGTGATGAGAAATTTAAGTGACAGTAGTGGGAATGGATATGGTGTAATGGTTGCACCATCAAACTAGGGAAGACTGACTTGGGTTCTATTTCTGTTTTCTTAAAGCAGCATGAAAAGTAGTAACACTTGGAGGGCAGAAGAGGTATTTCAGTCTGTCTCTCATCTCAGCTATCTGTATCTGGTAAAACTTCAGAAATTCACTTTTTTCTTGTGGTTGCTCTTTGCTTTTACTGCAGTGAAACTATATTGGAACAGTCAGAGGGCTTCCTAAAAGTTGGATTTCAATCTTGCTCTCTGAAAAGGCTGGGAAAGTGGTTTATCAGATATTCCACTCATGTTAACAGGGCTTCTGCAAAATGCAGCTGAAGATAATCATACTTTGTTCACCCCTGGGCTTGTCTGTTCTGGAGCCCAGAGCCACTCACTGCGATCACAGTTAGTGTAAAGCTGATTCCTAATTCACTCGCACACTCACTTTGGCAGTCAATGAGAGAGATTGAATTTAAAGGTTTCAAATGCAGGCTGACATGGTTTGTCACTTTCAATCCTTTTTGACACCAGCCATGCAAATTAGAACTGTAACCTTCTAACTACTTATTTACTGGGGAAATCAGAAAGAAGGTCACAGCATTGTTCTTCTGGTCTGTGGCTTGTTTGACTTCTTCTTGCTTGGGCTTAAATTTTATGTATGTGACCTTTCTGTCCCCTGACTTTGTTCCCCTCTCTGACATTGAGTGTAATTAAAAACCAAAAGAATTTAGGATGCACTTTTCTTTGAAAGAATCAGGTATCAAAGTTCAGAGTTGAGAACCGTCTGTAAAGTATTCAGTGTGGTACTGCATGGCTTTTTAATTAGTATTTAGCAGGGTTCAGTAAAAAGCATGCTTAAATAGATTAACTGGGAACTGACACACCTAATATTTTCTGGTGAATTAACTAACTGTTCTTAGGTGAGCTCTGCAGGAACCTTGCAAGCATAATGTTTACATTATTAATACTGGTTTTCAAATATAAGATAACAAAGGACTCTGCTTCTATACTGGCCATGTGAAATATCTTGATGAAGTGGGGTTGTCTACCCCTTAATCCTGGGAAGGCAGGTCTCACCCATGCCATGGTAGCTGTTTGGTAGGAGTGGTGGGACTTCTAGGAATTATTTTAGAGCCATATATTTCTAACCAAGTGTGATTTTTTTTTCAAATGTAACACCAGCTAGAAAATTAATATCTTTATGGCCTTAAGCTAAGGCCATAAGGGCATGTGGACTCAGGAATTTAATTTTCTTGTGACATTCTAGTTCCAGAAGTCCATATGTCTTTGAGGAAATCGTGGCAAAAAATACAGTGCTTTACAAGCTTGAGAAGGTCTGTAGGCCTCTTGCTAATCTGATTGGTGTGTGAAGGTGATCTTCAGTTTGAGCTTTGAGAGCCTGACTGCCTTCAGGAGTGAATAAAGGTGCGAAGACGCCCTTGAAAGTGATGGTGAAATGTCTGGCCAAGAAGTACCAATGAAAAATTGCACAATGCTTTAGCAATGATTGATTAACACGCAAACCAGAGAGAAGGACCAGTAGATTCTGTGTGTCTTGACATCTTTGGTTCAAAATGAGTTGCATTTATGGACATTTGATCCTTGCTAAATTGTTAAGTTCTTTGAACTGTCAATGACCTGGGCTGTATAGTAGCTGAAGGTTTGCTGTTTATGCCAAGGAGCAAATTAAAGAGCAGTAACTGGAGAGGCAGCATGAAGAAACATTGTTTGACTGATGTATTTTTGTACCTCAACAGCTGAGCAGTGCATGTTTTATTCTTTGGGTGTTTATCCTATCTTACAATTTTCCTTTGCTTAAACTCACTTTGGTCATTTATCACTTATGGTTCTTTAATGTTGTGTTGTTGTTTTTCAGCATTTTACCTTACTGTCAAGGTAAACTTATTAAGAAACTAGGCAGTTAAATGGATTTCCTTTCCGTTCTCCATCTCTAGTTGCTATTTACTGGATGCCTTTAATTTCTTATTTTGATGTGTTTATCAGACTTTTGGCTGCAGGTAGGAACTCCAACAAAGTTGCAAGGCAGCAAAAAATGTCAGTTTAATTCTGGTAGATGGTAAATTTTTCACTTTTCTGGCTTGTGTAGGTGTTCTTTCATGGATCTTTATTTTCTAGGAAGAATTTGTTGACAAAGTAATTGGAAACCTAAAAGATTAGAAATCTTTTCAGTAAACTCATTGTACTTGGTCCAACAGAAAATCTGTTATAACAACTGCTGCTGTTCTGATCTTGGTATAGTATAGTGACAGTGAAAACCTGATGTTGCAAATCCTTTGAGGATTTACTGGTTTTCTTTGACTTTAATAATTCATCAGGGTTGTTCAAAAGGCGTAATCTGAGGAAGATGCTGTTATGTGGACAAGACAAAGAATATAGGAAAATGTCTTAAGTACTGTGTCCAATTTCAGACACCACAATATAAATCACAATACAGGAAAAAGATAAAACTATCAGAGGTTGTTCAGAGGAGGAGTAGAAAGATGAAGGGTCTGGAGGAGAAGCTGTAAGAGATGTGGCTGAGGTCACTTGGTCTGTTCAGCCTGGAGAAGAAGAGACTGAGGGGAGACTTCATTGCAGTCTGCAACATCCTCACAAGGGGAAAAGAAGGGGCAGGCAGTGATCTCTTCTCTGTGGTGACCAGTGACAGGACCCAAGGGAATGGCCTGAAGCTGTGTCAAGGGAGCTTTAAGTTGGATATTAGGAAAAGGTTCTTCCCCACAGAGGGTGGGCACTGGAACAGGCTCCCCAGGGAAATGATCACAGCACCAAGGCTGACACAGCTCAGGAAACATTGGAACAATGCTTTCAGCCACATGGGGGGATTCTTGAGCTGGTCTTGTTCAGGGCCAGGTGTTGGACTCCAGTCCTTGTAGGTCCCTTCCAACTCAGGGTATTCTATGAATCTATGAGCTGGAATTTCTTCTCCTCTCACTGCTGCTGCATTTGTTGAATGCTTGGAGAGTAAATGTGTCTGTAGCCTTTTACTGCCTCAGACCATTCAGTATCAGTACTCTGGGAAACAGATGTGTTTGAAAGCAGAAGATCTTAGATGTTTTTTAGCCAATTTTTCCTACTGCTTTGGGGTAAAAAATATGATTTTCAGATGTGGAAATGGAAGGACTGCTTTTAATATGGTCATCTTTCCTTTCCATGTGTCCTTTTCTGTTTGCTGGAAGTGGAGAAAAGTTTTTGTTACTGTTCATTTTGATCCATGTCCTAATTAACTAGAGCTGGTCAAGTACCAATCCTGATGTGTCCCTGGTCAGAAGTTTCTGCTCCCTGCCATCACATCTGCAGTATTTGAGGATTAAGGATATTTTGGTTGCCTTTCTTCTGCTACTAAACATAAATGCTGTGGTGCCTTGTATGCTGACTTCAGTGATACAGCTCCATGAGGTAAAGCAGTGAAGTAAAAAAAAAGAAACCCTGTTCTTCTCTACCTTCAGACTAATGCTAAATGATAAATTTCACTTCTGTGAGAGTGAAAAGCATTATGGTTCATCATGTCTGTTTTGTTGTTTGGCTTTTATTGTGTTTAACTGTACCCTGTCTCCCATCCTGAGACTGAAGAAAAGCAGATTTTTCTCAGTTATAGAAACAGAGTTTGGATATGATCTTCTTGATCCATTTGTAGAGTCATGAAAGTTCAGAATGCATTTTTTCACTTTACTAAATATCCAACTGCTTCATGACCACTTCCAGCCTATTATTTTAGGCTCAAGAAGTCCTAATTTTGAAGAAACTTGGTCACAGATGAGTTTTTTGCCTTCCTTAAAAGAGTTCCCCAACAATCTTTGTGGTAGTTGGGACTGTTTCTCAAAGCAGAAGAGTTTGTTCTTAATGACTGATTCTGTTTCTCCATTGAAAGTCTGGTGTGTCTGGAGGAGCTACGCTGCTTCACAGCAGATGGATGCAGTGATACCTTTAGCCGTAGTTAATGCTCCCTCTGTAGAGTTATCCCAGTAATGTCCTAGGCTGGGTAGTCTGTAAGGTGAAATGCAGCACCTTATAACTAGATCTTAAGAACTGGAAAAGAGTATTGTGGTCCAATTTGTCTGTGTTACACAGATTGGTCTTAAATATTCTTTTCACTTATTGTATACCCTTGAACTCTTTATTACACTGTGCATCTACGGTTTGGAAAAATCACTAGGTTTTTGTTGGCCTATTGTATAAAAGCATACAACAAAAGATTGATTTTTTTTTTTTTAAGGCTTACTGTATCTGTTCTTTAGACCTTTATGTTTTTTGCAGGCACCTGAGTCTTCACAGAAACCTGTTAATACCATGTGAAACAAATGCTCGGGATGATGTAAGTGTAGTCATAAAGTGCTTGTCAGGGATGTGGTGGTTTTGGCTGGGGTTAATTTTTTGTTCCTAGTAGCCAGTGGGGTTGTGCTTTGGATTTGTGATGAAAACAGTGTTGATAACACAGGGATGTTTTTATTAGTGCTTAGCAGAGCTTACACAGAGGCATTTTCTGTTCCTTCAAGGCCTTTTCTGCTTCTTGCTCCACTGGTGAGGAGGCTGGGGGGAACAAGGAGTGTGGAATAAGACACATCTGGGACAGCTGACCCCAGACTGACCCAAGACATGTTCCAGACCATGTGGCACCATGCCCAGCATATAAAGCTGAGGAGAAGAAGGAAGAGAGGAAGTTTGGAGCCATAGTGTTTGTTTTCCCAAGTCACCATTGTGTGTGATGGTGCCCTGCTTTCCTGGGAATGGCTGAGCACCTGGCTGGCCATGGCAGGTGGTGGATGAATTGTTTTGCTTTGCTTATGTGCATGGATTTTGCTTTTACCTGCTATTAAACTGTCTCTATCTCGCCCCAAGAAATTTATTTATTTTACCCTTGTGATTTTTTTCCCCCATCCTCCTGGGGGGTGGGAGCACCTCTGTGGGGCTCAGCTTCTAGCTGGAGCTAAACCATGACAGAGAATTAATGACCTCTGAAGACTTTTGCCTTATATAATCAGTGAATTTGAGGATCTTGAGCAGGGATTATGAAATATTAATATAGGCACACTTTAGAAAGAACAGAAGCCTTCCACAGAGATTTTTCTCCAAGAGTCTAAAATAGCAAAACTCCTGATGATGTAGCTTATGCAGAACGGTTTTTGAATGCATTTTTTCCTGGCAATTCTGTTATGATTAGGGCACTAGTTATTAGAGAAGGCATTGTGTATGTTTCATGTTTGGGAGAGCTGTTTTGGGAGGGCTTTAGAGCATTTCGGGAATTACTTCGGGAGCGGTGCCGCCCGCGCCCAGCGCTGCCAGGAGGGGGCGACAGCGGCCCGGCCCTGCGGGCCTCCCGGGATCGGGCGTGATCCCCCGGGAGAGGCGGGATCGGGGCTCCCGGGATCGGGCGTGATCCCCCGGGAGAGGCGGGATCGGGGCTCCCGGGATCGGGCGTGATCCCCCGGGAGAGGCGGGATCGGGGCTCCCGGGATCGGGCGTGATCCCCCGGGAGAGGCGGGATCGGGGCTCCCGGGATCGGGCGTGATCCCCCGGGAGAGGCGGGATCGGGGCTCCCGGGATCGGGCGTGATCCCCCGGGAGAGGCGGGATCGGGGCTCCCGGGATCGGGCGTGATCCCCCGGGAGAGGCGGGATCGGGGCTCCCGGGATCGGGCGTGATCCCCCGGGAGAGGCGGGATCGGGGCTCCCGGGATCGGGCGTGATCCCCCNCGCCGGGAGAGCCACGACTGGGGCTCCGGGGAGCAGTGTCATCCCCCGGGTGAGCTGGGGCTCCGGGAAGCAGTGTCAGTCCGCCAGGAGAGCTGGGATCGGGTGACATCTCCGGGAGAGCGGAACTGGGTGCTGGGTGCCCTCGGTGTTCCTGTGCCTGCCACAGCAGCTCCCACAACCAGACGTGTTTGGTCTGTTCCGCACCGCAGGCGCAGGTGTAGCCCCAGCCCGCAGCTCAGCCCGCAGCTCAGCCCCACAGCCGCTCGCTCCCTCCCCCTGAGGGAATGGGGCAGGGAATCGGAAGTGTAAAAACTACAAAACTGAGTTAAGATAGGATGCTTTGATAAGCAAGGTACAAGCTGTTCACACAAGCGAATGAAAACAAGGAATCCGTTCACCACTCCCCATGAGCAGGCAGGTGTTCAGCCATCTCCACGAGGGCAGGATTCCATCACGCCTGACTGTGGCTCGGGGAGACAAACGCCTCCACTTGGAACATCCTCCCCTTCCTTATTCCTCTCACTCCAAATGTCCACCCCTTCCTTCTGCCCTTCACTTCATATATTGAGGGTGGCACATAGCATACACGGGGATGGTTTTAAACTAAAAGAGAAGTTTGGATTATATATTAGGAAGAAATTCTTCTCTATGTGCTGAGACACTGGCACAGGTTTCCCAAAGAAGCTATGGAAGCCCCATCCCTTGGAGTGTTCCAGGTCGGGTGGGATGGAGGAGCCCTGAGCAATCTGGTCTGGGGGAAGATGTCCCTGCCTGTAGCAGGGGTTATGATCTTTAAGGGTCACTTCCACCCCAAACCCTTCTATGACCTGAAGCAGCTTTGGCCTGTGGTGTTTTTTTCAAGTATGCTTGAACTATTAAGACTGCTGTCAGTCCCATTTCATAAGTGTTGAATGAAATTTTAAAACAAGCTTTCCCAGATTTTTGAACTTCAAGTTCTTAGAATATTCCTTAATTATCAGCCGATTAAATGGAGAGTACAAGGAAACTACTATAATGGTATTTATAAATTATTTATTTATAGATGCACTTATGTAGTTTGCAGACCTGAAATAATAGGCCTTGTTTGAAACCCTAAATAATAGTTCATGTAGTTCAGTATAAGGTTAATTAAAAATGCTGTTGTGTATTTCATTATCACGTAAGTGGCAAGTAGCTGGCTGTGGGATCAGCTCTATAAAGAACTCTAAGCAAATTATCCTTTAGATTAATGCCCTGACAGCGGAAAATGGATGTGATTTGCTTTCTTAACTGGTAGATCATAGCTTCTTTAGACTCCAGTGGTGTGCTGAGCATTGTGCTAACATGATGTATTTTCCGTGTCTGAGTAGGTTGTAGGTCCTGAAGGCACCAATCCCTTATTCCTGTTCATGTGTTCAGAGCAATGACCAAAGCTTCCAATGGCTGCCTGGTCTAGGAGGCTGCTTGCTAAGATGCCTTGCATGAGGCTGATGCTGAGTATTTATTTAGTTACTCTAGGCAATAACTGAAGTGCTGGATAGCCTCCTGCTTGGTCATTTTTCTGGGGAAAGCAGTGAAATGGATAGGAAATAATTGAATCAAAACTACTTTTCTTTCCCACTTGGATAAAGTATAAGGTGAAATTGTAGGTTTAAGTCTTTACATTTTTTTCAGAATATTTTACTTAACTTTGTTATTGCACTGTAATAGTAACTGGTTTGAGCACAACCCTGTAGCTTGCATGTCAGTAAGTTTTTTAGCACTAACTGTTCATTATTTCTAAGTCTGTGCAAATGATGCTAATCACGTAGGTGTGTCATATCAGCATCTGTATGAGGTATTTTTTTGGCTCCTCATTTGGGAAGCTTTCATTGCTGTTATCAGTGCTGAGATTTGAAACTTTTCTGCAGTCATCAGAAAAGAGCTGAGTGGAGGGAATGCAGAAAGCAAACATAATTTCTTTATTTAGGTTTGGTACCTTAAATATGGCTGTGCATACTGTTAGTAATGGATGTCAAGCTGTGCTGTAATAAAACAAATGTTAGCATTATTTTTCTTTCTTTTTGTTGATGACTAATTAGCTGTTAGAGCAATATCAATTATAGTCAATCAACTTTTTGTAATAACACCTTTTCCCTTTACAGTATTTCATCCTCAAGACAGCCATCCTGACATGGGAGAAATTTTACATGTACCTAATTGAAATCCTAACAGAATAGTGAATACAATTCTAAGCTAAGCCTCAAAATGAAGAAATAAGAGCAGATGGCCCCTTCAGAAAAATAGATTAAACAGAATGGATACTCCTGGCCACCTATATAGTTAATCTCATGCTTCTTGTCAAGGGGTACTGCCAAGAGATAGTGATTATGCAAGGGTAAAGTAAAAGCTGTGTGAATTTAGTGAAAAAAGCTTTTCTTCATTCCCAGCTCTTTCTGATAATTTAGTGTTATGTTTTTTTGGTTTTTTTTTTTTCAAGTTACAGTTATAGCAAGTATGAGTAGTAACTTATTAAGTTAGTTGTGTCTTGCTTTAGAAAGGGATCCCACAAAAAGAACTACTCCCATAAATGGGAATGTAGTTCCATTTATGAACAATGAAAATTCATTGTGGCATTTCTGGTGTTGTCTGGCCTTGTGAGATGCTGCTGATTGAGTCTTTAAACCCACATGGCAGATTTGGTAAAGGGATTTGGGAGTTTGACTCTCTCGGCACCAGAAAGAGCTTATATTCCCCGTGGTTAAACCTTCTTTGCAGATGTATTAGTGCACAGTCAGATTTTTCAGTTCAGTGGAGCACCTTTAGTTCTTGGGTGTATGCAAAATAACACATTCCAGCCTTTTTAGGTAGTTATTCTGTATGTGACTGGACATGTCATTCCTGGACTTGCTCTGAAGTTAATGAATCGAGAGGGGAAGTGAGATTTGAAACTTAGTCACACATGTCCCTTTCCTCTAGGAAGACTTTTGTGGGTGCACAAGTATCCATTGCAACTGTTTGAGTTGCTTCCCAAATTCATGTTACTTGCTTTGTTTCTCTCTAGTAGCAAGAAGCAATAGAAAAAATCTACCCTGTTAACTGGTTATTGCTGTCTCAGCTGTCCTTCATCTTTTAGGTACACAGATGCTAAATTTCTTAAGCAGTTGTATTTCTTAAAATGCATTCCCTTTGTCCTCTGCCAGATCTAGAAGACAACTTCATTCTGTACTTTTGGAAAATGGAGCATCAACATTTTCTTTCCCATATAAAAGCAATTTAAGCATCACTGAATCAAGAAGTAATGGCACCTCAGGTAGTTTGCGTTGGCACTTTTCTTATTGTTTCTTGGCAGGCAGAAGTGATGAAGGAGCAGAAACTTGAATATATGGGGCTGTGAAGGCAGGTGGGGGACAGGCAGGGCAGGTGTGTGGTTAGAAGCAGCTTGTGCAGGTTCCCAGCACTGCTGTTAAAAATATGACCAGTTTTGTTTCTGCTGTCTCACCTTGAATGTAGGTAAACTTCCCTGGCTGTGAATTGTTCCACTGCACTTAAAGGCTGTCTTGTGCTCCTGACACTTTGTAGTAGTTGGTTTTCAGTGTATAATCTGTGGAGGTGTACTGAAATCTGCTGTTTAAACTATTGAATATAGGAATTACTCCCCTATAGGAAGAACACACATACTCATTACTGGGAAAAAGCTGTGTTTGGTTAAAGTTGGCATTTTGAAATTAGCTGGTTTAAAACTAAAACAGTAACATGTCTAAAGTTAATTTATCAATTAACTACATGACATAATTTGGTTGCAGTAAAACTCAGGCATCACATTTTAGATTTCTATATAAGCATTTGATTTTAAATTGTCTTCAAAACTAATTAGTAAGGCAAAAGAATTTGCAGTATCTGAATTGCTGAGTAGTTGCACAGAACATGCAAATGATTATTACAGCTATACCATAACCATGTCTGTTGGAAAGAAACTTGTACCTTTAAAAATACATTTTACTGAAGAAAGATGCTTTTTGTAAACAAAATTACTAAGCCTAAATACAACTTACTCAGAAGGAACTGCTTAGTTCCATTTGAGGTAAACATGAAGATACTTTCTTTACAGAAAGATTTTGCGTCAGAGCTGTTTATTATGGCAAGTAAACCCATACCATAAATGCTACTGAAACTATAGCATATTTTAGCTTTCTAAGATGTGTTTCAGCAAAAGCTTACTTAAGTTGGTAGTTAATTCAGGTGTTTATGCAGGTATAAAATGTGGTCAGTTTCATTTTCATGCTAAATTTAGAAAGATGAATAATGTTCTTTTAGATGAATGCTAGAAATACAACTTCATGAAAAAAAACCCTTTCTTCATAGATGCCATGACAGTTGGAAGATGACCTTCCTGGGGGAAGGTGCTACATGGGCAGGCACATGGTCTTACAGAGGCAGAGATTCATTGCAACTGTAGATGTGGCTGCTTTCCTGCAGAAACTGGTCTGTTGAAAGATCTTTGGTCCTTCCCTTATGATTTGCAGCTGGCTTGAGTCCATAAGATGGACTTTCAAGTTTTACAGCACTTCTAGAGGAGTCTGATCTTGTTCTACAATTCTGTGAAGTGGTTCAACTAATTTCATGAGAATAAGTTTAATAGTATAATATTTGGAAAAAAAAAATTAAATGTGGTAGCAATATGCAATAATCCTGTCATATGTGTCTTCATACACAGAAAATAATTTGGATTTGCCTGCTATTGAGCATGTGGAAGAGATTGTAATTAATGTTATCCCTCTGCTAGTTAATTTTTAACTTGGATGCTAGGAGTTTTTAACATCCAATTTATGCTGAAGCTCATACACAAAATTACCACACAAATTTCTTTAAGCTGTACTTTCCCATAGGACAGTAGACGTGCAAGCTTTGTGCATTTTTCCTGCCAAGTTACATTACTGCAGCCCAGCACTGTAATGGATGACAAAAAAAATAAAAGTACTGCCTAAATAATTCTGTCAAAAGTGATGCTTTGCCTTTTTTATCTGATGGCAGTGGAAGTGATGGCCTTCTGAAGGAATCATGAAGTGGTTTGGGTTGGAAGGACCTTAAAGGTCATTTAGGTCCAATCCCCCCTGCCATAGGCAGAGGCACCATCCACAGCACCAGCTTGCTCAAAGCCCATCCAGCCTGGCTTTGAGGTTAGAGGACCTAGGGTTGTGTTAAGCTAATCCAAAATGTATTGGAATTAGACCCTTTTCTTTTACATGTGCCAACTAATGTCCATAGGTTTGTTTCCCTACATCAGAATGCACAAATGCTTTAGGATGCTTTGGGTTGTTACCTTTTTCATAAATATTATGAAAGCATTTTTTAAAATTGCCATGTTTTGTTTTAGAGAGTAATATACAATTCATCTACTTTGTGACCCTTGACATCCATCTGTTTTTGTGGTTTTGTGTTCTCTCTATACAAGATTACTTTCTCACAGCTTACTTGAACATTAATAGTTTGTGCTTTAGTAAACAAAGTTTCAGACATGGCAGTCTCAGAATTCTGAGAAATTTACATCAAAGGACCAGGAAGCTTGTCTTAAAAATCAGCAAGATGAGAAAATTGCTAACAGTAGGTTGAAAAAAGAGATTATACATGAAGGTTACTCCAGCATAAACTGTTTCCAATGGCTCATCCTTTTGAGGCTCTAAGCAGTGATGGCATTCAGTTCAATTTCACTTGATCAGTGCAGTGTCACAGAATATATAGATTTTTTTCAGTTCTGTGGCAAGATTGAGGTTACACTTGCTGATAGAGCTTATGTAGTGTCATTGGATGTGAGTTTAAGTCATAGCAGTGTCTGGTGCTAACTCTGAATTTCACTGAATTAAATATAAGAATTTAAAAACATTATATAGATACTTGCAATAGCTTTATCTCTGTTCCTTTCTCTAACTCTGTGTGAAATATGGATAGTGACAAGGTTTTATTGGACAGAAAATGCATTTTGGACAATGTGGCGTTCTGGGAAGGAGTGGGAAGAGCTGCATGCTGTGTATGTATATTCAGCCACGCACAATGGAGAGGGAAAACAATAGACGGCTGTACTCTGGGTCTGTCCACAGCAGTTTCTCTGGACTGTTTTAGCATTCCTATGATGAATGAATTGCATTAATTTCTACCATGTTTTCAGGTAAGAAGTCATGGCTTTCTATGCTCCAGTATTTCAAGAGAAATAAATCTTGGGCTGGGGAAAGAGTTTATTAGGTGTAGTATTTTTTTAAAAGTAACAAAGATGGAACAAATCTTTCCTTCAAAAAATAACTTCAGAATTTTTTAGTAAAACAGCAGAAATCAAGATGCTTGCTAAAACTTGCATGAGGGGAAGGATCATCACTTCCAAAGTGCTGGCAGTGCTGTTCTGGTGCAGCCCAGGTGCTGGTGGCCTTTGCAAGTGCACCTTCCTCTCTGGTGTTCAGCTGGTTTGAGCTTCAGGTCCTCTTTTGCAAAGCTGCTTTCTGGCTGTTTGGGTTCCAGGCATGGGGTTATTCCTCCACAGGCACAGGACTTTGCACTTCCCTTTAAACTGCACAGGACTGCTGTCAGCCCATTCCTTCACCTCCTCAAGGCACTTGAGGAGCCTCTCACAAGCTCTCACAAGCCTCTGGTGTTGGAATCACTCGCAGTTTTCTGTGTAAAAGTGCTGAAACTGCTCTCTGTGCTGTCAGCCAGGTCATTGATGAAGATGTTAACTATCACTGACCCTCAGAGCTCACCACTGATGCCTGGCCCTGGGTGGCCTGGTTGTGGTGCCCCTGGCAGAGTCCTTTGATCCAGGCAGGTCCGTTTTGAGTCCACCTCATGGTCCGTGTGTCTGTCCTGTGCCTCCATCAGTCCACACAAGGATGGGGTGTGGGAGGCTTATCAAAAGCCCTACTGCACATGGGTTGGTCACATCAGCTCTTGTTTCATCTCATATTGTTCATAGCACTGTTTAGTATGTGTGACTTCCCTGCCATAAATTTGTGCAAACTGCTCTCACTTTCTCCTTCTATGCTTGGAAAAGGCTTTCAAGAGCTGTTTACTACGTTACCTTCCAAGAGATCAAGGCCAGTTTTACCGTGCTGTGGTGTCCCAGATCCTCCTCCCTGCTCTTGAAGATTGGACTGATACTTGCTTTGCCTCAGTCCCCAGTGACATTCCTGTATGACATGACTTACCAAAAACAGTGGCCTGTTGAGGACATCAGCCAGCTCCCTCAGTATTTGTGAATGTTGCCTGAAACTTCTGCTTTAGTGAGGATTTCCAGTAAATTGTGACTTACAGAAGGTGTGAGTTGTGTTTCACTGGTATTTATCAGTGATATATGACACCTTACTGAGTTAAGGATTGCCAGAGTGTGAGGCTCTACCTCAGCCTTCTGTCACTGGGATGGACGTTCCTGGCAAAGCTCTAGTTGCCTAAAAATGATTTTTAGAGAAGTAGAAGATAACACTACTTTGTCTTACTGATGGCTACATAAATCTTGCATAATGCTAAGTAAAGAACTGTGTGGTTATTTGTGTAACTATCAATTATACGAAACATAGTGATGTGTTTTGTTAGCATAGCCATCTTCTACTATTAAATATGGTGTGTTTGAATTTGCTGGCAGATTTTTAGACTGCGGTCTCTGCCAATGCCTTAAAGTGTGGTTTTAATAGTGCTCAAGTCTGTCTGTTTTAAGGGTCAACAAATGGATGTGCTTTGGCTACTCCTTCACCTTGGCCATAGTTTAAAATGCGATATTTGCATATTGAGAGCTGCAGGTTGCATCCATTTTTCAGTTGAGATCTGACTTAGCATTTTCTTGTGAAAGTTGTCAAAGGAGTCACAGAACGTTTGTAGTACTCTGCAGTGCTATGATAAGGAGGAAAGATTATAGACCTTTCTTGATGTTTCACCAAAATGTCAGGTGAAATCTTGTGTAAGAGCTACCTGGCTGTGTTCATACATGTAAATGAAAAAGGTGAAACAGCTGCTTGTAAGGACTGTTGAAACAGAATATTAACTTCATGTTGCCTGAATCCTATGCACCAAGTAGTGTAAGATGCTCTGTAATTTGGATTTTAGTTTTAAGTTATAGAACAAATGAGTTGAGTTTTTTTAGTTAGTGGATGCATGACCTTGCCAATTTAAGAATATTCATGCTTAAAGGAAGATCTGCTGTAGGTAAATGTACAGTAGGTAAATCATACAGCTGATTTTAGCATTTTGTTAGGAGTTACCTTCACAATGAGATAATTAACTTTCAGTGGAGTAGTTGAGGATATGGGACTGACGTCTATCTCTACATCTTGTTTTCTTCCTGAGAAGACTGATTAAACATCTATTAATACCTTATATGTGATTTTGACAGTTCCTACTGTGGTACTTCCTACCTTACTGCTAATATTAATCAGTCTAAACAGATTTTAGTGGAGTCATTTTTGATGTGAAGGTAATAGGCGTTCAATTAGTTTTGAATTGCTTTAATAAAAAAGCCCATTCAAAATATTTGTCGTATTGGTGACTGAAACGTAATTTCAGATCAGTGCAGATAGTAGTACTTAGACTGTAAAATAGAACTTACAATGCTTGTGAATGCAATTTAAATAAAGATTGGTTTGAGTCCTTCAACAGGGATATTATTAATTTGAGGATTCTGAATGCTGTAGACATCATTCTAGCATGAACTGCTTATTTTATTGTAAATTGAAATTAGATTCATTGTCAGTTGCTTTTACAAAATTAAGGTGGCATATGAAAGACAGTTATTCAGAGTTCAACTATTGTAATAATGCACATTAGTTGAAAGAAATTAGTGGGGATTTTTATGCACAATTCATGCTCTTAATGTACTACTTTCTATGCCAGTTCAGAATTAGGACTTATTATGGATGCAGAACTTGCGCTTTTTAAAAATACTTTTTAGAGGATTAAAATGTTGGCTGAGAAGAGTAGGTGAAGTTTTCTGAGGCTCTTAAAGGAATGGGGATGGGTGCAGTAATAGAGCAGTGGCATTAAAAACTGAAAATTCTGTTGCATTTTTTATTTGTGTTTTAGACCCATTCAGGATGAGTCCAAATGTTGCCATTTCACATATATTTAGTTTTCTTATTTTAAGTATTTTGAGGTTATTTTTGTTTGCTTGATTACTTTAGCCAATTTTCCCTTTTTTTATTGAAGATACACTAATTAGTATTTACTTTGGAAATATCTTAGAGGGCGGAAGAGGGATATTTGTTTAAGCATTTACTCATATCAGAAACTGTTTAGTTGCTGAACTTAATTGTATGTTTTTTCTGGGAGATTGGGATATTGACTATACAGATGAAATTGGGAAATTCTGCAATTTTTTTGTGAATGTCTACACAAAGAAACTGCTTTGAAGCAAACTAGACTATGCAAGACATGTCTTAAGATATTCAAAGGTAGGAGGCTATGGTTGCCTCTTCTGTTTAGTGCAAAAATTGGGAAGGTTGTCCAGCTTCATACAGATCAAGAGGATGAGGAGTGAGTAGTAAGTCTCCGAGAGGCTGTTGTAAGGAGATCTGTGGGGTTTATTTCTGCAAGCCTTTTAAAATGTATTAAAGCCTTGGTGTGGTGATTCTAGTTCAAGTTCATGCTGTGCAGTACTGTTTTCAGCTCAAAAGATATGAAATAGGGCTTGGAGAGGTGCTGATTCAAAGAACTTCTAATCATCCCCTAGTAGGACAGAGAATAAAGCAGTCGAGGGTAAAAGATGTATAATCTGAAGTACAATCAAGACCATTTTACTACAACAATAATAAGATGAAGCTTTCATCAATTTAATCAAATTTAGGATTGTATTTAGGTTCATCATCTTGTGTTACTGTACTCTGGATTTACAGAACTCCTGGAAGGATCGTGGGCAATTAGTCAGCATCTGGCACAGTGGACCTCCTATGACTTGGCTTTGTTGGGAAAGCTATAATATTTTTTTAAGAATAGGTATTCTTAAAATGTGTCTTCTGAGATAAATTATGGGTTTTGCCTCAGTGAAAATTTCCAAATGAACAGCTTGGAATGCCGATATTGTCGGGTTTTGACCATTATCTCTTACCAAAGCTTGAATGTATTCCTTAAAGGGGGTCTTCATAAAAACGCCAAGTAATAAATCAAGGTCTGTTTCTTGTGGTACCATCACTTTGATTTATTTCTGATGTGAAACCAAAAGGAATCATGCTGCTGCAGGAGATGGCCATCCAGCTCAGTGTTCTGTCTCCAGCAATGGTCAAAATCAGTGAGTTTTCAAGAACTAAAAAGGGAAGTATGTAAAGATACTTAGCCTTCACTTAGACCTAAGAGCTGTCTGAATTGAGAAGGGTGTGATTTTTCTAAGTCAACTGTGAAGATTTGAGAATTCACTGAGAAATATTACTGCTATTGGGCTGTGCGTCACCAGTTGTATAACATGCTTGATTGAGTCAGTCTGAATTTTCCTGTTTCCCTTTCTTGGGTACAAGGCAATAAAATCACCCAAATAAAGCAAAATCTATTGTTTCTATTGTATAATGTTAGTAATTTTCAAACCCACTTGATTTAGTATTTTTAAAGGATAATATAATTCTTAGAATATTTTCACTTTCAAAACAAATGTGGAAACTACTTCTAGTGCAATTGCAGTACTCTTCAATCAATGCCCTGTTCTCTTAAGCCATGATCATGTGGATATTCTTGAATGAACCTTGCATTTTTCACTTGTTCTTCCATCCGAGGTAGGAAAAAGTCAGTACAAAATTATTTGGATATAATGGGGTGTTTGGTAAGACATCTGAATCTCAGGAAATGTAGAAACTTTCTTAAGAATTTGTAAGTAAATTGACCTGGTTTCTGTTTCTCGTGATCTTGTGTAAAGGAAATATTGCCTTAAGGACAAATGCAGTAAACATTTGTTTACTTTGAGGTTGACATTCAATCTTATATTTATTATATTGATTTAGTACAGACAAATAGGGCATCACTTTGCTGAGCATGAAACACAAGTATTTATATTGGCTTAGCCAAGGGAGCTGGAATCCTGGATTGTAGTTGTAGCCAAGGAAGATTAATTCTAACTGAAGAATAATATGAAACAAGTCTACATTATCTGATGTATCTACTGCTGCTGAGTGAATTAACTGAGGACTAATCATTACTTAGATCTCTGCTATGATTAAATAGCAAAAGAAGAAAAATCCATGCAGTTATTACTGCATGCAGTTAAATTCCTGTTGCATTAGCTGCATCCTTGGTCTGAGAACATGAGATTTTAATCTCTAGCATTATGGGAAGCTTTAATCACATGTTTATTTACTGTTTGTGATCTAGGAAATGGCATTGCTTCATATAGCTAAGCAGTGCAGAATGTAATCTAAGGATTAAGAAAAGGCAAATATTCCTACCCATTTGACCTTGAAAATCTGATTGGATTTCCTGTGTGATCTGGCATGATTTTTCCCTAATTATCTAAAGCTTGATGTATGTGAATGATATTGGAAGAGCTGTGTGGATATGGATAAAATGCTCATGCTTAGCTGTATTTCCTGTTCATCTTAGATTTCAAGTTCAAAGAAATAAAGGACTGGACTTTGTTCATACAAAACTAAAGTCTTTTACAATAGCAATGAAGAGGCAGAAAGTCTTAAATAAGTTTGATGAACATTAGACCATAACAGGAAAAAATTACTTAATCTTACTTTGCACTGCTTTGGCAATGGGCTGTGGCTGTTTGTTAGTAATTTGTCTTTAAAACAAATGGAGAAGATTGTGATCCATTTTGCTGAGAGCTGATTTGCAGCCTATTAAAGGGTTTCAGTAGCTTCTTCAAGCAAAAAGAAAGTTGTTTAAACAGTGCAAGTAAAAGAATAAGGGTTTTTTGTTTAAAATGTTCATTAAAGCATGTAGGTACTTGGGGTAGGAAAACTGATTTTTGGAGTAAATAATGTGTTTCTTTTAGTAATTACTTTAGCGACTTGAAGTTCATTATCCACTAGAGGAAGAGGAGTACGGTCTTTTAATGGTTTTTATTAGCTCAAATGTGTCCCATATTATGAGCATATTTAGCATTAATCACATTGTTGCAACCAAGTCCTTCAAATAACTAATTCAAATAAAGTTTCGAAGCGAAAGTATTTAGGAAATACAATTAGGAGTATATTGATCTCTTAAGGAATTTATGCAGCTGGCTCAGCTGAAGAATCTTACTGAGGTTGAACTCTGTGCTTAACTCTTCAAGTGCATTTTAAGTGCATTTGAGGTGTCTGAAACAACTCATTTCCAGGTGTAATATTTCTTGGCAATTCCTAGAAAGTTCCTTAAACCACTGTTGATTCATAAATTTGTGGTTCTCACTTTCAGGTGGGCAGGGGATTGCAGTGTATGCCATGCAGTGCATTTGGGGATAACAGCGTATAACTCAACAAGACAAAACAAATTTTTGGCTTTACTAGTTCATAAAAACTTGACTGGCTTTGATGTTGTTATTTTGTAAGTTTAGATTCTTCAGGAAAAAGTCCTTTACTGTAACAGTAATTACTGTGACTAAGAGCTTGTAAAGGTCTTGTATCAGGCTGGGATCAATTGAACTACCTGGAAGTTTTTGTGTACTGCTCTGTCACAAAACAATACAACAAAATACATTAATTGAATTCAATATTGAATGGAGTTGAACTCTGCTTTTCTGACTTTGACCTAATTTTAGTCCTAACATTTAAAATCAATACTAAATCACATCATGTCAAATTTTCTTGCAACTGCATTTGCTTCAATCATAACAAATGGATGCATTTTTATTACAATTCTAATAATCAGAATTTCATGGTGTAAAATATTGCTGAAGAACAGCAGATTTCTGATCAGTTTTAAGCACTGAGTGTTTATGTTTATACTAATAGTATCATACCAACAGCAGCCTTATGCTTTAGTGTTGTGTTTTTACATGTAAAACATAAAATCTTCTAAGTTCCTAATTGGGTTTTTCAAGAGAAATCAAAGAGCTTTGTCACTACTGCCCTTGTTACATGAGGAAAGAGGGGTGTTAGTTGTATATCTGTATTTGAATGCTGTGATTATTCAAAGCATAGTATTATGCTTTTTCACCTGAATGTGTGACATTTGGAAAATTTTGACTTCTACAAGATACCAGTCACCTGATTTCTGAGTGGGGACGTCACACCCTGTAAAATTTTAGTCTTAATTTCACCTGGAAATGAGTTCCAAATTAAACTGATGTAACTTTACATCTGTTTAATTGCCCATAATTCCCTAGTCTGTAATGTGGCATTTTGAAATTTCCATTTTTACTGGAATTTCAACTATTGAAATGTTCTTCAGTTGTTGTTAGCTGGTGGAATAATGGTGCTGGAGGCTTTTCTTTACTGAGCATGATGAAACAAAGGACATGCTGGAGCAAGGTTACTGTGATAGGGCTTCTCCAGAATTTTTACATTACTACCATCCATAGGAATCAAAAGCTTCATAGAGACTTGACAAGAAGTTTTGAAAGTACAGCTGTGGAGTTCTTTTCCTTCAAGAAGCCTTCAGATAGTCTGAGGCTGGTTTGACTTTCTTAGTTTTCAGCCAATGAACATTAACTTGGATACATTGTTTATTCACTGTTTTGTTTTGGTGAAACTTGCATGGAAGATAAGGTTTAGTTATTAAAAAAGACTTTAGCATTTTAATTTCTGTAGTGGTAAATGGAAACAGACTGGTATTCAATTAAAAATCTGCTAATAATGCATGGAATTATTTTCATAGTCGGAAATTTTTTGATTTATTCTGTTTTTCTATTGGACCTAATTTCAAACCAGATTGTCTTTGAAAGTGTACTAAAGGCTGATTTCTCCAATTTCTTGATTGGTCTCTTTGCGTTCAAGTTTTTATTACAGTCTCTTCTTGGCATAAAATCACATTCCCGTTAAAGAAACTTCAAGGTCTTGACGAATGTCCTTAATTTCTAGTGGTCAATTGGAGTAGAAGGGTGTTCCTTGTTGTGACAAATTAACAGGATACATGAAGATGCTTGTGGAGGCCAAGTGCTAAATTCCCTTAGAAGATCTTCTGTGGCACTTCTGAAATGGGTTGAATTTTGGTGTGTGCTGACAAGTTTAATGCTGCAGCCCCCAGCATGATGGACCCAATCCAGCAAATACCTCAAGAAGGGCTTCATTTTTTCCCTGTATGGTCCTCACGAATCTTCTCTAATGAAATGAAATCTGCAGTTTTTCATTAGCACACTGGAGAGTTAATATTGGGAGAAAAGTATTATCAAGAGTCAGTTTTGTGTTTATCTCTGGAATGAATAGAGTCATGCAAGTCAGGGTTTGAACTTCTAAACCCCATTTCTAATGTCATTGTCGGTATAACAGTAATCTCAGATTTTTGGATAGGATCTATGTGCCTCAATTACATTCCTGAAATTCCAAAATATTACCTTGACATTTTTTCCTAAGTGCACTGTAGAAAGCCACTACTAAAACTGCATACTTTATTTGTAGAAGAGTAATAAAATTGTTGAATATTAAACTGTTGTTTCTTAATTTAAACATGCTCAAAGGTATATAGGAATAGTTTTCACTATTTGAACCATATAAAAAATGTATCCTAAGTGTTAAGTGAGTACAGTGTTTGCAATGCTAATTCAAGATGTTGATATAAACATGAATATAGAAAAAGAGAGACATGCTTTACCCTATTGTCCTTGTAAAACCATTTATGTGTATTAATTACACAATATGATATTTGTATGCCATACAGTATTAGCTCTAAAATTCATTTATAATTGATTTGAAGATCTCAGTTTTTAGATTGTTACATTAAACTGAAAAAATATTTTTTTTCTTTAACAGAAATTGAAAAATTCCAGAAAGGGGAAGGAAAGGAAGAAGAAAAATATATTGATGTAGTCATCAATAAGAATATGAAGTTGGGACAAAAAGTTCTGATTCCAGTAAAACAATTCCCTAAGGTAAGCCAGATTTTAATATTTGATAAATTTAAGGTTTAAAAAAGACATTTCATTAATACCTTAACTATTTTTTAATGTAACATTTATAACTATTACCATTCACTACTGTTACTCTTTTGCAATCTGTTCTGTAGGAGCTGTAAGGTAGAAGTGATTATTGTTGGAATAAATGTGCAGGGAAGTAGTACTATTAACACAAAATAGTATGCTGAGAGCAAAAAATGGAAACATATTTTTGGGATAACAGGATCCTCTTCTTCAGAATATTGAAGTTGAATCTGATGCCAGGTTTTGAAACTTTCTTATTGTAGCTGGAAGTGCAGCTTAAAATGCACCATTAAGGAACTAATTGTGTAAATTTTCTTCTCATCCTCTTAAGTTTCAGCCATTGTTATTCTTGAATGAATTATAGCTTGGCTGCTAAATTATGCAGTCTGTTCTGCAGGGGTAGGGACTGTTTCATTAATATCTTTGCCCACCATGAATTCTCAACACTACTTTACTGCCAAGTATTATCCTGCACTAAAATATTGCTGCCTGGAAGCATTTATGCAACATTCAGTAGGCTGTGGAACTTTATTATTTTGGTGCTGCTTAAAATTTTAAGGTTAATGTTGTGACAATCAGATTAGCATTTTTTTAATTTGTTTGCAGTGGCTTTTTCTTCATACTAGAAATTTCAAGGCTTTCTGTTCATGGAGGAAAAATATCACCATTCCTTCCTCCTTCTGTTCAGGAAAACTGTTTATAATTGATTTTTTTCTGCACAGTATCAGTGTTTTTCTCTCAGGCCCTTTCAGGGTAACTTGCAGGAATTTCTTAGCTGCTGTTCAAAGTTTCATGAAATATTTCTGGAGTGAGTGCAAGGCTGCACATCATATGGGAACCTCTTTGGAACTCTGACTTAAGTTGTCTTTATGACTAAATAGAGCTATATACAAGCATACAGAAACAGAAAGATTGGAAGGTAAAATACAGGAACCCCTTACTCCACAGTCAGTGTTTGTAAGAGAATGTTTCTCTTCTAAATGTTGAAATGTAGATACTTGAGCTCGGGAGCAAGAAAGGCAAACTGGCTGTTAAAAAGGGAGACACTGCCTTCTGAAAGATACTTCTGCTTCCTTATCTAGTGTCAACTTTCTTTATAGGACTAAACACTGAAATTATTCAGCACAGCTAGTAGGAAAGCCCTTGCCATATTTTGAATGGTTAGAGATGCTCTGCTGTTTGATCAGTACTTCTGACCCATAGAGACACTGAACTGGAGTAAAACCTGGTGTGTGCTATGGAAAGAAGCCTAACTGAGGTCCAGGCAGGTCCAGGAATGCAAAATAAAACAGCTGTGCAGAGCAGACATGTCATATGAGTTCCTGTATCTCCACTAGGACTGCTCACAGAAAGCAAAATAATGTTATCTCTATTCACATAATTTCCTCTTCTGACAGAGTGAATAAAATCCTAGATACTTAATAAGAATATTTTTACCACTATGTTTGGAGGATTAAGTTGTCTTAGAGATTTCCTCTTATTACATATAGATGGATATGTATTAAAAGTTGCTCAATAAAGATTCTGTTGAGACAAAATGAACTAAAATTTCTCACTGTATAGGAGTGGTTTGGGAGGTGAGTATCAGTTCAAAATTGTGATAGATACTCTTAATATCTCTGAAAAGCACCTGCCCTGAACCACAACCAGTCACTGCAATTTGCTATCACTTGGTACTAAAACTTCTGAGATCTTATAAATTGATACATTGAAGTGACATATGTTTAACATGGCAAACTAAGAACCTTCTCCTGGCATACTGTAGTCTGGAGTAAGTGACATGAGTTTTAAATGCCTGTACATGGGAGAACAAAGTTTTTTTTGCATCAATAAATTTTTGAAGTGCTAATCCCATTTCTATTTCATGTATTCAGAGAAGGGCTCGGAAGTTAAAAATTTGTGGGATAGGTATGGAGTTGTTCCAGTCATCTTGGAGCCCCTGAGATGTATGTAGAGTGCATGTATTGAATATTTATCCATGTTATCTGACTGGTGGCAGCCAAGGTGGCTTCACTAAGGACAAGTTGTGCCTGACAAAACTGCTGAACTCCTTTGACAGGACTGGTAGATAAGAGGGAAAAGCAAATGATATCATTCATATGGATTTGTGCAAAGCATTTAACACTGTCCCATGTGTCACTGTTGTGTCTAAACTTCAGAGACATGGTCTTGAAGGATGAACCACTGGGGGGATAAGGAATTGTCTGGATGATTGCACTCAGAGTTGTGGTCAGTGGTTCAGCCACTGGTCCACATGGTGACCCAAGATGAGTGGCATTCCTCGGGGGTTGGTATTGAGACCCGCACTATTTGACATCTTTGTTGGTGACATGGACAGTGACACTGAGTGCACCCTCTGCAAGTTCACTGACACCCAGCTGTGTGATGCAGGTGACACACACTGGAGGGATGGGATGGCATCCAGAGGGACCTTGAGAGATTGCAGAGGTGGGGCTGTGCAAAGCTCATGAAGTTCAGCAGAGCCAAGTGCAAGGTGATCCCTCTGGGTTTGGGCAATCCCAGACACAAATAGATGGTGGGCAGAGAATGGATGGAGAACAGCTCTGAGGAGGATGACTTGGGTTGCTGGTGGAAGATAAGCTCAACATAATCCCAAAATGTGCTCTTGCAGCTCTTAAACCAAAGGTGTCCTGGGCTGCATCCAAAGCCCTGTGAGGGAGGGGATTCTGCCCCTCTGCTCTCCCCTGTTGAGACCCCACCTGCACTGCTGCATCCAGCTCTGGGGTCCCCAGAGCTTAGAATGTGGGATGAGGTCATGAAAATGACTGGGGCTGGAGCACCTCTGCTAGGAAGATGGGATGAGAGAGTTTGAGAGAGCTCCAGGGAGACCTTACAGCATCTTCCAGTACCTGAACGGGGTTTACAAGCGAGCTGGAAAGAGACTTCTTACCAGGGCATGGAGTGACTGGACAAGTAGGAATGACTTTAAATTGAAAGAGGAGAGATTTAGATGAGACAGGAGGAAGAAATTCTTTATTAAAAGAGCAGTGAGGCATCTGGTATAGTTGCCCAGAGAAGCTGTGGATGCTCCATCCCTGAAATTTTCAAGGCCATTGTCTTTGAGCCACCTGATCGAGTGGAAAGTGTCCCTGCCCATAGCAAGGAGGTTGGAACTGTGGAGATCTTTAGGGTCTCTTCCATCCTATACTTTTCTTTGATTTTCTTCTGTGGAACTTAGCAAAAAATATTGTGGTCCTTGTAAAAACCTGAAATGGTGTTTCACATAAATCCTCTGTGCCTCTGCACTACTGTTCTCTACATGTGCAGTTTCCTAGAGCATTTTACCTGTGGTAGGTGTTGGTATTACTGCAAATGTGTTGTTGGTAGAAAGCACCAAGGGAGAATTACTCAGAAAAATGGTTAAAAGATTTGTTTCTCATTTTTAAGTTCTCTTTCTACTGATCAGTGTTGGTGACAAATGTTTCAGAATAATGAAATTCCAGACTTAAATATGGTTGAAATCTGTGCAAAAAAATCTTCTGCATGCCAGTATTGAATTCAGAGTTCTTCTGTCATTCTGGCATGTTTGCCTGTGGTCCACACTAATGCTGTTAACTATTTCACAAGATCCTGAACAAAGACACCTCAATTTTTTGAGGAGATGTAGTCTTTATGGGGTTAGTGACCTGAGAATCTGCTGGTTGAAGCTGACAGAATCATTATAATAATTGACAAATCTCTCAAACAAGCATTGGGTTACCAGTTCGGGTTTAATCTAACTAATTTGGGTAACCAGGAAGTAGTGAGAGAAACCAAGTTTGCTTCAACTTCATTAAAGAATAACCCCCTAAATAAATGGCCCTGCTTTTAAACTAGATCAAAAAACCCCAAGTTATTAAAACTGTTAAATCCTTAACAGAATTAAATAGATAAAAATGAAACAAACCACAAATATAAATGATTTTTGCCAACAGAACCTATTCCTTTGTTTATATTTGCCGGGGATGACTCTGGAAAAGAAAGATACCTCTACTGTTTGTATATTGATATTTGATTAAACTTATCCTAATATTTTATTGTAAAAGAGGGCTGTGAACCAAAGCAACCCATCAGTGCCCTGCCTCCAAGCAAGACAGCTTGCTAGACCTGAAATGTATGTTACATTTCCTTTTCCTTCTTTAAAACTTCTCTGTAATTCTGACTCCTTGAATAAGTCATAATAGCCTCAACACAGGTCAGGCAGTGCAGGCTCTGATCAGATCAGCCTGGCATGGTAATGCCTGCTCACATTCCTGTCCTGTCAGATGCATTCTCCTGAGCCCATGGCTGGCTCCTGTGCAATTGCCTCTGACAGCTCTGGAAGGTGACAGGTTAAGTGCAGCAGCAACGCTTCAACTGAAGTGCAGAGCAGCTGGGTTTCTGTTGGAAAAGAATCTGGAAGACCTCACGTTCAAAAGTATCTATTGCACTTTTTTGAGCATCTTTGATTACTGTGAAAAACCATGGAATTTCTGGTCTTTGCTTAGTGCACAAATAGCTGAGTGTTCCTGGTGATGTGCTTAACCGGCCTCCTACCTTAGAGCTCTTGCTTCTTTCTGTGATACTCTATAGTTACATCCTTTAACTGGGAGCTTTTGTCTTACTCAACCCTTGGCAGTGTTCATTAACATGCTTAATCTCATGCTAATTATCTCAGATAATTAGTCTAAATGGGTTTTTTTTTGGATCTGGACCTTGATAGAAGGTGATAGAATGATCAAGACAACCTGAAATTTTTCTGTGCTATGAAATAACTCGAGGTGGTTAGCCCCAGGAGTTATGTTCAGTTTCTCCTTGAGGCTGATTGTGCATTTGAATAAATTCCCTTTTGTTATTAGGAAGGAGTAACAGATTTCTTTAAAAATCCTTGATTTAATATGTCTTTATATGGTGACAAAAAATCCTTGATTTAATATGTCTTTATATGGTGACAAATAGTCTTACCTATTAAGACAAAATATTGTGGAAACTCCTCTATAGGTAACAGGCATAGTCACATATTTTCAAAACATAATTGTGCAGATGCTTAGAGTTTTTTGGTTTGGTCCAGCTCTGCCGATGCCTCCAAGAGACCTTAAGTGCTGTGACACAGAAATTAATCTGAGGTATTTAGGTGAAGCTTGAATAAGCTTTGGTAATGCTGTCTGCAATCCTGTTGTAACTGGGACATAGCTACTACAAGTAAGGATTAGAGAGGTTGGGCTTTTATGCAACCTTATAGGAAAAGGGGCAACTTTTTGAAGTAAAACTGATTTCTGTATCAAGTTACCTCTAGACAGGAGTTCATGTGGATGCTGGATGTCTAAACTGCAGGTACTGGAATGGCATCTTGTCAGCTTAGGACACTGAGGTTAGGGTGACTTGCTGCTGTTTGATCAGCTGAATACCTCAACTGACTGAGTCATGTGTGAAAATGTGACCCTTAAGTCTGCATTTCTGTTTTGTTTCATGCTTGAAATAATCTTCAAGCTTGCACAGAGGCAAGGCATAAAGGCATAAAAGGTGAGCTGGCCACTCAAGGAAGGAGCTGATGTGGTTTTGTTGGTGGAGGGACTGTGTGGCTCTGTCCCTACCCTGCTATGAGGAGCCATCATGTGTAAAAGGTGTTTTAGAGCTTTTTTATGTACTTATGAGGCAGGAAGGTGTTCACCTCCTCCCATACCTTCAATAAATATGCATTGTGAAGTAGTCTCAGAACCCTGATTTTGCTTTGACAGTTTGCTGAACTTGGGTGTTCTGAATTAGCTGAAAAAAAATAGCTTCCCTGGATGGTAAACGGAATCATGATGGTTTTCCATGAGATGGATCAAAACTGTGGGGAATAATTATTTCAAGTTTGAGAGGCTACCGTTTTAAAAATGGCTCATAGATCTACACTTAAATACTGGGTAAATCTCAAAAGTTAAGAAAAAATGGTCTGTTGTTCCCCAAAGTGATACTTTAAATATATTTTCTCAAAAGTTACTGACTTGTGGAACTGGTATCCATTTAAACCTTTTAGCTCAACTTTTAAAGTGAAAATACTTGTTTTAAAATGTCATTGTCATATACAATATATCTGCTGTTGTTATGTAAAGTCATGGAGAGATTAATATTTTAATCACATGACTAGTTAAAAAGCAATTTTTCATAATAGCTCAGCTGTAAGGATTTCTTAAAGTAGAAATGAGAAAATGTAGTTGCATAACCAGAAGTGATGTGGAGGAATAAGCATCAATTGTAACAGCAGGGCAACTTTTGAGCAACCTTATAGTAAAATCGACCAAGCTTTGTGCTATGAATAAATGCTTAAAGACCAATTACCATGTTACATGCAGAATAGTTTGTGGTGTAACATAGATGCCTGAAGCACTTACCTTTCTATAGAAACTTTTATCTTTCTGAGATAATTAGGAAAAACCTTAAAGTTTGCCTTGTTTGGGGTCATTGTAAGGGAACGTGCTCTGAATCTTAAATTAACTTTTAATTTTTTTCTAGTGACCCTGTCACAGAGAAACCATTGCAGAAAACTAATATGTCAAGAAAGCTTTCTTTGGCTTTAATAACAATGGAGTGCTTAAAGCTTTACAGGAAAGCATTTGGTCAAGCATTTATACTTTCACTAAATATTTTAAGCTGGATGAACCATTCTTAGCAGACTTGCCTTGGTTGAGGATAAACAAGGATTACTTTTTCTATTATATCCCCTTTTCCGTAATATATCCGTAATATATACATTTAAAAATGCTGTCACAGTGAGTGGCATTAATTCCTTTTTTTTTTTTTTTTTTTGGTAATGATTTGTATAGTTGATTAAATGGTTCTGAAGAGAATATCATGTTCTTTGTAACTGTGTTTCTCCAGAAATGTTTTCAGGGAACAGTTTCAAGCAGTGATGTAGTAAGGAAACAAATCTCTAAACAACTGTTCAAGTCATCTTTTGATTTGGTGATTCTGAAGAAGTGGATGGTATGCAGTGATGCCCATAATCTCCATTGTATGATAACTGAAAAAGTATTTCTTAAAATGAGAATTTATTAACATCTAAGAAAGGAAACAATTTTGAAGCAAAAACCTTATAATTATTTTTTGTTGTTGTTTCTATTGTGAAAGATGTTTTCTCTTTGAGATGTATTTTAAATTGGATATTTTTTACACACTTTAGGATAATCTGTAAAAGGGAAACATATACATTCTTTTGGTACAGTTAACCAGTATTTGCCAGCTAATGGACACCATGGTCAAGAGAAAATCCCACACCCCAGTAATCTGAGGAATACCTGTAGCACTGCATGCTGTATTTTACCCACAAAGTCAGAGATACAGGAGGATGTGTTTTCAGTGATCACAGATTTTAGGAATAAGAACACCTCTCTAACCTTGCATCATTTTTGCTTAAACTATTGTATTATTGGATGATATTTTGTTCAGAGGGTACCATTTACAATAGCAGAATACTATTTGGTTAGAAGTGTAGCTGAGGTGCTAATTTTTCCCATTTTATCTAATTGTTTCCTCATGTTAATCTGAGTCTTGCTACTATTTTTGCAAAGATGGCTGTAATTTTGCTGGAGATAGCATATTTGCCAAATCCTTCAGTGCTGGTCTAGAAGCAAATTTGAATTGGGGACTTTATCTCCTCTTTTATATGCCATTGTCCAAAGTTTACTGGTAATTACCTAATACATTAGAAGCTGTCTTAGTGCAGACACAATTCCTGATTTGACAAAGATGTAGAAGGACACAGTTGACTCTTAAAAGTTCATCTGTCCTGTAGAACTGAAAATTTCACCAGCTTGCACTGAATACAGTGTAAGTGATTTAATAGAGTGTTAAGCTGAAGCTGGTGAAGGTGAGGACTGGTTTTGGTATTTACAGCAGTTGGGAGGTGATTGTGCTGTATTCAGAGGGATGGGTAAAGAGGGGAATCTGACATGTCTGATTCTGATGCAGCACTAGTGAATGTGACTGGTCTGACTCAGGCAGAGCTGTTCAGATATCTGTTTATTACTATTGAGTGTATCTAAGTCAGAGACAGTTTATAAGCCTGATTTCAATAATAAACCTGAATTTGTTCTTTGTTCTTGTGCCCTTGGGGCAAATAAACCCTTAGTGTGGAACATGGGAAGCACCCATGCAACTTGTGTGTGAGCAGTTTTGTGTATGAGCTAACCTGGATCTGCCAGGCTTACTTGTTTCTTAACACCAGCAGATAAACTGGATCTGCTTTTTTTTTTTAGTAAAATTTGTTTTACACTGTGCTGGATTTGTACCTTTAGGTTTGAGTCCTTCTACTGTTTGATTGAAAGCAGTGTATAAGTAATAATAGTAACTTAGTGACTGATACTTTAAGTGTTTATATAGCTATGAAATATTTCAAAATAAACCCTTGCTCAGATGTTTCCAATTTGATGTAAAAGGGGGAGATAACCAATAGTTAGAACAAAATACAGTACCTGTTCAAAGTAAATAATTTGTTTTCTTCTGAAAGGATTCCTTCAATATGATAAATGGATTTTATTTATGAACTAATGAACTGAAATGTTTCAAAGCCTTTTAGTTTTGTTATATGAGCGCAAAACTGCTTTGTGACTGCGTTGTAAGCCATATTTTACTAATCTTTGTGCATTTAAGCTACACTTAAAGGTACTGTGCTTTCAAATCAGCAGCATTTCAGACTTGCAACACAAGTTTCTTATGCTTCAGACACTTGTCAAATCAAATATTTGGATCCTCAGTGCATAGAAAACATTAGTTCAGTGGCTTTCAGGGTACAGACAATACATTTTCATGTTCATGAAATGTGTCTAGAACATGTCATCTGTGCAGTCCTTGTATAGCTTCTGTACTGTCTGACTTTGGCATTAGAGATTTCATAGTTTTTAAAAGATGACAGCTTTTGGAGGTATTAAAGTTTGGTAGGTCAAGTTTTAGATTTACACAACATTAAACTACTTGGTTTTAACTAAAAGAATGCAGCTGCAGTAAAGAGAAGGTGTTTATTTTTGTTCCCAGTAGCTTAAAAGGCTATAATAACTAGACATAAGTAATCTTAAGTAATGCTTGAAAAACTGAGGTGGTGTTCCACTACATGAAAGCTTTACTTTGAGCTTAACTATGAGCTTCCTTTAAGGAAACTCCTGATAAGGAGTAATGGACTTCTGGAAGTTCAAATTTGTTACAAATTGTTTTAATTCGTTTGCTTTCCTTAGTTATACCTTCAGAAACAATAAAATCAGAAGCCTGAGTTAAAAGAAATCTCTAGAGAACATCTGTGCCTTCAGATGTTCAACCTTCTGTTGAAGTAATGATTGTAAATTAAATTTCACAGGACTCTGTCAGTGGCCCTGAGTCCTGAATATTATCAGCAAGGGAAATTTCTACCTGTATTTGTTCAGTCTTTCTGATTAATATTTTCCTTGACTGTCATTTCCTTTCCTTTCATTTAGGTCTTAAGACCTAAATGAAAAAAATGGACAACTCTAATAAAAAACAAAAAATACAGAAATTCCCTGACAGTTTGTCAATGTGACCTGATAATTTCAGAAAAGACTGGTTTATGCACGGCCTTAAATTTAATAGGTTCTGTAGGCTACAGTAATCCATAAGCCCTTTTCTCAATAGTATTATGTCAGGTCTACATTGGGAAATGAACTTGCAACCAGTAAGGGGAATAAACTCATATTTTAAAATTTAGTTGACCTTTAGTGCTTGTTTTCTTTTTTTGTCTAAAGCTGAAAGAAATGAACTGGAGATGTAGACTTTCTGCATTGTAGGGTGAGTGCAGTTGGGCCTTTGTTCCATCAGCACTTCCAGTGTAGCAACAAGGAACTTGAGACTTCCATTGCCCCATTCTTAAGTCCTTTCAAATAATTCCAGATGAACAGGGAGATCAGTGCAGCCCATTTTGGCTTGTCAGTGACATGGTGGTAGAAGGACAAGCAAAGAACTTATGAACTTGTTCATAAATTTGAGGCCACAAAGCTTAAGCCTGTTTGCTGTTCAGCGTCACTGTATTTTATTTCTGCCTAAAATGATCTTTTTAACATGATTGTGTTGCTTCAGCTGTTGAGTACCTCAACCTTCTTATCTATTGTAAGCAGTTTCCCATCATGGTTTATCAGTGGGAGTGGGGGGTAACACCTTCTTTAACCTTCCTCTTCTGGTTGGCACACCTGGAGAAGCCCTTTGTTACTCTGTGTTCTTTGCCAGATTCAGTTTCAGCTTTATTTGGGCCTTCCTCACCCCTGCTCCACACAACCAGACTTCATCTCTGTATTCTTCCCAGGTCACCTGTCTAAACTTCCACTGTCTGTGCAGTTGTTTCTTGCCTTTTACTTTGACCAGCCTGTCAAAGAGACCTGCTGGTCTCTTGCCTGAATTCTTGCTGCTGGGACTCACTAGCTCTTGTGTTCAATGGGAGACCTCCTTAAAGATCTGCCAGCTCTGTTCCACTCCCTCATCTCTGATTGCAGTCTCTCAGGGGATCCCACTGACTGGCTCCCCAAAGAGCTGGAATTCTGCTTTCCTGAGGTTCAGGAGCCCAGCTTTACTCCTGATCCATATCCAGTGCATGATTGCTGCCTCCAATCTTGCTGTCCCCAGTGAGCTCATTTGCATTGGTGACCAACAGTTCCAGTAACACCTCCCCTCTGGTAGCTCTGTCTGTTACCTGGGTCAGGAAGTTATCCCATGCATTCCAGGAGTCTCCAGAGTTGCCTGCAACTCACCTTGCCACTCTTCCAGCAGATTGTAGGGTGGTTGGAGTCCCTCAGCAGGACAAAAGGACAAAAGCCCTTGGGCATGATGCCTCCTGTTAGCTGGAGCAAGATGGCTTTGTCAACAGGCTCCTCTTGATCTGGCAGCCTGTAGTGGACACCAAGTTATCCTTGAGTTCAGACACTTCTGTGTTGCTGGAGTCACTGACAGTCTATTAATTGTACTGTATGGTTGTACTTCATGTTATTTAATTTATGATCTAAGCACTTGCACCTATGACCAAAAGTTGTTTCAGCAAAATACCCTTTTAATTTACTCATTGCTCATTAATTTACAATTAAAAATCTAACAAGGTTACTATATTGGGGGTTTTTTTGTTTTCTTACAGTTCAACTTCGTGGGAAAACTTTTGGGTCCACGTGGTAATTCTCTAAAGCGTTTACAGGAAGAAACACTGACAAAAATGTCTATTTTGGGAAAAGGCTCCATGAGGGACAAGACAAAGGTAAGGCTTGAGTACATCACTGGATTTTTGTAACTTACCTTAAATTTCTGCAGAGGGGAACAAACCTTGTAAAGAAAATCAGAAAAAATAAAAAGCATAGGAGATCCTCATTGATTACTGGTTAGTGTCTCTCTTTGGCCAGTCAAGCCAAAGTTCCACGAGCAGTGGGCAAATCAAGCCAATAGATGTCAAGTAATGCAAAACAGAGAATTTTATGGGAGCTAAATTGCTGTCAGAGAGAGATATGGGAACAAGTTGTGGCTTTTGTGTTGGTCTTGATAGGAAACAAAAAAACCCTGAAATGCTTAATGTGTTCCCAAGGTTGTTAGGTGTAACCAGTGAGTGAGTGAGCTAATTTTCATTTGTGTGCTATTATAAGAGCTTTAGTGTGTAGTGTTTTCATAGAACCACAGAATATCCTGAGTTATAAGGTACCTGCATGGATCATCCAAGTCCAACTTCTGGCCGTGCAAGGAATGGAGAAAGTAATGGAAGCACTGCCAAGTCATGTTACAAAATTAAAATAAAATACAGTCATGGAAGTGAACTTAGCAGAAAAAGCACGGAGTGGCTTAAAGTTTGGTTATGGGAATGATCTTAAAAAAACCCTGTGTTGAAATTCTGTCTCTTTTGTTAAAGGTGCTGATTGAAATACTTTTTTACCAGGCCCTAGACAGAAAATTGTGACTTTTCTATTGCTTATTACTGTTTTCAGGCAACTTTATTGATAAACACAGAACAGAAGTTTCTTAGCACTCTATTTTCTGCACAAACTAACTGCACAGTGATTTTTTTCCTCTTTAGGAGAAAAGGACAGGGAGTGTGTGGTGCAAGTGTATACTAAAAACCAGTATATAGGTAACTCAGCTATCTCCAAGTGCTAATAGCTCATATGTTTTGAGTAATTGTGCCTAAGTATTTAATAGAGAAGCAGTTCCTATTAAAACTAAATATTTGAGCTGTGACGTTTATATTGGGTTACTTTCTATTTTTAAGATCTTTTATTTGTATTGACAAGATAATGGTTTTGCTGACGGAGTCTAATCATGCTGACTAACCTCTTAATATTCTTACTCTGGGTGCTCTGACAGTGATTTAGACTGATTTTTTTAACATGTTCATAAACACAAATCATGTCGATAAGACTGTTATACATGAGAAGCAGATATGGATTGTCACATATAAACTTGAACCTGTAATTAGGGGTGTGCAGGGGAGGAGATTTCAGCTATCATTGCAACTTACAATTTTAGTTATATAAATGATAAAGTGCTTACCTGGTGTTTGCCAAATGCAGGAAGCTGCAGGTGAGTGTTAGTTTTTTAGACAGCAGAACTGCTAATTTTTTGATATAATGTTAACTGGTAAAGCAATGAAATTATTTCTAGTGTGGGTTTCATCCCTTGGACCTGTCAAGGATACATGTGTGAGGGGCAACCTGAGAAATGCAAGTGTGCTGCCCTTTTGGTCTGTGAATATTTTGCATATGACTGTCAGTATTTGAGAACTGAGCTCTGCTTCACTCCATTGAACTTAGCTTTGCAGTCATTGAAATGGGTTGGGTGAAGGAAGATGAAAGAAATAAGCTTGCTTCTGAAAGAGCTTCTGAACTCTTTTTGCTAATGTTCTCTTCCCTCATCTCATATGCTGTTAGCTTTATGTCCAAATAGCACAGTTCTGAGAAGGATGCACTCATTGGATAAAAACTTCAGTGGGAACAGAAAATAAGTATCAAAGCAGCATAGTAATACTGTGATTCAAATAATATTGGTAAAAGAAGCTTGCTCTTGTGGAATATTAGATCAAACCTGTTTTCTGTAGACTGTACTTTCAAGAAAAGTGTCTTCTTCATGAAACTGATGCACCTGGGAAAACTCTTGGAAGCATTCCTCCTTGTGCTACAGTTTCTGCATGTGAGCAGGATCTGTTGGCTCTTACTTCATGTTACTTTTTCAGTTGCAGACATCTGAACATGAGTGAAAGTGTCTGCAAATTCCTCTGGAGAAACTTCAACACTTGCATAACAGTGTTTCAAACAAGAATGTGTAAAACCAATATTTTTCTTATCTCCTAGGAGGAAGAGTTGAGAAAAAGTGGAGAGGCCAAGTATTTCCACCTAAATGATGACCTACATGTTTTAATTGAAGTGTTTGCTCCACCTGCAGAAGCATATGCCAGAATGGGACATGCATTGGAAGAAATCAAGAAGTTCCTCATCCCTGTTAGTATTTACTTCTTTTTAATGAGAATTCTGATAGTATTGAGTGAGAAATGTTATCTCTAAAACTGAGTAAGCTGGTGAAGGTGTCCCTGCCCATTGCAGGGGGTTGGAATTAGATGATGTTTAAGGTCCCTTCCAGCCTAAGCTGTTCTATGATTCTGAACAGTTTACAGTATTGATCAGGTCATCTTTCCTAATTTCCTTTGTGAAAAAAATTGGTTGTCAAATACTTGCATTTTGATGCAGGCAGTTACTGGGTGAATTTGTAACTGTCCATGAAAATCTCATGACCTGACCCTACAGTAAAAGAGAAAATTATTCTTGATTAATTAACCATATGCAAAGTATCACAGACTACAGATAGTTGTAAAAATCTGTAAAATTTTTGCCTTTTCTGTTTCCTTGGTACACATGAAGCCTCAGTTCTGCTTAAGAATTAATACATTTGAAGCTGTAGTATTTCTCTCACCTGTAATCCTGGTTTAGTTTTGAGAATCAATACAGATTTATCTTGTATCTTTATTTTTATGACAATACTAGTAATACATGAGCTGTACTTTTTTCTGGTGTATATTTCAGTTTCCATTGTATGGATGTATAAAATGATATCTGGTTTTCAGTATAATTTTGTACTGCAGGTTTGGAATACGTCTAGGTAATAGGTTTCTAATGTCTTCTGTAACTTCATCTGCTCCTCATGTTAAGAACTAACCTTACTTCTTTGCAATATTAAACTGCTTGAAAAAATCCAGCCTCTCTTTGGAAGCCCTTGCTGGGAGCACTTGAGGTGATGTTTCTGTATGTGAAGTTCCCAGCTGTTTTAGCTCTTGAGTGAACATTTCTTCAGTCTTTACTGATGGTCAAAGGAAGAGTATAGAAAGCAAAGCATCCTCAAGGTGCATTGACTTCTGTTATTTTTACTGCTGAAAATGTTACCCAAGTGTTAGTCTTTATTTGTGCCAGATTGGGGAAGTGTGGGAATTTGGCAAAGGAAAGTTTCCTAACGAAAGTTTTTCTGAGTGACAGGAGCTTGTAAATGGCTGAGTGGAGCCAGCATGGCTGTCTGTGGGACCAGTTGGTGATGTCTCTTGTACTGCTTGGTGCTGATGACTTAACAGTGCTCCTGTATGTATTTTGGGAATTACAGTTTGTACCAAACCTAGTCCACATCTATGAAACCAAACAGAGTGGTTGGGCACCAGAACAGGCTCCCCAGGGAAATGGTCACAGCACTAAGCCTTACAGAGTTCAAGAGATAAACAGTACTCTCAGGCACATGGTGGGATTCTAGGGGTGTCCTGTGCAGGGCCAGGATTTGGATTTAAATGATCCCTGTGGTTCCCTTCCAACTCCAGGTACCTGATGAAATTGAGTCTCCAGGTGACTGGAGCTGTGTGCTCCTTAAGTGTTGTTTTTTCTGACCTGTTTTTGTCTGAGTGAATTGCCCCAATACTCTACTGTGGTACGAACCAAAGCATGATAAATGATAATTGGCAGGAGGTTCAGTAGGAATATGTCCTGATGTGAAATAACCCCAATGTAGATGCACTTTTAGAACAGTTGAAAAGCAAAGATGTCCTGGGCATGATGTTCTCATATTATAAAAACTTGAGCATCACATTGTACATTTGTCTGCAGATTCCAAATTGCTTTTTCTTGATGCATATGGAAAGAGATGAATGAGCATACCACTGTTCAGACATCCTAACTGATCAGACAGGGGATACTCAACAGAATATTTGTGGGAATACTGGGCTGTCATAATGTCCAAGGTTACTCTATTTACATGATTCATGATTTAATGGTGTGGAGAAATAGAGAATTAAGTTCTTAGATATTCTAGACAGCAAAAAGCTGCCTTTTTTTAGATAGAAATATGTTCAATTTGATAAATGATTCTTGCATGTACTGGAAGGAAGGATATATCTGATCTCCATGCCCCCTCCATCAGAGGTCTTATTTTTCTTCATTGAGTTTGATTTCCCTAATGTTGCCACAAATGAAGTAAGCTTATCAAAACCTGGTCATTAGTGTGTTAAGCCAGTGGAATTACAGACTGATAATGAGCAATTCCATTGACTGGTTGATTATACACTTTTCCATCTTTATTTTTGATCATTGCATCTTTATTATACTGAGCTGAACTGATGCTACATAATCTTTCCTGAACTGTGGGATCAAGCCAGCACTGTCTTAATTTCCCTTTGGCTTTTCAAATGTAAGCTTATCAGAATTGCCCTAAATGCCTTAATCTCTTTCGCCTGCCCCCCCTTGCAGCAGCCACTGAAGGAATAAGGAGAAGCTTTTTCTTTTCTAGAACTAGTTTGGTTCACTGCTGCCAAATGCAACTTGGTTTTTATTTTCTCCAAGGTCTGTTGTATCTTTCTTAAGAAATTACCTGTTTTATTTCAGAAAAGATGTCCTGATATGAGTATATATGATCCTGATCATAATTTACATTCTCTTTACAGTATAAGGAGAGGGTCACTATGACTTCCTACAGTTTTAGATGCTAGACCCAATTTATGATTATGGTTATTGTTAATCTTTTAGATCAGTGCTAAGCATAACATCACATTTGGTGCTAGAATGCAGAATACAGAATATCCTTGTGGTAGCTGACTGTAGCAAAAATGCCTCAGCCTCTCTTATTGGATCCTCAGATCTGTGGGCAAGCATTCTTTCACTGAAGTTTAACTTCAAGCAGCTGCAGTGGTGTAATTTCATTTAAACTACTGGCATTACTCAACCCAAAACATAAAAACTGGTTTCTGAGGGTATTTTTGGCTGTGCATATGTTGCCTTGAGTCTTACATTTCTCCTGCAGTTTGAATTGCGGCTTCTGACTTGAAGTATATTCTTTTATCTTCCTTTAAATTAGCCAGTCCCTGTATTCTGGCCAGTGCCTTTGTTCAACACTCTTGTTCAAGTATTAGATTGGTGGGTGTTGTGCTTCATTCTGGTTATCTCAGAATTACTTCTGTCAGGTCAAAAAGTCAGGTACTTTGAACCTCACCTGCGCCTGGTTGCTGAATTATACCAGGGCTTCAAGGCCAGGCTGGATGGAGCCCTGAGCAACCTGGTTTTGTGGAAAGTGTCCCTGCCCATGGCTGGAGAGTTGGAACAAGATGATCTTTAAGGCCCTTTGTGTCCCAAACCATTCTGTGATTCCATGGTTATGGCAGTTTTTGCCATGAGAACTTAGTCTATTTTGCTTAATTTTTTGAATAGTGGCAGTCATTTGTCTTGTGACAGATACAGCACTGATTATGCTTTGGTGTTGGTTACCAGAGTTTCTTGTTTTCCTTGTCTTTAAAGCAAAGTATTGAAATGTCTTTGAGAGATCAATCTATACCATTAATATGACAATGTGAGCAGAATTCACAACCTTTTCCTGAAACCTGTCCTACCTTCTACATATTTGGTTTGTAAGATGTGGTGATGAAATAGCTTTTAATGGCATTTTGAAGAGCTTGGTGGCCTTTGGAAGCCCTCACAGACTTTTCCTTAAGTAAGCTGGCAAGTAACTGTAAGGTGTAAGAAAGGTGGCTGGAAACCTGATAATTATTGATTGCTCACTGTCAGGATAAAGATGTACTTGGGTGCTTTGCAAACCTGCAAAGGGTTTTTTAGGGATCTGTCCTAACATGATATAAATAAATAGCTTTGTCAATAGTTTGAGAGACAAATAAGGTCTTGTGCTAAAACGATCCCAAGAAGAGCTTCTGCCAGTGTGTTGATCTGGCTGGGTGAAAATTATAGATAAAATTAAGGTTTAGTTAGATCATATAAGTATGGGGACTTTGGGATGAAAATATCTTGCATGGATCTTGATGTAAATGCACTCTCCATGGTTGAATAAGACTGTAGTCAGGATAGGCAATTTATTCATAAAATAAGAGTACACCTGTTCAGCTGAAATTCAGCAACAGCATTTGATTGTAATTCAAGTGCTGCCACTGCCTGAGCTGTTCAGAGGAGGGATGCAGTCTAAAGGGTTTCCATGTCCATCTTCTAGGTGAAGAAAAAATATATTGTCTGCTTAATTTGACTTGAAGTGTGCTGTTTCCAGCAGTGAGTATTCATAAATTGACCATCTGCTACTTTTAATTGAGGAATCCATTTCAGAGTCTAATGGATTAACACTACAGCTTATCGTGGCTGCCTTGCACTGCCCCTTCACTCTGCATCCTCCTGCTGCCTCTGGCGTGTGTGATAAGAGCCATGTTTGCTGTGCTGTGCTGTGACCTAAGGCTGCTGCTGTGGCTGGTAATGTGCTGCAGGAAAGTGACAAAGCATCAGGGAGAAAAGGGACCCAACACACTGAGTAGCAACCCGAGCACATCTTTGCTAAGGAATTAAATTAATTTAGTATAAAATGATCAAAGGTATTTTTCCCGGGGCCCAGTTCTGAAAAAGATGTTTTGTGAAGAAATTATGAAGGGTGTCCGATACAGGCTGTCAGAACTTTGGTATTGTACATAGGTGGTACAGTTTCTTGGCATTTTGTGTCAAGATGGAAGTTTTGTTGGATCAGGACATGGAATTTTGTGTTTGTAGCCAGTTCTGGTCTGGCAACAAATAAAAATACAAAGTGGGTTTCTGTACAGTAGCTGGCCAGAATAGTGTTCAGTTTCCTGTTTATAGTCTACTCCCTGTGATGGATTGGTTATTTATTGGGTCCTGGCCATTTAATAATGGAATCTATTTATCAGAAGCTTCAATTATGCCATTTGAAACAGTTATTTCAGTCTTCTAACCTTTTCCGTATTTACTGGCTGGTTTCTGCTGCTAAACAGAGGATGATCTCAGGTGGGTAGTTGGCAGTTACATTTCAGAACCTGTTTAAGGCAGTTTGGACAAAGTGCAGTTATGGTGCTTCTTTTAACACCAGTAACTTTCTTCAGCAATGGCATATAAAGGACAACTTTTTTATTTCCATTTATAGAAGACTAGGAGAAGCAGAATGTTATAGGGATAATTGAGAGATTTGAATCTGTGGAAGTTTTAATCTCCTTTCAGTGCAGGGTTATGTTTCAAAGTCTGTAAGACTGCCTGACAATGTTTTGGTCCCTGTCTAGTGAATGAATGTAATAAACTCAGATTTGCAGTGAGATGCAGATTCTTTTTGTCATTGAATTGTAAAATGGATAGTGTTAGAACAAACCCTCCTTCTTGAAACGGGAGGATTTGCAGAAGAGCTGTTGTATCAGAAGTATCCCTTTGTTCCTATGGGAGCACCTATTAATATTTTGATACTTGGTTAGTATGGATGCACCTTGGGTAAAATAGTTATCTTTAATTCACCTTTATAGCTGCATTCTGCTTGGCTCACTTTAAGTGGAGGAGAAATGACAGAAAAATACTTACATCTCAAGAGTTCACTGCTGGGTCTGTTTTATTGCTGTGTGCTCTGCTTGTTTCGGAGGTTGACTCAAGGTCCCTGAAAACTCTGCTTGAGAAGTACCATATTAATTCTGTGTGTGAAAACCTGAGCTTTCTTTTTGCTAGACCTTGAAAGCAGAGGATTTGTGCAGCCAGAAATAAGCCATCTGTCCTTGGCATATTTTACCATTGCATATTACAGAATTTAATTTTTTCAGCTCCTCTTATTAGGTAACAGTGCATGTGTGTATTGAATTAATTCCTGTGTTTACTCTATAGCTCCTGACTTTAAAAGTGTGAATTCCTAATCTATTCCTTTGTTTTCATCTGTTATTCTCAAGTGTATTTATTCTCTACTCTGTTGCAATTCTCTCTCTCCTCTTTTTCCTGCTTTTAACACACATTTGTTCTACAGCTGAAACTACAAACTGGATCTCAGTTCAGAATATGGATCTTGATTTTTGTTTTCTGGTTTCCTCCTATCTCTGCAGCAATTTAACATTGCCATTTTAACTGGTAAAGCTACATAAAATACATGCAAAGGGAAAGAAAAACATGCCTGAGCAAAAATGGCAGTTATAATGTAGAATTCTCAAATAATGTGTGGGCTTAATATTATTCCTATCTTATTATGCATATTAAACTTTCCCAGTGAAATGTTCAACTTTTTTAAGAGGAAACTTTGAGGAGCAATGTTTGCTGAAAGTGGTGGGTAAGCAATTTGATTCTTTTTCTCACTCTGCCTCCCCTTGTTTTAGGACTACAACGATGAAATCAGACAGGCACAGCTTCAAGAATTAACATATTTAAATGGTGGCTCCGAAACTGCAGAAGTTCCAGTTGTCCGTGGAAAAGCATCGATTCGAGCAAGAGGAGTACCTGTTCCTGCTTTGTCCAGGTACAAATTTCATTTGAATGGAATTTCATTTGAATGTACCTATTTCCAGCTTCTCCCTTCAAACACAGTCTCTCCCCCAAGGTAAATACATAAAAGATACCCATAAGAAGAGGAAAAGATTGGGTAAACAACCTTCATTTATCAATGGAAGTTTAGTTCATTTGGACTGAATTAACAATGAACTTGTGGAATTTGAATGCTGCCTTTGTAAAGAAGTAGTGCACAGCATAGGAGATGTTCAATCTTCTGTGAGCAACTTGATTTCTAGCCTTGAGTTGCTCCTTAGGTGCAGCCTGTGCTTGGGCTCTGTGGAGTTCACATCAGTAAATCAGTCTTACCTCGATTGACTTGAATTTCAGGCAGTATCTCCAACTTACACAGTATGCTTTTCTTTGTTTTTTATGGTACTACTAAGTTTTCATAGTCATGATGAAATGGTACAGAAGTGCTCTGGAGTTAGAATTTGGATTTTCTTGTCTGAGTGGCACTTACTTTGTGAGAAGTGGGTTTTGTTTGATGTCAGAGTAGGCAAAGTCTACTGCTTTTGCTGTTTTTCTTTGTCACTGGAGATGTTTTATTTTTACTCCACCGTCTCCCATCTTCATTGCAGTACTGAGATGACAGTTTCAACTCCTTCAAGTTCTGAAGTGTGAAAACAAAACCTAAATAAAGCTCATAACTGTTTATGTTGCAGAGTACAGGGATTGTGGCTGCAGCACCTAAGTGTGACTGTTACCTGTGGTAATCTTTTCTTCTGTTTTGTGTACAGTTCTTGTTAATGCAACTTGAAACTTGCATTTCTGAATGCAAACTGTAAATTAATTTCTTGTTTCAATGCATTTTTCATAAACTTATTTCTGAATAATATCCTGAAGCATTTTACCTCAGATGATAAAACATGTAAGAAGAAGCAGCACTAAGGAAATATTCCATTTATATAGATCTGCTTAATTAAATGTATCTTGACAATAATTCAAATGAAATGCAGAGTGAATCTTTATTTAAAGAAATCATTCTTACTGTGGGTTGTGTCCTGGGAGAAAAAAATGCTTTCAATCATCCAATTATTCTTCTTGAATTTTGTAATATTGTGTAAATATATATTGTTCTGCTTATGTTCTACTTATATTCTGCTCATATTCTGCTTTTTTTTTTGGTTTTAATGTTCTGAGTAGTGTTAATTATACACCAAGGTTCACCCCTTGACACTTTGATCAGCCATGCAAGAGTTCTTACAACTTGGAGACCTCATTTGATTTTGGCATTTATTTTTGGGGGGATTTTTTTTTATAGCTGTTTGCAACTTTGCCACAGATGCCTGTAATGATTCTGCTACAGATGCTCAGCACAGATACATTTGCAGTACTATTTAAAGTTTACTTAATTTTCCATGTCTTTCAGCTAATATTTGTGGGATACAGAAGCTATTGTTTGGTTGGATCCTATCACCAAAGCTTGATAGTTAATTTACACTGTTAGTACCTAGCATGTGCATATGTAAATAGTTTTTTAGAGTACTACATTTCTAACATTGCTAGTTCTGTCCTCTGGATTTTGGTAAATTATATTTTCAAATCTGCATTTTATGCTAGAGATACACTGTTACACAGCTTACAGAATCCTGTATAGTTGGTCAACAACTATGTAAGTGTCTTCAGGGTAAATTTAAATGTTATTAGTGTTTCAGTTGGAGGTGACAGTAAAAGGCTGTAGTTTTGTCATTACCATTTTTCACATATATTCTAAAGGAAAGGCAAAGTGTGTCTGTTTGACTTGTCCTTTCTTCGAGGCTCGTTTTAAAGACACTTTTCTCTCAAATTGAAGTGCTCTGTTAGGATATTCCTTAAGTGAAGTTCAATTCTATTGCTACTGAGATTGTACAGCCATTGAGCTGTAGATCTCAAACTCAGTTATAATGCGCTGATTCTTTTTTAGCAGAAATGGATTTCAGTGAATAATACTTTTGTTGAAGCAGAGCTTTAAAGGCTTTGTCTCAGTGTTGGATAAAACAGTTTCAATAGGCAGCATCCCTGAGATACCCAGGAGAAGTTGAAGCAAAGCCTCAGAAGACTTGCAAAACGAAGTCTAAAACCTTGATCCTAACCTTCCTTTGTAATCTGCAGAATGGTTTTATGATACCAGCCTTGATACATGAAACCTCCTGTTGAGTGTGTTTAATTTCCCACTTTTGAAACCTTTATTACTCTTGAATAGTTTCAATAAAAAAAATTAAAAGCACTAATTTATGCCTTTTTTGTGCCTTATCAGACACGTGAGAACTGGATATAATACATCTTAACAAATCTATTTTAGGTCCATAACAATTTTATTTTGTAGAAAACAGTACACTTGTGTTTGCATACAAAAATTCTAGTTTATGCACAGACATTCCTGTGTTTGGTAAGTAATTTCCAAATGGTTGCAGTTTGGCAACTCTGTGTTCTCTTTTCTGAATTGTTCCTGATTTTCTTGACTAAGTTTTTATTACTTTAGAGCCAAGTAAGGCTTTCTGGGTGACTGGATGGAATTTGTTCTGAAAGAGTGGTGTGTGTGTTGTGAGCTTTACATTCAGGAATGTTCTTTTCTCATCATTCATCTTGGAGGATACATCTGCTTCCTATAGCTATTTCTGTTTTCCCCACCTTGCCTCAAATTTTTGTCCCTCATACAGTTAAAAATTACCTTCGGATGGATTACAGCACTTCTGTTTTTTTGTAGAGTTCATGCTCAGCACTTAAACCATTTTGACATAACCCCTCTTCTGTACAACAAGAAGAGAAAGTGGTGAAAGTCTGTTTTTTATTCCTTTGTTCTACTGGAAGGTGTCGCTGCTCTTGGCAACCCAGTTGGAATTTGGTCTTTAAGGTCCCTTCCAATCCAAACCTTTCTGTGACTCCCTTAAATGCTCATGTGCACCTCTAAGGAGGTTTTGCAGCTAAAGCAGTGTTTCTCAAAAACGTCACACTATGTTATGAATAAAAATAAGATTCAAGGATCACTCAATTGTGACTCCAACTGAGATGTTTAAGAAAAGTGAAATTCTAGAGGATGATAATAAGTCTAAGATTTGGCTAAAAGTTCCTTGATACTGTGGAGGGTGGATGGGGGGAACCATTTTGTGTCACTTATGGCTAAAAATCAGTGCTAGAATCACAGAATGGTTTGGGTTGGAAGGGACCCTTTAAAAGCATCTCATTTCACCCCCTGCCAGGGACAGGACATCTTCCACTATCCCAGGTTGCTCAGAGTCCCATCCTGGCCTTGAACACTTCCAGGGATGGGGCACCTGCAACTTCTCTGGGCAACCTGTTCCAGTCTCACCATCCTCATCATAAATTTCTTCCTTATGTCTAATCTCAGCTTGTCCTCTTCAACCAAAAGCTGTTGTCCCTCGTCCTATGGGTACAGGCTCTGATAAAATTACTCTTTTTCTTATAAGCACCTCCACTTACAGGCCACAATAAGGTAGAGCTGGCTGAGTTCCCACCCCAGATTAAAAGAGGTTGTATTTGAAAACAATAGACTCAAAGAAATGGCAGATTTCTGATTTATGCTTTCAAGAGGGTATGGAAGGGTTTTCTACTTCTCTATTCATTATTTATGTTTCAGTCTGTGCATGCTGGGGTCCTAATGGTTGAATGACTGTCACTGTCTGGGGAAGAATAAAACTGCTACAGAAGCTATGAGAAATTGCTGTCTTGCATGTTAGAAGTAAGATGAGCTGATGTGGATCACTGCTGCAGTGTATTCACAACTTCCAGCTGCTTTCTTGCCACGTCTGGAATGAACTGGTTTCTTTTTTTAAAGAATATTTTTTCTTGGGAATATGTAGGTAGTGAAGTGCAAAAATTCTGTAGCAAAAAACATTTGACAAAGCCATTTCATGATCTAGTCTAAAGGCAGGTATTATTGATGTTTACTGAGTTTTGTTTTATTTTTGTGATCTCCCACTTTCCACAAAATTTAAACATGACCATGTGCACTACTGTTGCATTGTATAGCAACAGTGACCATCCTGTCCAGGGAGGTACAGCCACCTGCAGGGAAACAGAGGAGACAGCCTCTGTTTGTGAAGCAGGAGGATCCATTTTATTCCCCCAGGACCAGGAAGGGAGAGGGCAGAGGAAAGTGAAGAAAAGAGGCAGGAGGAGCATGGATGTAGGGATTTATCAGGTGTTGTAGGGGCAGAGTTTTAGGGTCTGGGTCACAGGAGGAGTTAATACAGGGAGAGTAAGATAAGATGTCAGCCTCTTAGAAATGGGAGGAATCCACATATTACAGTTCTAAAATATAAATATGAAATAAAACCTGTGTAAGAGTGTTAACTCAATGGTGGCACTTCTGATTTTTTTTCAAAAAGGATGAAAAGTCAGGAATCTGAATTCCGAGTTGTATCCAGATATCAGTGGTTTAGTATTTTAAAGTACCCGCACCAAAATAACAGGTCTGTTATTTTCAAATGTCTAATACATAACAAAAATATTTACTGTTTGAGGAACACTGAATGTAGCTGGCTGTGCTCAAATGAAGATAATATATCAGCATCTGGTAACCAAATTTGTTAGATATATTTATTGAACCCTGTAAATCCCTGCAGATATATAGAACTATGAATGCTAAAATTAAAGAATTTCAAGTGTTTCCTCATTGAATAATACAGTGTTCAAGAACTGGTTCTAAATTTTGCAAGTGTTTTTTTTAAAGCTATACCATTTAATGGGAGGAGATAGTGAAAAGGATATTTATACCATAAATTTCCTATTTTTTTTGTTTCACTAAAAGTGAAGGAAAGCTGTGAACTGATTCTAATTCTGATTTCAGGATCAGAATAATTTTACTAACTCAGCCATCCAGTGATAGGCTAAACTTGAAATAAAAATCAAATGTGATTCTAGAGCAGAGAGAGTGCTAAATGAAATTATGGGAGTGGCTGTTGCTGAAGGCAGCTGGAGATGAGTGAAGCGAGATGCTGTCCCTGCTACTGTGGTCAAGGGTGGTAACTTAGTTTGCTGGAAATAAATCCTAGCAACCCTAGAAAGTACTAGAAAGTGTTCATGTCAAATTTTATTGCTAACTAAGGCTAATGAGGAAGTATCTGCGTTGCATAAGTTGGTAAAAAAACTATTTCAGTGGGAATCAATGATTAGATTAGTACTTCTGAATTCCTTCTGAACATCCACAAATGTTTTGAGTCTAACACTGTGTAATATAGTTCTAAGTGGTATTACATTTTGGTATTAGATTTTCTTGAGAATGTTTTTACACACAAATTCAGGATTCAAACAATGAGATTCTAATCACAAAATTCAATACTTTAGCAATACTTAAGTGGATACAGTAAGGTAGACTTTGCATTTGCACATTTTTAGACATTAACCATCTTCTGTCCTTACTCCACAGTGTTTACAAATCATCTGAGCACCTTCTGACACTTTTGTTAGAGGCTTTTTCTCCCCTTCTCTAGAGTGTTTATAGTTTTATAAAAATTGTGCTTCAATTTGTGTTTCCTTTTTCCTTGTATACTGAATTGGAATCATAAGTAATGAAATAATGTCATGAGAGGAGAGTTAGATTCCAACAAAAACAGCTTTCATGACAGTATCTTCAAGGGATGATGTGGTATGTGGGTAAAATTAGATTATTCCTCCTGTTTTGTAGAGAGACAAAAGATATTAAATGAGTTACTGGTATTTGCTTTGCTTAGTCTAGTCTATGGTACCCAGATATAAAAACCTTTTTTAATGCAGAGCTTACAAGATAATTACCCAACTTTGGGAGTAAAATTATTCAGAATTTACCAATATAAATTACTTGTCTGTTTAATGGAGAAGCGTTAACTTCGTCGCTGGATTCACCATTGCCAGATGAATAAATTCATGAGAATCAAACCCAAAGTGATTATAAAGATGAAACAAATATTTCAAATTTTCTTGAACTAGTAACAATCTGGCAGTAAAATGTTTCTTCGAGAGCAGGGCACAATGGACTCAAGTGCATAGATGAGCATTTTGTTGCTAAAGCCTTTTTGGAAGTGACAACAGCACCTGGCTAGGCAATAGGATTTGCTGTGTGTTTACTGTCAGTAATTAAGTACTAGTGTGTGTTTGATAGAAATTGCAGTCAGTAGTTACCTAAAGTTTTTCTCAAAAACATAGCAAAAAGAAAATCAAATGCTAGTGTCCCGTGTGATGCTCCAGCACTTGTGTGCTGTGGTGTCATACTCTGAGGGGTTAATGGCAAAGACCTTTTAATTTCACCTTTCCTGAAAATAAGACAGTTGCACAATCAAAGTTTGGGAAGTTCAGTGTTTATTTGTGCATGCCATCAGCCTGGATATATGGACTCAGCACTGTAAGATGTTTTATGGGCTCTTACTCATAAGGGGTTCTAATTGAGGACATTCAAAAGATTTCTGACAGGGACAGAGGTGACACCATGGTAGAAAGGAGGGAAAATAAAGACAGAATAATACCATTCTTGTATTTTAGAACATGAGCTGGTAGTTCATGCTGACAATGGGCTGACAAACCAGCTTTGATAATGTTACAAAGACTCTATAAAGAAAATAAAACTAATCAGCAGTCTGGTAGGAAAAACAAGGAGAGTTTGTGGCACCTGTAATTTGGCTTGCAGAAGGATGTCCTTGGGCAAAGAAGCAAGCAGTGGAAGTCGTCTAGGAGCCATGAAAAGTTTGATTTGATGGTAAGGTATCTCTGAATGTGATAAAACAGAGCTGGGATAAAATATATAGAATTAAATAAAATATATGCTAATTATTAGCAGTAGCACAAAGATTCTTTATAGGTGGGATAGATGTGGAAGGGAAAGGGTGGAGAACAGACCCTCTGTGCAGTTTCTTCAGAGGCTTTGGAAGCAGATGGATACCCCTCCAAAGTAGTTGATTAGGAGATGAAAAGTCCAGGAAAGAACAAAATTTCAAAATCAGCTTAATTCAGTTTTGTTTGGTCCTGTGTCTGGTCACCAGAGAGGAGCCCAGCACCTCCTGTTCCACTGCTCCCCTTGAGGAAGGTGTAGATTGTGCTGAGGGCACCCCTCAGACTTCTCCATTCCTCTGATGTTTCTGTTGGATCCATCAGATCAGCCTCAGTTGTCATTTGTAGCATGAAGTGCCTTGATCTACTTAATTGTTCCTGTTGTGTGAACAGTTCTAGACTGCTCGTCATCTTTGACATAATTTCTGATGCACTTCCAGTTATTTTATGTTTGGGGGTTTTTAAATTAGGAAAGAAGCTGATTTAGGAACCAAGTCTGTGCATACACATAGTTGAGTAGTGAAGTTTTGTGTGTATTCTTACGTTTTCTAAAATTGTATTTTTTAGTGTCCTGACCTCTGGGCCAATCTTAATTCTAGATGTTCTATAGGCAGTCATAGTGTAGAACCATATTATTTATGTCATGGTACCATATATAAATGTATATGTGTGTATGTATTAACTCTCAAGTGTCCCCTCTTGAAGGTTGGATTTTTTAGCTTTTTTGTTTTCTAAAACATTCAGGCTGGGATTCAGCTACGGATTAGAGTAGGCATCTGAACCTCTGATGCAGTTTATTGAAAAATAGTGCACGTACTTTTATTTGTTCCTTTTGTTCTGTAATTTGTCTCTAAAGCATTGGCAGCACTATCCTGTGGATTACTGTAAGAACAGTTCTGCCATGAGAAACTTGTTCAGTTATTCTTGATTGTGTAGCAAAATCTTAATGTGCATGCAGACATTCATATATACAAATTGATTTGCACTGGTGATTGAGACTTACCCTGGGAGGTTTCCTGATTCTGGGACAATTGAAGGATTTCAGTTATCTTGGACCTGCTTTTCTCTGAATATTTTGTTTTATTAGGATTCTTCCTTTGAGGTTAGAGTTGGGTTCAGCCTTTCAAGTAATACTTCTTTTAAAATCTGTTCTGGCCTTACTGAGCTCCTATTGCCCTTTCTCAAGCTTTTTCTTTTTTGGTAATTTTTGTGTATTTGCTCTGACTTCCCACAGAATTGGTGTCTCCCCATATCACATTTTACTCTTTTAAGCATTTTTAAACATAGTTTGTGTAGCTGCCCTTTTCAAATTAAGCAATACCTGAACAGATCTGTTGTTTTTACAGAGGTGTGCAAAGGCTCCTGTTCAAGTGGTTCCTCAATATTTTGAGTCTGTCCATTGTAAATGTACATCAAACTTCTTTAGTTCCCCTATAACTTCTTCAGAAATAAAAATTGAAAGCATATGCAATTTACAATATGCAAACTTTTATATGAGTTTAAAGAAATAACAATTTACAGTTTCTAAAAATTTCCTCTTAGCATCATAACCTGATACAGCTCAAATCCATTTGGTGCTAATGGAACTCTCTTGTCTTGGGTTTTCTGTCTTGGTGCTTTTCCAGTCTCCTCCAGCCTGGTGCAGTAAGCATGAGAACCATACATCTCAGATTAAGAGATCCTGTAGGAGGAATGGACAAAGTTACAAAAAATTAAGATCATAAATGACCTCATAATACAAGAGAAATAGTATTTCCCACCCATCACCATTCCAGTCCTATTAACTGTTTTTGAAATGCAGAAAAGACCTCATCACATGGATCTGGTTTTCCAATTTCTTCTCAGGAATAAATCTATGCTCCCTTGAAAAAACTGTACCTTTTTCCTTCCCTTAAATGTTTGTCCATGTTTTCAGCATATCCCATTTCCTGCTTTCACTTGCACCCTGCCTGAAGGATGCTGTCAAAATTATGCCTAGCGATTCTTGAATCTTTTTACTAACCTTTTTCTTTTTTTTTTTTTTTTTTTTTTTTTTGGCTTGGTATTGACTACAGTCTACGCCATTAGGTTCACTTCCCTTTATCTGGTTTCTCTTGGAAAGTATCACATTTGCTATTTCTTTATATTGCTTTAGCAGGCTGTGTCTGGGAACTTCAGTGCTCACCCCTGCCCCCACTACAACGAAGTCAAATTAGCAGCTGGTACCCTGTCCTGAGGAGATATTCTACAGTTTAGCCAAAACCAAGTAATAAAGCACAGCTTTAAATCACTTACTGTCTAGGCTTGTTTGAAATATTTTGTGACTTTGTGTTTTGATCAGTAATTAAAATAATAAAATCTGTCCTGGTTGTATCTTTATATATTTTGCATTCCTCATTTGGTGATGTAGTTTTTGAACTACTGCTTGTTTGTGGTAAAATGATTGCCTTGTTTTCTGATTTGTTTATTGATGTGAAATTATGCAACTTGTATGAAATGGGATAGGAAATCATGAGGCCAAATCTGAATCTTTACAGTACTGTTTAAGTTGGGAATTCTTTTCTGACATCAGGAAATTTTTACTCAATTACTGTTCTTAAGATTAATTAGATAATGGCTTAGTAGGCAGAAAGACAAGCTAGAGCTTGTGCCTTGTTTCCTTCTATGTATCTGCTGGAGTATATGAGGTTCTGACTTCTTTGGAACAATTCTTTTTGCCAACAACAGTCATTGAGACTCAATTACAGCTCATGGGTTGACATGGTCTCCCATCTCCCTTTAAAAGGAGATGTTTATTAGCAATGTTTTAGATGTACTGCTTAAAAGAGAGTAAATTATGTAAATTTCTAACAGATTGTACCTCTAAGTCTTCCCCTTTACTATAGGGAGGCAGGAGAAAAAGCCAATTCTAAACAGACCAGTTTTTTTGAAAACTGGTTCAACTGAAGTCTCATATTCTTCATCCGTATGTTAAATGTCCAAAGTAATGGAATGCAAGTTAGTGCTTATAAAATTTTCAGAATTTTTAGACCAAATATACTGTTATTTAGTGTTCTTAAAAATACGTAGCACATCAGGTTATATCCTATGATCACCCTGCAAACAGATGGAAATCTCTTCAGAAGCAGAAGAAAATGTATTTTTTGTGACCAACTCGGTATCCCACACCCACTGTGCTTTTTGGGTTGTGTTCAGAAGCTTGCAGGGGATCAGAAGGGAGTGGCAATTGATTCTTATGTGCAGGGTTTGAGTATGATACAGCCTGACACCTTCAAATGAAGCTGTTATTCTGTGTGTGTGATTTCACATACTAGAGGTCAAATTCCAGTGAAGTTGATTCCAGCAGATTGTTTTGGGTGTGTCTGCCTATGTGAGAATGATTCAAGTCAGTGCGAGGTTCATCACTGGATCCCACGTCTCGTTTGTATTTTCCAGCATTTTTTGCATAACGTGTGTAATCGGATTTAAACCTACAGAGAAATGACAAACTGTAAATCTCTTTTAAACTTTTTCTGGCTGTAGCAAAGCGACACTGTCATGATGTGGGGCGGGAGGTGTTGGAAGGGATGCCCTGGGTACAGTGTTTAATGTGAGTGATCCGTGTGTTCACAGGGGACGTGGGGGAGTGCCTCCACCACCAGCAGGAGTGCCCAGAGGGGCTCCAGCTCCCCGGGGAGTCCCTCCCAGCAGAGGACCCGTCAGTCGGAGCCGGGGACTTCTGGCACCCAGAGCCCGAGGAGTTCCTCCCCCGGCAGGGTACCGGCCCCTGCCGCCGCCCCCGGCGCAGGAGACCTACGGGGAGTATGTAAGTGCTGGGGATGGGCTGTGCATGGAGGGTGTGTCATTCTGCAGAGGGCAGAGCCCTTCAGAGCTCTGTACAGTCTGTGATTAGCACCTAATTGAGTCCTACATCAACATCTCTGACAAATGCGGTCATCTCCCTTTGCCATTTCAGACTTGAACGGTTTCATTTTTTAAAAAATCAGGTTGTATGTATACACCACCACAAAGACATTTAAAGTGCATTTGGCAAAATAGTTATGTACCTCTTAAATGTTTAATATTAAGTTTCTGCTTTCCAAAAACTCTGAAAAATCACAATATTATAGACTTAATTCTCAACTAAAACAGAATAATACTCTAATCTTCCTTCCTAAGCCTATTTTTGTGGTCATATAGGTATTTAATGATTAGACAAGTAAAATATTTTTATGAAAGCTTTAGAAGTAATCCTAAAATTTTAACAATGCACAGCATATCTCAATAAGCTGTACATATTCATCTTGATTTTACTGTGTTGAACATTAGAATCCTATCAAAATACTTTTTATGTTGTATATGACAAAATTGTGCAGTTATGGATTGTTAGGGAAAACTGAAATTGAACTTAAAGAGCAGTAAGATTGAGAAAAAAGATCATTAAATCAAAACTATCGTGATAAAAATGAATTTAATCTTAGACAAAAAATAATACCTTCAAGGACAAAGCTTTTAATGTTTTATATATACTAAAGGTTTTAGTGTGTCCTCTTTACAGCCAGGTGTGTCTGGACTTTTTCTCTGTTGTTTAGACTAGCAAAAAATGAGATTCTGCATTCCTGGTTTTGCTATTTAGATATTTTTTACTTTACTCTAAACCTTTCTTTCACCTACCTTCGCTTCTTTTCTAAACAGCCCCACCAAAATCGTTTGCATCAAATACCAGGGGTTTTTTTTTTTCATTTTGGCAGAAGCACAGTTTTCTATATAACACTTTCAGCTTTATTAAGCAAGAAGTTTAATGCTGTTAATGTAAACATTTATGCATATAACTGAACCATTCAGAAGAAGTTAATGTAGTTCATTAATTTTGAAGAAGAATAACAACATGCCTAAATTTCCCCTGGCTATACTTGACTAGTCAAAGTGTGTACTGCAAATAAGTGGTTCTCTCACAATGCTTTCAAAGGAATCAGTCCTCACTGAACAGCCTGTTTCCAGGACATACATTCTAGAACACATAGAGAGATGGTGGAATATAAAACTCTTTTGGGTAACTTCATATTTATATATAATCTGCTATTTATAGCATGTGTCTATAGAAGTGACGTGGAAGTAACAGCTGTTTGCCTGAGTATCCTGAAGTATGCTTCACTTCTGGGAGAATAATTAGAAAAAAGCACTGTACAGAAAAATAGTGCTGTGTAAATAATTTGTAAAAATAATTTTCTTTAGAACTGGATCACTTATCTTCCAAAAAAGATACTTTAGCTGGGATAGATATAGTTAGATAGATAGATAGATATAGTCCTTGGAGCTGTAGTTGATAAAGCAGTACTATATGATCTATTTTTTCTTTAGAAGAGCATTTAGCAGGTACATAAGCCATGGGGTATTGCATGTTTGGTATTAAATTCGATGCTTAGTATTTTTACCTGTCCTTTTGCAGTACATTATCTAAGTGCCTTAACCATGTCTTTACAGGTTAAGGGAGCATGGTAGGAGTCAGTAGCAGTATTTCTGGCCCTTCTTTACTAATTCCTATTTAGTCATATCTAATACTAAAGCATTAATTTGCAACCTGAGCATATAAGGCCTTGTTGATTGAGACGTGTGCATAGAATGAGGAATCAGAAACACTGGGGGGTTTCATAAGTTATTTTAATCACCATCAAAGCTTTGGAGACTGAGATATGCAGAGAGGTTACAGAGAAACCTTTAGAAGTGTTTTGGGTTTTTGTAGCTTTGTTTTGGTAGCATAGGGGTGCAGGAGTGGCTTCTGTGAGACGTTTCTGGAAGCTTCCCCCATATCCAGCAGAGCCAGTGCCAGCCAGCTCCAAGGCTGTCCTGCTCCTGGCCAAGCCAAAGACCAGCAGCAAAGGTAGTGCTGCCTCTGGGATAATGTATTAAAGAGAGGAAAAAAAAAAAACTGGTCTGGAGCAGTCTGTCCCTTAAGGACTTCACCCCATGGAAGGGACCTACACTGGAACATGAACTGCAGCCCAAGGGAAGGACTCGCACTGGAGAAGTTTGCGTTGGACTGTCTGTGGGAGGGATCTGATGGTGGAGCAGGTGAAGAATGGGAGGTGTCCTGTCCCTGGAGAGGAACAAGCAGAGACAAGGTGTGATGAACTCACCACTCAGCCCCCATTCCCATCCCCCTGCATTGCTGTGAGGGAATGAGTAGAGAATTTTGGAGTGAACCTGAAACTGGGAAAGAAGGGAAGAGTGCAGGGGAAGGTGTTGTGATATTCTGATTTCATTGGTAATAAGCTAATTTCCCCCAGCTGCATCTGTTCTGTGTATCTGTACTGTCTGTGACAGTAACAGTAACTGGTGAGTGATCTGTCTCTGCTCTTACCTTGAGCCGATAGATTTTTTGTTATGGTTTCTCTCCCCTGTCCCTCTGAGGAGGGGAGTGACAGAGAAGTTTTGGTGGGCACCTGGTGTCCAGTCAGGATCAACCCACCACAAGAAGACTTTCCATTGAGGATTGGGAAGTCCTGAATATTCATGAAGCTTTTCATTCCCTTAGGCTTGCAAGCCTTTGCTTTGTACTCATTAAACTACTGTGAAACTGTGCAAGTCCAGGAGGAAGCAAACTGTATGGATGGAAGCTTTGAACCACTGCTCCTGTAACTGTGAATATCTCAAAGGTGATTTAGGGTTCTCAGTATGTAAAGTCCTTGCCCATTTCCTCTGTTGAGTGCTAAATCTACCTTCTTACACACAATGAATTACAAACAGCTTCCTTTTTCCCTCACTCACTTTGCTAACTCTATGTAGTCCTTGAAACCAATGAATTTTTAACATCTCTGACTAACTCAGTTCTGCCTCCTACTTATCCTCATATCTCTCCTTCCTCTTCTTAATTAACTAGCTGGTTTTTTTTTAAGTTATTATCAAAATGGGAAGGGGAATGCCTATTTCATTCTGAAAAAAAATTCATTCTGAAAAAATACTTCTGGAGGCAGTATTTCTATGGGAAAAATAGCACAGGCAAGAAGTGGTTAATTTGAGATGCATTTTAATGTGGGCTCAAGATAAAGAAAACTCTGTGAACATTGCTGTCCTGTGTTTAGAGTGCACAGGGAAGTGTTCCAGAACTTTGCCCATTACTGAAAGCTCACTCAGAGTGAGCTGCCTCTGTCTTCTGTCAGCTTTCTGGGGTCTTTGCATTGATGGCCTTTGAGTGCTTTGACTTTCTCTGCAGGAGTCACACAACATACTGGACTAGTAGCAATATTTACACATCTTTCCAGTTCAATATAAGTAGTTTTCCCACTCCCCTGTTGCCAGTCTCAATTGCATATGAGTCTCAGCTAGAGGACTCATTCCTCTGAGAGCCCACCAGACTGTTAGTACCATGATGAAGCTCTTGAAGCCACTAAATGACAATTTCTTATCATTTTCTCTGATGACTGATTCTTCAATAGCTGTAGCATCACCTTAGATAGAAAAAATTCTGGCCTCTGCAGCCAGCCAGCTTTATAATCACTGTCCTGACCTCATTGGTGTAGTTGCTATGATAAACTTTCTCTGAAAACTTACAGGACTCCCATTTTTCTTTCCTCAACTGCTCAGGTCAGGAGAAAACCTGTTGTGACATGTGAAGCATAGCCAGGATTATTTTTATAATAGTTGGATGAGAAAATCCATACTAGGTGGATGCTACATTTGTTGAAGCACTTACAGATGATTTCAGTAAAAATTTCCTCAAAATTAAATGTGAATTTTTCTCTACTCATTGAACTATACTGAGTAACAGATGAAAATATGTTTATGGATTTTTAAGCTGTCAATTTATTACACTAAGGTAAGAAATAGAAACTGTATTGAACTACTAGCTGAAAATTTTAAGCTTTTCCACAATTTTCCAATAAGCAGGAAATTGGTAACAGTGTAAGGTCAATTCCTTAGCAAATGTTGAGCCAAACATAGGTTAGAGCAGAACTGCTCAGTCTCAGTTACTCTCTCGTAACATTTGCTGCTCTTGGCCTCGTCCTGCTGTCGTCTTCTTAGCAGCTTCCAACCTCTGAGGCTTTTTTCCAAATTAGCAACACAGCAGTGGGACTGAAGCTTTTTAAGAGTAGATTTTTATTTGATCCTGTTTTCATTTTACAAAGGCAAATATTTTGCAAATATTCTGCCAGTCTCTCACTTCTGTACTTCACATGAATATATTTGTGATGATGCTGTGTCAAGTCCTGTTTTGGCTGCTTAATTGTGTTAAATGCAAAGTGGTTTTTAGCTGAGTTCATAATCAGATTTTTAGGCATTAAGAACTTTTAAACATGGATTTAAAACTTGTTACTCTGGCAGTGTGGAATGTCTACACTAAAAAAAAAACTCGTCAGTCTATCATGTTGTGGCCAAAACTTGCTTCAACTACTTGGGAAGACAGTCAGATCTAAATATTCCTCCCTGTTCTGGGGAAGATTTGTGGCAGAGCTTTATTTCTGGCTTTGGCCAAATTATTGATGTTTTCTGGTGTTCAGACAAGGGTTAACTCAGTGTCAGTTTTCTGATGCACTGACTACATGTATAATTTCTAGCAACTTCCATGACATTGCTTCGTGTGTTAAAGAATGGAACTAAGATGGAATATCTACCAGTAAGAGACCAAGGGAGCCTTTCTAATATTAAGTAAATTGTAACTTGAAAAAAAGCACTGTGAATTATTTCCAAATAGATTTCAAGATTGTTTTAACTTGGATACAGATACAGGCCACCCAAAAGGATGTACAGAATAGTCAGATGTGAAAAAGTTACTGATAACAACAAACTTCAAAGCCTAGTCCTCCAAATCTACATGTAGTTATTTCTTCTTTCTGCAAAACCATAAAGTTTAGGGATGTTTTTAAGTTTTATAATTCCTGAAGCATTCATCTGTGGATATTTCCAGACAGATATTAAAATATTATGAGACTGTGCTTGTCCTGTTTCCTGTGAGAAATGGGGAAGACCCAAAACATTACTATAACCTGTTTAACTTAAAGATCTCACCCAAAATAACGAGCAGATGGTGTGTTGCTCTGTTTGTAAGTGAAATCTCAGTGTTTTTCTGGTAGTGAAAGGCCTGTGGTTCAAGTTCCTCTTACAGTTATTCTCATGGTTCTCTCTGGAGGTGATGTGCTGACCACCAGGATCCTGTCCCAGCATACACACTGCTTTCTGTCCTTTTGGTTTTGCAGGAAATCCTACAAATTTGGTAAGCCTTAGGGAAAGTTGATTCACAAATAATATTTGTCTGGATGGCTAAGAAATCAATTTCATGATCCAGTGAATATTACAAAATATGAATGTAGGTATCCATAGAGGAAAGAATGATTGCAGTGTTCTATTTACAGAGGAGAGCCTGTTCCACCGAAAAACCTATAGCCTGTTACTTAGTTCACTTCCTTAGAAATTTCCCAGTGCAAATTCTGTTTTAATCTCTGGCCTTAAGCTTGAATTCCCTGTCTCCCTATTGAGATCATAATTAATTTAGATTTTGAAAAACTGAAAATTAGGATTAATGTGGAAGCAATTTCTTGGAGCTGTTAATGCACAGCTGATTTTGCGTGGTGAACTGTTTTCAAGGTAGTTTCCTCATTAACATTCACTTGCTGTTTGAGGTTGAAGGTGAGATCTGTAGAAAAAAGAGAAAAATCTCTGTATCTCCATATTAAAAAAACCCTTTTTTATTTACTAATAAAGGCTTCTTGAAGTTGAGGTAGCAAAGTATTAGTGAAAGTAAGGGCTAGTCCACATGACATAAGACTTTGAAAATAATTTGAATTCTTAAATGGAGTTCAAGTATAATTTCAGTGCCACTTTGCAAGGTTTACATCATGTTTTAATTTACCTTGGTCTTCTGAATGTTGATAGCTTGCTAATGTGCAGCATTTTAAATCAGTGAGTTTATTTGCTTAGTTTGTTTTGAATGTGAAGTTTTTTGTTTGTGTTTCTGGAAAGGGCTTGAATTAGCTTCAATCTCGTAAGAAGTTGAGAAATTATCTTTTGTTTATGCTGTGCCTGTTCCCCTTTGTGGATAATGTTCTGGTTTCTGTTTAGGTATTGCTCCATTTTTTTATAGCAGTGTTTTCACTGAGTTTTGGCTTTTTAGAAGTACTACCACTGTTCTTAAATTCAGGGGGAATTTCTGTAAAGCTTTTGGAAAGCAAGTTCATAATATCAAAACATTATTTCTTGGCTTTTTCTTTCCGATACAGTGTTCTTTTTTCATAGTAAATAGGACAAACAAGAAAAAATAAATGTGGGGATAAAAAAACCCTTTTGTATTGTAAGCCCTTCAGTTACCTGTTTTGTTTCATTTCAAATATTGTATCTTCTCTGGAGTTTTCAGGATGAGATGGAGAGAGAATGGAGAATGTTTCCATTTTCCCAGGAACTGGGATGACATTGGCTATGGAAAAAGTGTTTTGGAGAAAAGGCTAAAGAGCTTTTCCCTTTGCCTAACTCAGTATTCACCTATTAAGTTCCTATAAAATTCTTTTCCAAGTATTTTAGTTTAAGCTGCTTATCTGAAACTTGGTATTATTGAATGAGTCCTCCTGATTCTGACACTGCTCCCTGCTGTTGTGTATAGAAAACCAGGCTTGTTTTGGTCTGATAGTAATTTGGTTTAAACGTTGCTGTCTATATTCATTAGCAAATCCTCAGGGTTTTTTTGAAGTGCATGAAAAAAATTCACTTCTGCATCTCTCATTCTAGGAAAACCTTATTTGTTCTGGTTGGATATGCACTAGGCTCCTTCTGGATGAAAACAGATGAAAATCTCCAAAATGAGGGCTTACAATCTGTGCATGTTTGCTGCTAATATCCTTGATGTTGGTACTCAGACTTAAGATGGTTGTAGCTACCCATATTTGTTTTGATTGCCCCATATTCCCTGTTGATTAAATGAGGGGGGAATATTATTCCCATGTAACAAAATGGCTGTTTCTTCCATTTACAGTTCTAATTTGCCAAAAGAAGTTCATTGCACTGCACTGATATTGTTTTGTGTTTTCTCCTTCAAGTTAATCTGTGCACAAACCTTTTTTATTTCTTTTAATTTGATAATTTTTATCTAAAAGAAATATGTTCCTGCAGGGTTCTGGGATAAAGTAGTGGTATAAGTATTGATTTCAGAGAATGATGAGGAAAAGAAATTGTGTAAAAAGAAAACATTTTAGCTGCAAAGGTAATGGCCTTATTTTTTTCCCTTGGATGGATTTCCTTAGATGAGAACAGCTGGAAAATTGATTTCTTATTGATTTAATGATCTTTTTTCCCAGTTCCACAAATGGCCTTTTTGTTAAAGGCCACTTTCACCCTCTTCTTTCTTCCTGTTTCTCTGTCTTGTTCTTTGAAACATTGTTCATTTTCCTTAAAGAGGGTCCAAACAGTAGTCTGTCATTGTCACTGCCAGCAGATTCCAATTTAAAACCACCATTTCCTATTCTCCATTTGCAAGGGTTTGTTCAGAGTACTCTTGTAATTAAAATGCACTGATGAGCAAGGCTTAGCATGATTTATAATGTTTTGGGGACTGCTGAGATTTTGGCAAAGATTGCTTTTATCATTTTTTGACTCATTTTAGTAACTTAATATATTCAAAGGGTGCATATTTACACATTGCCTTTGATTTTATTAATGAAAAATGTCTGTACTTTACACAGAGCAATTACAGCTACCAGTGCTGCTCTTTGGATTTATTTCACCTGTGGGCACCATCATTGAGACCACTGCAGGCAGAAGCTCTCTTTAAGTAGAATCTTATAGGTTGTCTTAATAAAGTATTTTATTAATAAGCCTTGAGATTTTACAGAGTAATTTCATGTTCTTTTCAGATGATCTGTGTTGTTACTGCAACTTTTCTTTTACTTTGGGGGAAGATTCTTAAGCCTAAAGTCAAGACAGTTGCTCTTGATACCTTACTGGTGGACACTTGAACTGTTGGGTGATAAATACCTGTAGTTTAAAAATACTTCAGCATTTTCAGCTCTTTTTCCCCTGCATTTCTGTTGTAAGCACAGACTGTTCAGCACACTTGCTGCCTTTTGATCTGACTAATCTGATAAGAATTAAGTTTTCTAGGTTATCCTGAAAAGTAGAATAATGAATAACAGAGAGAAGGCTTCTGTTCATGAAATCAAGACATGATCTGGTGTGGGCTTTTGGGTTTCAAAGTGGGAGATGAACTATGGGTTCACCAGTAAACTCTGTAATATCTGAGTACATTTAGGAGAAGCTATTCATAGACATATGTAGCATGAATAGAGAGGGAAGTCCATTGTATTACATTTAGTACGTGGAAGGAATACAGACAACTGTCATTCATGTGAAGAATAATGGCTTTATATTGAAAAGTGAATGCTTTTATAAGTACCTGAAAGATGCCCAAAATTCAGCAGGGAAAATGTAATGAGAAGGTTTTTATAAAGGTGTAATTCTTTTGTGATTACATTGAAAGAAATCTGTATAGCAATGCTTGGCCTTAGTAGAATGTACTTAGTACAAAGGTGGACTTCAGTACAGGCTTTCTGTGCGTGGAAGTTTGGTTCTGTCCATTTTCATTATGTATTTGTAAAACTGGTAGTTACTTTCATTTAAGTTAGCATGGTATTTTATAGCACTGAAACATGCCAGATGGCCAAGGATATTTCACCTAAATATTAAATAAAGTTAAAGAAAACATTCACTGACATCACTAGAGGTCTGATTCAGAAAGAAAATACTCAAGTAATGGGGATTTCAAGTGTAAAAATTCTGTTGTGGTTGACCTTATTTGGTAACCTCCTGAAAGAGAAAGTTTTCAAATACTGCATGACTAAGAGCAAATACTGTCAGACCTAGTTCAGGGAAAGCTCTGAAAAATACTTCAGCTGCTCCTGCCTAATTGCTACTTCAAAGAAATCGTGCAGAGCAAACACATATTTTGGAATTTGAATCTCTTATTTCTTAACAGAAGAAGCTATTGAGAGCAAACCCTTTTTTTTTTTTTGTAGCGTGTTACACATATTCATTTATCTTGTTTTTAGTGTAAACTTTGAGGTTTATAACTGTAAATATTAGGGAAGAATTCTTTCATGTGAGGGTGGTGAGGCTCTGGCACAGACTGCCCAGAGAAATTGTGTCTGTGCCATCTCTGGAAATGTTCCAGGCCAGGTTGGATGGAAATCTTAATAACCTGGTTTAGTCTGGACACATGGAAGTTGTCCCTGTCCATGACAGGGGATGGAACAGGATGATCATTAAGGTTCCTTCCAACCCAAGCCCTTCTGTGATTCTACAAAATACATCAGAAACGATAATTGATCTATTTAAGCACAATATAGTACTCTCAAAAGCTCAGGTTGACGAGTTTAATTCTGACAGGAGTCCCACATATAAACCATAAACCAGAAATCTTTGCAACCAAGGCTTTTAAGAGGCACCATGAACAATATCATAATGCAGGGGCTAATCTCAGTGGTTGTCAACTTACTAGCACATGGAGTGGTGAGCAGTGATGAATCCTAGGCAAAAATCCTCTGGTAAACAAGTGCTAATAAAAGAAATAGTTTGGTCTCATCCAGAATGGACCTTCCCCAAATTTTCCTTTTGTTCTGCTGAACATTTTATGAAGGATCTTCTCATTTCAAATTTGTTTTGTTCCTCTGTTTTCAGTAAGTCATAGAAACACCATAACTTCAAAGTAGTCTCTTACCATCTTTCTTTCATGATCCATTTTTTTATTGAAATAGTTAACATAAATGTGAATGAGAGGACTGATTGCTCAAGAGGTCTCCAATGATTCTGTAGGGGCAAAGCTTTCCTAGCACATTAAAAAGTTAATTTCAATCCTCCACTTTCAGTTCTTGCCACTGCTGGCTGTGCCCAGTTTGAAGTTTTGAAGCCTCTCTTAGGGGATGACTGATTCACAGCTGGGAGACTCTATGAGAAGAGACCAAATGTCATGTAAATGTTCTGGAACAGAGCAAAGAAATTGGCTCAGGCAGCTTCTGCTGTTGGTCAGAGTCTATATTGTTAACAGATGTCTGTGTATTGCATCAATAAGTAATAAAATGCCTGTTTGGAATCAGTGCCAGGAGGCAGTGGGGTTGGGGTTTAGTCTGTGGCTTATCAAGAAAAACCCTTATCTGATGGGCAAGAAAATCCTGAGTCTGGTTTAATTTTTAGTTTCTGGGTAGTTAATTACTGAAAGAGAAAATGCATTTCCTTTTGGGAGAGACTATTTATTCATGGATCTCCATGCAGCTGACAGTTGAAAGAATCTTAGTTTCTTCTTCCAAACCAGTGAATAAACTCACTCAACTGTGCTGTCAAATGTTCACAGACACCCTTCTCGTAATCACTGCTGGGAAACAACCATGTGCACTGATCTAGCAGTGGTGAAGCTCTGTTGATAGGCAGGTTGCCTGTTTTCCACAGAAGTAATTTCAATTGACTGGAAAAGTTGCTAAAAACTCCTAGGAAATTCAGTTTCTTATCAGTTATTTTGAGACTGTTACTGGTTTTTGCTATGGAAAGCTGTTAGATTCCCATCACTGGAGATGTTTTCTGCTAGAGTTAAACAATCCATCATTTGTTGTTCCTATCTAAATTGATACTGATTGTTGGTTTTGTTTTCTGTCACTGCAGAAAGATTCTTAAATGTTCCTTTTCATGAAAATGTTGGTTCTTTCCGGAGGCTTTGTCCTTTAACTGCAGGTCTGGTTACACACTCAGAAAACACCATTTATAGATACATAGGTACATATGTATATGAAGGATGATCCTCCAGTCTTCAAAGTGCCTTCTCATTAGGGCATTCTCATCTGGCAACATACTCCTAAATATCCATTGAGATCCTTGGTATATTTAGACAGAATTTAGATATTAAGATTTCCTAGGAATCAATGCAGTGGATGTGCCATTTCTGCTTTGCCTGTGTTTAGCTCGGTTAGGTGTATTGTTGGACAAAACAGTAAATTTAAGACAGTTCTTCAGATTTCTATAGCTCATCCTGCTCTGTCAAAACATGTAATCACTGTCACTTGTGTTTATCCTAAACTTCTGTATGTCTGGGCTTACTAGGTTGTTTAAATTGGGGTTTGAATGCAGCACTGTTTTGGGAAGATTGCTACCTGTATACTTAAATAGTGTGAATATGTGGAGAGAAGAAGTCCTTACTTCTAGTTCCTAGTTCAGTCTAAACTGCCACAAGTTGAAGAGTATTCAGAGGGCATTCAGAGTAGTAAAACTGTCATTTTTAGTGGTCTTATCTCTACAGAAGTTCTTTCCTATCCAAAGGAATTATGTAGAATATTGAACCTATTGTCCAGAAATAGGTCACCTACCTAGGTCAATTGTACACTATTTATTCAGATGTTTTGAGTCCTGAGATGCTTCCTAGAGCTTTCTTGAAGATCAGTAGCTCACTCAAACTCAAGAACATGGAGACATGAAATGTTTGTACTGTCATCTGCACAAGCCAGTGTTAACTAAAAAAAAAAACAAAAAAAAAAACCAAAAAAACAAAAAAAAAAACCAACTTTTTTTGAAGCACATTGGCAATAAGTTAAAGTACCCTTTAAAGAAAAGAAATTATGGTCAAAGTTTTATAGCTAGAAGTAGTCTCGATATTAAGATTTTCCCACTTCATGGTGTACATATGTTATACATACATTTCAGGAGAGTGTTGTCTTTCACACGTAGAGCTAGGTTACTGCTCAGTTTCTGGAGTGTGCTTGAAGTTAATATTACATCTTTTGTGTCATTTCAGGAGTATGATGATGGCTATGGAGCTGCTTATGATGAACAAAGCTATGATTCCTATGATAACAGCTATAGCACTCAAGCACAAAGGTAAGCCTCCAAATCAGCTCTAACTGTATCTGAAAAATTCTGTGGTTGGCCAGTTGCTTTTACTTAAGAGTTTTTCAATTTCATCTTAAACACCAAAAATATTGTGAGAGGATTTTAAAAATAACCCCCAAGGTACTTGGCTTTACTATTAGAAAAGTATAAAAGTTAAATTTCTGAGTGGCTGAAAAGAAACAGAACTGAGAACTTGGAACAGTTTTAGTGATGCCAAATCCTAAATCAAAGTTTTCAAAAGTTCATGAAATTCAGGGAAATTTAATTCAGTTTCATTTTGGGAGGGAGGAGTGGGTAAAGGAGGGGAGAGGAGAAAAAAATACAACTTCATAGAAGCTATTAAATTTCCTGAAACATAACTGATTAAATTTTCTTACTACTTTTACAAAGTTGTTTTCCAGTATTTTACATGTATTTGACTGTAAGAAAAATACACATCAGCTTGTTTTACTCCTCTCTGGAACTCCTTGTGACAAATTTGAATCTCTTACCATTTGTTTTCCTTCTCCCACTTCATTTTCAGCAGTATGTTTAAGCACTCTGGATTTTTTTTAAAGTTTTGCCTGCTTCCAATGAGTCAGTATTTGGCAACTACATGAATAACAATGTGACCCAAAGATGGGAAACGCTCTGTGAAGTACAACCCACTTCCTTCATGTGGTTTGAACTTCACGGCAAAAATCCCATTACAAATGTAGAAGCTTGGATGATAATCTTCATTTCTGGGCATTTCCAATGTGCCTATCTGGAAACTGAACTTTTGTCCACCTTGTACTGAGTTGTAGTTTATTTTCCTTCTTTTTCTCTCAGACCAAGCATTCATAATTTGCTCAGTAGTAGATGCTTTAATGTTTACGACAATGTCCCAAAATTTTATTGTGCAGTTATGACCTGCCTCTGAAGTAGGGTTACTGAGGTTCCTGTTAATAAATCCCTTGTGCTGAATTAAACTGAATAGTGTATTTGAGGCAGATCTGTTCTATCTTCTGCTAAATATATAAGATTTACAATGCATCTTTATCAGAAATAGTACAGAACTGTTCACAGCAAATTTGAGAACAAAGCTTTTTACATCTGGCATCTGCTCTGCTGTAGTGTTGTCACACCCAACTGTACACCAGTTTTGCTGTGTCAATGAATATTTTTCTGTGCTCAACAACTTAGTCAATGTGAAAAAAGCATAGTGGAAAGTTCAAGTATCATTATTGTTGAGAACTAAAATAATTAAATTACCTTTGTGTCTGATACTTGGCTCTGACAGACTGTAAGCTTGATAAAAATGACTTAAGAAATCTGCAGTGTAGAACCTTCAAAATATGAGACTCTGTAGAGTGTTACATTTTGAGAACAGTTGCAGGTAATGGAATTTTTTTTTCCCCAAAAGACAATTGCCAAAGTAGTCTTCAACTTTTATGTTGGCAATTCTGTTTTGCCTTCTTGCTTGTACTGTTGGTAAATGGGTTTATTATATACACACATTTGGACTTCATTACAAAGTCATTTGCCTGAGCCAAAATTAAACATTACTTGGATTTGATTTTTTTTCCACATTAAGAAGGTTTTCACTGAGATTTCCTTCCTTTGAACTAAAATGAGAAAAAAAGCAAATCACCCAAGGAATGAAATTGCTCTTGTAAAGGATTAATGCATAAGAATATGTATAATATTCATAGATACATGTGCACGTGCTTAGTTGCCTAGAAGGAGATATTTCATAAAATGATCACTTTCTTTGTGTTTTACCTGTAGTTTCACAATACATACATTGTTAGATTTTAACAAATTTGTTATCTTCTTAATGATGATTGGACACTTTTCCCCAAATTCTATTAAGTGCTCTGTGGTAGAAGAAAACAAGAAATTATTCACTTGCACATTTCTCACAGGATATCAACACTCATTTTCTGGAATATTTTCTGGCTTGGCAGAAAGATTTTTAGCATAGTATTGGCAGACAAAAAGTAATAACTATAAACAGCCATCTGAGCTACCTAGGACAGCATTCCTGTCTTAAATCTCAATATCATGTTGTAGCCCATATTGCAAAATATCATTCTGTAACCACAATGAGATACTTATCATATCTAGGTGCATTACAATGCCCTTACTATGAAGGAAATTAGGGAAAAGTACATTGTTTTTATAGTTTAGCCTTATTAATTCTTGATTTTTGAACTCATAAAATGTGGAAAGAAACTGCATTTGCACATGCAGAGCGATGATGTATTTGAATTGCATCATTTGGTGACCAGCTTGTGGAAATAACTTACTCTTTCCTTCTCAAAGTTGAAAATAATATTCTTGAAGTAATGGTATTTCTAGTATGTGTTCTGATACTGAATTTCTCCGGAAATATTGTGATATTAATGATACTGTGTATTAAAGAGGAAACCTGAGAAATAGCTAGTAAACTGTAAATGAGTTGTCTCATTAAATTACTTGCAGTAGTTTTTAGTATATAACTAAGTTTGAATGCAGGAACAGGGCTTAATGCTCACAAGTGTGCAATGTGTGATAGGGTGGAAACTGTTAAAATTTACATTTTTGTTTTAAACATTTTACTTATTCAGTTAAAGACAGAAACTTGCAATCTAACGTAAAGTATCTTTAGGAATTCTGGAGATCTCTTAAGAGGTTGCACGACAGCAAATCTTTTGCTGTAGGTGCACAAGACGGCATTCTCCAAACTCAATCTTCAGCACAACACAGTGTGACTCTCCTTTACTGCTCTTTTAATCTGGACATTTCAAGTGTATTTCCAAGAAATGGCCAAATCTGAGTTGGATTAGGATGGTTGACATGTTTAGCTATGAAGAATAGGAAACTCTGTATTTCTGTCTGCACTAAGGTGGTTGAGACTTTGTTTGTTCTGCATATAAATTAGTCCATTCTATGTAGTAACTGCTTGCTGATACCAAATCATGAGTGGTTAGAAGTTTAGTGGTATTTTATTTGACATTATGTGAGACTGTATCCTTCCTTGTGCTTGGCAATCTGAAGTTTGAGTTAAAACCTGCCACAGCACTAACAGAGGGAGAAACATGAGAATTTTCTGAGTTCTCATTTATCTTAATGCGCTGTAATCTTATAAAAAATGTTGTTTTCCTTTAGAACATTTTATTACCCACTGTTGCTTGTTCATGCTACAAAGCCCCAAACAGTGCTTCAGGATGTCCTTTTACAGAATTATTTTTTATGGTCAAAGAGACTTAAAATATCCCTTGAAGCTGCACTGCACTTTACTAGATACCTAATTGGTTTTTAGGAGATGAAATTACGTGTATATCTTCTTGCAGAGGGATTGTTAGATCATTTTATCAGTATAAACTGGGATGTTTAATCAACTGTATTGTTTAGTCTTATTTAAAAAAACAAAACCATCTAAAATTTAAAAAATATTTTGCAATCTCTAAAAATCAGAGGGTAGGAAATGCTTCATAGAATCATAGAATAGTTGGGTTGGAAAGGACCTCAAAGACCATGCAGTTCTAACCCCCTGCCATGGACAGGAACAACTTTCAGCAGACCAGGTTGCTCCAAACTCCATCCAACCTGGTCCTAAACACTTCTAAGGATGGAGCATTCACAAATTCTCTGGGCAGCCTCTGCCCATGCCTCACCACCCTCACAGTAAAGAATTTCTTTCTAATATCTCATCTAAATCTCTCCTTTTTTAGTTTAAAGCCATACCCTTCTCCTAGTACTTCATGCCCCAGTATGCAATCAAGCATTAGGGTTATACGTTGTGCAGGCAAGGGCATGTTATGTAGTCAGGAACTCCTTCATAAAATTTCTCCTATATAAATATGCACTGATTTCACATGTGCAGTTTTGTGCATGTTTTCAGGATCTTATGGTAAAATATGAATTGTAATTGTGGAAGCCAAACTCCTGACTCCTGGTGCTGATATTTGCCTGTATCAAACACATGTAGCCTTGTCACCAACATGTATGCATCCTTATACAATTTAACTCACTCTTAAAAGAGTTCCCAAGCCTGTCTAGAATTATAATTATTTACTTGGATTTATTGCAGAAAGTAGTGGGGCCTTAATGGCCCGGTGTCAATGCTGGATCAATTTTATTATGAAAATTCATCTAATAGTATTTTAGGCAATCAAGGAATGATTGCCTAAAATCAAGAGGATGTAGTGCAATCTTCGTTTAAAACCATAGCATAAACATTTTCAGCATGAAAAAAGTCTAGTTATTTTAAATCTCTGAAATAGGCTTCAAATTGAGCCAAAGTGCTTTTGGTCCCTTAGTGACTCCATACATGATCTGCACAAGTGTTTGTGAGGACAATAATATGGCAAAGGGAAATGGATGCTAATAAATCAATTGTCCCTGTCAGCTCACTGTTTAATGTTCTCTAGAATGCATAAGATTTATCACTGAGGAATTGTGGAATAATGGTGGTGTATGGAAACAAAGTCCACCAGGGAGATGTACTACATCATTTGGATTTAGCACTGCCATCTGCTTAATGGCATTGAGATGACTACAGAGGTACTTATGATCAACCATTCATAGCAGTGACAGATGCTGCAGAGAGTTAACATGCCAAGGAATGAGGTTTGGTGCTGAAATCCAGATTATGTGGCAAGGTTGCTGAGAAAGGGGGCTGGGTTTGTTAGCTCTCCAGTACCATTAGAGGCTTTACTGTGTGCTTTCGGGTTTACTGTTGAGAGAGAATGGTTAACACAGTTGCTGTAGTGCAAAAAAGAATGTGGAGAAACCCTATCTGTCTCCATCAAACACTCAGAAATTTCAAGGAACTTCTTTAGGCTTGTCTGCCACCATTTAAAGTGGAATACTTTTCCTAGAGGAAAAAAAAAAAGTTTTTCTAGCTTTACTTTCAGCCTAGGGCAGAGATCAGAAGCCTAAATTGTAAAAGAAGCACTTTGTGTAGCTGTAGGCCAGTGTCTGGTGAGGGACAAGAATGAGTCATTTATGTAGTAATGTCATTTTGTGTTCAATTATCATTCATAATTTTTAAAGTATTTTAGATCTTCAGTTGAGGTGATCTCACCTTCACTGTATTGTAGAATTTAATCTAAACACACACATGAAAGTGGGAAAATTAGGACTTGGAGAAATTGCTCAAATGGTTTATAGTTTTCTGCATTGTTCTTTGGTTTCCACATTTACCTAATAGTACTATAGATTGCTCTTGGCAACAACCATTTTGCCATTGGCTTAAATAGCATTTCTCAACTGCTCTTTGTGCATATCTAACAATAATTACTATCATTTCCAATCATACCAAAATGTGATAAATTCAAATCCCTGCAAGTTACTTGTGAGCCTTGAAGCCACACAGTTAACCTAATCTGAGCTGAGGGAATTGGCAAATTCTCTTTAGTACACCTAAGTTTATTCAATGCCACTATATCATTCTGTGGTTATTGTTGATGTGTTGGGAAGTAATAACTACATGCTGCAACTTTGTTAGATCATTTACTTAAATGCATAAAAACATAACTGCCTGTGTGGTAAGTCATAGGCATGTTAAAAACATGATGTTATGAATTGTATGAATGTTCAGGTTGGAGAAGACCTCCGGGATCAAATAAAATTGTCAACCCAGCACCACCATGTTCACCACCAAACTATGCCCCTAGGTGCCACATCCACACTTTTGAGATTTTCAGTGTTACTTGGGCAGCCTGTTTCAGTGCCTGACTACCCTTTCAGTGAAGGATGTCCAGTGTTTCTCAATGGATGGGCAGAAAACCTTTCCACAACCTCCTTTCAGGTATTTGTAGGGAGTGATAAGGTTCCCCCTGAGCCTCCTTTATCATTCATTACCTTATTTACCATTTATTTCAAAAGTGACTGATTCAAGACAGAAAATTTCTTTTTAATAGAGAAGACTATGTACAAAACCCAGTGGTGTGAAATGTTTGAGGAATTTTGTGTTTGGTAACTTGTGGTAGTTACCTAACAATGGAAAAACTTGATGCGGGGTTGGAAAGGACTTAGAAAAACACCTTGAAATCCAGCAGTGGCCATTGTTCAACTGATGGCTGAAGAGTACAGCTAAATTGATTTGCTAAAATCCTTCAAATCTATCTCAAAGTGCTGCTTTTTATGTAATTCCAGAGGCACTTTAGTTCTAAGAGAAGCTGATTTCCTAGTATGTAGCTCTTGGAAATACCCTCCTCATTTCCCACTAAGAGCTCAAATTTTCAGATGTTTTTTGAAACTATGCTTCATAGAAAGATGATGACATTCCTGTTTAATAGGAGGATTTTCATGAAGAGATGAGCATATGGGTTTGAAATTGGCTTATGGAGATGTTGCTATTGGTATTTGAAAGTTAATTGCTAACAGTTTGTTTGTGATGTTCAGTGTTTTAAATTTACATTGTTGAGTTTGTCAGCAATCATGCATTTCCAGGATATATAAATATGCATTATATGCAAACGAATTTCTGTTACTGTAGTTTTCCAAGATGTAATTCTCTCAATTTTAATGCTTGCAGCTGTTTGTATTTCATGCTTTGACTTAAAAATCAAATTAGTCTGCAGGAGTTTGATTTCTAGGGATTGTGCAAAGGGTTGGCATTTTGTGTTGCTGTTGTTTATGAACACCTGGTATGTATCAGTGTGCTGGAGGCTACAATTCTGCAAAATAAAGCCCTAAAACATTAGCATAAATAAGCTAATGTAGCTTTTGAATGAATATCCTGGCATGGGGCTTCCTACTTAGTTTTTTTTTGCACTTCTATTATTAAAAGAGATTATTAACTGCAGTTTTTCAGATCTAATTTTTTCAGGTTTAGATAGATGTTTTCCTTTTAATTACATGTTGGGATGTGACAAGGTACACTGTTCAGAAGTGCCTCTGTAGCATAGATAGCTTTAATTGTGAATCTAGTGTATAATAATTTTTAAATTGATTTACAGAATTCTGTTTAAAATATCAGTAAAAAGGAGTAAGACTAAGATGATTCAGCTGTAATGATGGAAAAAATACAAGAATATCCCATGATGCACTCATAAAACTGGAAAAAGTATTTTGCATCCTTATGGTGATATTGGTAGATGACTTCACTGTTTAATAAATGTTAGAATTACTCTTCATCTGTAATAATTATAATCAATAAAATTAATTTGTTTTTTCATTATTTTGCTATTAAAATTTACTATGTCTGTGCCTCCATTATTAGCAAACAAGTAAGAATGCATTTGAAAATAAATTTAGAAAACTGCTAGAGAAAACTAATATGCAGGTGCTATGGTAGTACTAAAAGTAGTAATATCAAATTACAAATATTGAGGAATCAAAAAAGTCATTATTTCATAAAATTATATTAAATTTCTGTGATTGGTTTAATTTTACTTAGGTGATTTTACAGCATCTTTAACTGGGTGATTGAATTCCATAATACTATTAAAGAGGATCAGCAGTTGCTAGGATTTTGATTTTTTTTTTTTTTTCCTTGACTAATTGCACAGGTAAAACCATGAGGAAGGGAAAGGTCAAAGGGGATCTTCCAAGTCTAAAATAGGAAAAAAAATTCATTAACAGGGAATATTTTTTAAACATGAAGTGCTGTATTGTACCTGTTAGTGTAACTTGTGGAATCTGTCACAGTTTAAAAAATCTTAATTATATAAAGGCTTAAAATTAATTACAGTTTGTTTTAAAAATAAGGTTCTTTAAGCTTGGAGGATAGAGGTAACAAAGAGAAAGGGAGAATATCCATTTGCCAGGCACCAGCATGATGCTGAAGAAATGGTGCTAGATATATGGGCTTTAGAGACAGAACACGGATAATCAATCTTACAAATTAAAGTTATTCATTTAGAAAGGACTTCTCAAACATCTCACATTATAATTAACTTTCCAGGAGTTTGATTAAGAGATCCAAAGATAAGAAAAAGAGACTACAAATTCTCTCCAGTCTAGAGAAAGGACATCTTAAATTTACTTTTGCAGACTGGAGAATGACCTATAGATACATAAAGACTTCTTTTTTTCCCTGGTGTGGGGTGAAGAGGAACTTCACTGGAAACTCACATTTGGAAGCCAGTGCCTGTTAGCTGAATGAGAAATCAGACTGCATCAGCTCAGAACATACTTCTGTCACAGAAATGTTTTTGTAGATAAAAATTTGACACTGTTTTTCTGGTTGACGGTCAACACACTTTGGCTGCTTACCAGCAGTAATTGAAAGTTTTCTCTCTGAGTACCCTGTTGTTTCAGTTTGCTTTTCAAGGGAAGAAAAATCTTGCTTCTTTCTGTTGGTAAGGAAATACCTACCTAATTGGGCAACTTAAAAATGGAACATGGTTGCAGGAAAGCTTTATAGTGGTCTTAATTGTTTGTTCTTGTATTTTATTTCAGTAGAAATACGGAGGGCTATAAATGGTGCTTTTTAGCACAATTTTGATATATTTGAGGTATAGATGGTGAAAAATATTGTATTAGTAACCATGATAACCACATTTATCTTGGTGTAATTGTATCATGAGTGTTGTATGTAGAGCACCTGAAGCATGCATATGGATAGAAGTAGTGGAGCTCACGTGAGGCCAGGAAATGAATCTTTGCACATAAATAGATTGAATTGTCCTTAGGAGGAAGAGTCTTGCCTTACTGTACTTGGAGAGACAAGATTTGGACCCTGCTAGTGCAAAGGATGTTTAGGGAAGGACTAGAAAGATCTTGAACATGATAAAGCTTATGATTATGCAGCCCAGAAAATAATTAAATCTAATCTTTCTTTTACCAAATGTTCCTTGATGGCACTTCCATTATTTTTGAATTATATAAAACCAGGATAGAATGATACCTTTTCAAACAAATGTTCTTCAATTTCAACTGGTAAGGCCCCAAATTTTTAGAAAGGCTGAAAGTTGTTCAGAACTTTGAAAAAACTTGAAAGTGGTACTGTTCATTCAGTAAACTAAAAAGATAAAAGGTATGATGTGTATCTGCTGGAGCAGTATTTGTGATGATGGAAGGGTGACAAACCACCTGTGCTCTTTTTGAGGACAGTGTTAGAGACAGTGTTGTCTTCTACTCCAGTCTGTGACAAGTGACATCATTTTGGATCTCTGAACATAGGCAGAACTTGAGGGATAACCAAGAATTAGCTGGAATAATATCCCAGATCTTTCCAGTGCTGCAGTGAATAGTCTAAGGATTTTTTGACTGCTATCTCTCAGATCTTCACTGTTCTCTGCTGCTGCTACTGCCCAGAGTAATCTTGTCTGTTTGGAGAGAGGGAAGAAAACATCTTTTTCTGATGTTAATGTTGCATCATGTCTTTTTTCTCCATTTAGCAGCTGAAATATGATTGGTACACACTTAGTACCAACAGCACTAGGATAAAGGCTTCAAGTTTAGCTTCCTCTGGTAGCAGTTCACAACGAGCTTTGCAAAGCAGAGATGAGGTGTGGGGTGTCTGGGGCTTGGTTCTAATCCATCAGCCAAACCAAAATGCTGAATTTATGCAACCTGAGTTTTTAGGTTTTCTTCTGGTACTTTCTTATTTAATGTAGTGAATTTTTGGCAGTAATATGGTTAGCATTTCTCGTGATCAGGGAAGTGTTGTTGCTGTGTTCTATTCATAGTTTCAAGGTAAAGCTGTAGCTCCTGCTGCTGCTGTTCCTGAGAAACCTTATTTATACCATGTGCTTCAGTCACCTCTTTTAATTTCCATTTTCTTTTCCTCTTTTGAGATGCGGCACATGAGAGTGTAGTGGGGAAAGACTGATTGAGATGAGACAGCAATAACTGGACATTTCAGATGGTAAAACTGCTCTAGGCAACTGTATAGAGTTCTCTGGGAATACCTAGATGGGTCTGTGGGTGGTAGGTGGTACCAGAATGCAGATGCCTCTGAGGATGTTTCACTATTCAGAAGTGAAATTTCTCATTTCTGCCATAAAAAAGTAATTCCTAAATAGTGATAGCTAAGGGGATCCTTGAGAGGGCACTCTGATCACCTATGAGGATTACAGGTAATAGATCTGCTGTTTGTATGGTCCATTTGAGAGTACAATAGGCTATAAATCAAGGAATATTGTGTTGTTTTTCTGTGTTTTATAAAACATTCACATAGGAGTCTCAGTTGTTTTCTGAGATCACTAGCTGTTTGACAGACATAAATCGAGCTGCAGGAATAAAAATATGTCCTATAGAAATCTCTACTAAGTAGCAGCAGAACTAAAAATGTATCTTCAAAATGCAAGAAAAGATGTGGATCTCCTCTTGATACTCAGATTTGTGCTGTCCCACTGTAAGCTGAGTTTCAGAATAGGATCCACAGTGATCTAGTGACCCACAGTAGCACTGAGAACACCTACTCAGTGTTCAAGACATTATGGAGTTGTGAGAAGTTTCACTGCAGTGATTCTTGTCTGGACATTGTTCCTGTTTGCTGCTGACAGAAGCTTTTTGTTATCAGAAGTAGCTGAGCATGAAGATGTGACAGGAATAATGGAAAGAGGTTCCCTTATGGATGAGTTCCCTTCAGATGTGATGGTATCAGTCAGGGTCCATCATATAAGAACTGTTGCTAGAGAGATCATAATTTGTTTTTTCTGTTTTGTTCTGTGCAACTGTGGGTGGAAGCACAAAGGGTGGAGTTTGTTGGAGCTTCCCTTGGCCAAAGGAAGCCTTGGTGTTTGCAAGGGTTTTATTGTCACTTTCTGAAACTGCCCTGGTTTCTGCCTGAAGGGATCAAAATTACTTGTGGTACTCATATTAAAAAGAAAAAGCTGAAATTTTGGTCAGTTTTTGCCTAGTAAGCATTACCGAAAGCTGAACTGTAGGCCAAGGCTGTTTTTCATCAGAAGCCAAAGAAAGTTTCAGTGTTTATACTGGGCTTGTCAGTGGTTCAGTCTGGGATTTTCCAGGAAACTAGAAGCTTTCAGTCAAAGATCTTTTAATCTTCCCTTAGCAAGCAAGCTCCCTGCCACACTGCTTCTGTTTCAAACACAGAAATGTCACAATGGCCATTCTAAAAGATGCCTGTATCAAACATAAAGTGACAATCACATGAATTAAGTGTACTTATATTTTTACTACTTCTGAGCATTTTTGGAAATACACTTGCACTGTGTGGTTGATCTGCCTGTTTTAGGATTGTCCCAAATAGCCCAGTGACCTGTTCTGGTATGGAAACATAGATAGGATCATTAAGGTTGGAAAAGACCTCCCAAGACCAGTCCAACATTTGGCCAAACACCACCTTGTGAACTAAACCACAGCACTCAGTACCACATCCAGACATTTCCTGAACACTGAACAGGGATGGTGGCTCCACCACCTCCCTCAGCAGTTCATTCCAAGGCCTGACCACCCTTTCAGTGAAGAAATTCTAACTGATGTCCAGCCTGAATCTCCCCAGTACATCTTGAGACCATTTCCTCTCATCCTGTCTCTTGCTGCCTGGAAGAAGAGATCAAACCCCCCATGAAACAATCTCCTTCCAGGGCATTGTAGGGATCAAAAAGGTCTCCCCTGAGCCTCCTTTTCTCCACTTACAGCTAAACACACCCATCTCCCTCAGCTTCTCTTCACAGTACTGACTTTCCAGACCCTTCCCAGCCCTGCTGTCCTCTGGACACATTCTGGCACCTCAGTGTCTGTCTTGTAGTGAGGGACCCATGAGAGTTGGGTTGAAACTTCTGTTCTGTTGATATCTGCCCTGAGAGAGTATTCCAGTATCTCTAGGCAGAATAACCTAATAAAGTATAAAAGGTAAAGTTCTTAAGACTTCATCATCATGTCAAGAGCAGTTACTCATATTTAGTTTTTATAAACATTTGTTCTATTGCAGTTCATCAAGATATTTTCAGAAACAAATCAGCTTAGTAGAAGAGCCTGGGAAATTGAGGTCATTTTTCATAGGGCCTTCGAAGGTTTGTGTTGAATACCTCTAAATTAAAGTATTTTAAGATATTTCTCATAGTGATTCTAGAGAAATGGCAGGAAGCTTCCCAGTCCTCTAGTTTACTAAATAAAGCCTTGGAGAAGCATTTCTGCATCATCAGTGCTGCTGTGCTAAATTCTGAGCTTGCTCCTCCTGTCTTAAGCTTTTGCTCTTAACACAGAAAACAGGCCCTGCCCCTGGCCTTACAGTATTTAAGTCTCATTTCACACTTCCTCTGAAAATTGTAAGATTACTGCCCAGCCCTCAGCAATTAAAAACAGCATGCCTAAATTTATTGTTGTTTTCTAATCCTTCCATGGCATTAAGTGGTTTCAAGTTTTTATGCTGACATGGAAAACCAAAGCAATTTTTCTTTGCCATCTGTCTTCCCTCTTGTCACCCTAAAGCCATTATGCTGGAATGGAAATAGAAAAGTTAAAAAGAGGGAATAACAAGCAAAAGGTCTGTGTGTGTGCAAAAGATCTGAATCACAGCTGATACTCCAGTGTTAACTGCACTTGTAGTATTTACTTCATGATTAGGAGCTTGACAACTAAGCCAGGTACAGCATGTAATCGAGTTATTTGTCTAGAAAAGTAGATGCATAGGTAATGAGGAAGAAAAAGAAAGTGGTTTCATAAAGACAATCCACATCTGAAAACAAAAGAACTCCAAGCAGAGTCCATGTCTTGTTGGGTTAAAAAGGGAAGAATAATGTCATGTTTTTTCCTTTTCTGTGGAAGGAGGGAGTTACATGAGACAAAGAAGAAAATTAACTAAATTTGTGGATTTTTTTTTCCTTTCTATGAGACAAAATGAAGAGGAGTAACCTGAGCTACCTGGTTAGTGGAAGGTGTCCCTGCCCATGGAATTGGGTGATGTTTGTGGTCCCTTCCCAGCCTTTCTGTGATTCTATGAAAAGGCCTTTCCTTAATGGAATATATCCATCACAAGAGATAAAAAGTTTAATAATATTTAATCAGAGTGCTAAGATGTCAGGGAATACATATATGAGTCTACACATAAAGGATGATTTTAAATCAAAAATGTATATCGCATGTTGTGCATGTTCTGTTCGCAGGAAGAATTATTTACTGTAGCTACTTAAATCTTTGCAGCAGAAATGACTCCAGCTATCTCAGTTATGTCAGCTAATGAGTTAAAATGTACAATTTAGAAGAACAGTGTTTCTGTAGGGTGCTTTGAATAAGTTTGCTTTTTGCAGGCAGTTGCTTTAAACCAAAAATACAATTCTATAAGTTTTAAGTTCATATACTAGAATTTTCTGTAATTATGAAAAAACGAAAAAAAAACCTGACATTACCATCAGTATTAGCTGTGAACATCATGAAATATTCAGACTCTAAAAAAATTTTTTAAAAATAGCTTTTAATTTTTTTTTCACCCAGACCTCCTTACAGCTATCTGCATGTACTCTTTTCTTTGAGTCTTCAGGTTTTCTCATCTGAAGCTTTGGGTTTGTGTAAAAACTCCAGAGCTGACTGGAGAATGCTGGCATTATTCACAGAACATGAATGAAGTAGAGCAGGGAGTACTGAATTGCACTGGGCAAGTTTGCTTCCCATTGAACCTTGTATTTTTTGGACAGATTATTAATTTTGAAGGGTTTGTCTGTTAATAAGGATGAGTTGAGGTATACTTTCAGTATGAGTGAAAGGTTCCTTCCTTTCTGATATTTGTTTTGCAGTTTGTGTGCTGTAAAATGAATCATTTTTTTGTTTAATAGATATATTAGATCTGTGAAATGAGACCTCACAAAGTCATTCTGACAGGATTGACAGATACAGGGATGGAGCTCAGCTGCTTTAGGCTTGTAAACCTGATCAGTCTTAAAATAAATAAGTGCTGTGTGGAAGGATAGTGAATGTCAGTTTTCAGTTCATTGTCAGAATAAAGACTTTTATTACTTGCTGTTGCAGGGAAAAAATACTTCTTATTCAAACTTTACCCTTATTCTGGTGTCCTCATCACCTGAGAAACCATAGAGGAAAGGCTTTGTAGAGATAATTCTTTGTAGGTCTTCAAAGTGCAGTTGGTCAAGTTTTTATTTGAGAAACATTATACCAGTAATAAAAAAATACTCATCAAGACTTTTTAGACATGCATTTGCACACACCAAACCTGTATTTTTTTCTGGCCTTGTTATTTTGTGGGGTTTAAACTTTAAGGCAAAAAAAAAAAAAAGAAACCCAAACTAAAACACAAACAACTCAAGCACAACAAAGCATTTTATCCATTCAGAAGTAATTGTGATGTGTTGTTTGTTTTATATAAATGCATTACCTGATAATTCATGTTAAGGCTAAAAAATTGTTTGTTTTCACTCTGGTGTTTATTTTGTTAGCAATCAATCTAATGTTAGGAACATTTTGTCAATATCAGTAATCACTTGCTAGTGATCACATTTTAGTGATTTCCTTCTCACTCAGGAGGTGATTCTATGAAAAGGTCTTTCCTTGCAGAATAAATCCATTAAGGGAAATAAAAAGTTTAGGAGTCTACTCATCTGGTAGCATATTTTCATTGAGTATTTTCCAAATATTGTCAGCCATGAGTCTGGCTGTGTTTGGAAAGAAAAGAACTATTTAGGCACTTTGCTTCTCACAGCCTATGAACTGTGTAAGAGACTACATGTAGCCAGACTTGCATGAAATATGAAAGCACAATGGAATGATGTCTAATAAGGGTTGTTCTTCAGTTCCAATTCAGGGGTCTTACTAAAAATATAAAAAACATTGTGAAATGGAGGACTGTTTTAGGCCATGCCTACCTTTGAATCATAACTATAGATTTCATCTTTTAACATAGTTTCTATTGTTATTTCTTCCTGTTAAAATGATAGCATTTGTGTTCTTCTGTCTTGTTTTGAACACACTGGAATTTGTACACACACAGCAAATCTATAAGACTCCAATCACCAGATAGTTTTCCCTTTATTGCATTCTTGTCAGGAATTTGAAGATATAAAAGCAAACTACTAGGTAGCAATAGGTATTGAAAAGGAATTTATGAGACAAAGGAATTGGTTCACTACCCGCATCTCCATTTTTTTCATTAATGCTTGTAAGATCTTTAACCTTTCCAACTATAATTTTAAATGGAAAACTCCCACATCCATATTTGCAATGTGAATAGCCAAGTGATGAAAAAAAAATCCTAAAAGCAATTACATATAATTTTTAATTAAAAAACAAGCAGGACCTCAGTTGTCACTGTCACATGGATACTTACCTTTCTTAGGACGTGTCTTATATCCTTCAAGCTTTCTTTTCAGAGGTAGAATGGGTAATAAGTATTTCTTCTCATGCTTTCTTTCTTGTTTTCCCCATGCCCCTCCTGCCCTGCAGTGGAGCAGATTACTACGACTATGGCCACGGACTGAGTGAAGACACCTATGACTCCTATGGTGAGTGGTTTTATGAGCTCAATCACTGCAGCAGCAGACTCTGGAAGAAAAAAAAAGTAATGAAAAGATAATTTCCATGAGGCAAGGTTTAGTCCTACAGCAGGTAATGGCTGCTCAGGGATTCCTGAGATGTCACAGAGCTCCTCGTGTACTTATTGAGAAAAATGCCCTCTGTGGTCTGTTAGCTAACGCAGTCATGGGAAACTAAAACCAAAGAAGCAGAGAAAATAAAACCTAAATCATGATGCACACAGCCTTTTCATGTCACATTCAATGAGGTTTAGGAAGAAAAAAAGGGATGGAAGACCTTTTTCCAGGAACTTTTGGCTGCCAAAAGCAAATGCTTGTGGTGTGGCACAGCTTGCACTGAGACTTGATACAAGGTAGGAATCTGCTGAAGCTCCCAGCTGAATTGGGGCCTAATGAGTGTGGTTTAGCCTTGTATGGTCCTTTTGGTTTAATTCATTTTCATGCATCAGTCTTGGGAAATCAAGCAGGGAGTCATTATGTAAAGGTTAGGGAGGTACTTTAGGTAGCTAGTAGACATGAGGGCAGTGGGTTACTCTGAATAGAGGCAAAACAATGCATAATGAAGCAAAAAAGATGTGCCAGTTGTAAAGATCACTTTTTTCTTTTTTTTTAGATAGAAGTGTGATAGTGACAGGTTTAATTAAAGAAATCTGTTACGGGTTAGAAGCATAAAGCATTTTAAAAGGCACCTTTGCTTAAGGCATAAATGCTAAGTCTCTGGCTATAGATCAGAGAAATACAGTCTAGATCTCTCAAATCTCAAACATTTGAGGGTTGTTAGTAACCTGTGTGAAAGTTGTGATTCTGAGTAGTGGATGCTTCAAAGACTTTAGTGCTCTACTTGAAATTTTCTAAGGTCTATTTCTTTAACTCCATGTGGAAGTGCTTCCTGCTTGAAACTAAAATGATCTTGACTAAGTTGTGATGAATGCACCTAATGCAGTATATGCAGTATGCACAACATATCTGCTTAAACTATTTTGCTCAAGCTCATCAAAAGAAGAGGTCACTAGAAATTCCTGTCTCCCAGCACTTTCAGTTAGTGTTGATAGATATATAGATATAGCTCAAATCTTTATTTCAGCATTAAAATAAACTGTTTGCCATTATAAACCTGATATTTCTAAGACTATTTCATTAATGCAAAATTGATGGGGGAAAAAATGTATGAAACTGCTTAATGGGGATAGACTGATGAGGAGAGTTATTGATTGCAGTATTTAAGGTTGAAAATATGGATTCTTCATTGCTTTTGCATTCAAAATTGGTTTTCTATATATCAAAGCACAGCCACTCAGAATATTAAGTGATGTATTTATTCAAGTTGAGAGAAAGACTATAAATACCTTGAAGAATGATTATGGGTTGCAGCCACTATACTTTTTGCACATATAAATAGTTAGGCAATTTATTTCTTAAGTATATCCCTTAAAAGCAGAGTTAGAGATTAATAACCATCTTCACTATTTGTAAAGAACATTAGATGCCTCAAAATAAATAACATTGCCTAGTGAGCAGGTAGTTGTGTAGAGCTGGCCAGGAGGAAATTCAGATTCCCAGGAGATATCTGAACTTTTCCTCTGAGAACCTCAACTGACAGTCTAGAGGATGTAGGAAAAATGTCAGTGTTTTTAGGATTTGGAGTCCTGATCAGCACCAAAATGAAAACTGAGAAACAGTAAGATAACTCTTTGCCCTGCTGATTTGATCAACTGCTTGAAAAAGAGCAAGTATTCTCCTTAAACTGTAACCAAGACTTCTTTTACGTTTAAACAGATCTTGCAGCAGTGTTTAAAAGCTAGGATATTTTTAATTCCTACCCCTCAGGTGCCTGTACTGTTAGGCTTAGGGTCTTTTTCTATTTTGAATGTAAGTCTTGCTTTCTGTGTCATGAAGAAGCACAAGAGGCTGTTACCAGATGCCTGTGGAAATCACCGAGGTGAAAGTTTAATTCTTTCAGCCTTACACCAAATTTGAACTTGTTCCTTTTACCTCCTTAGCAAATGTCCTGACTACCTGGGTATGATTTATAGCCTGAACTCTGCAGGCAGCCACCTACCACCTACATTATTTAAAAGTAGTTAGGATGAGGCTTCTGTGAAGGGATTGTGGAACTGAACCCTTGACATATGGGATCCTTGTCACCTAATTTCAGGTTTCTCATGTCAGAGCAAGTTACCTCAGCATTCGAAGTGCAGGAGTTCTTTGAGTTCTTTTTTTTTTCTTTAACTGACTAGAAAGACATAGTGATGTCTACATTTTATTCTACCATACATTTGAATTCTGCAAAAATATGTATGGAAACACATACACTGTTTTAAGGTGTGTTTACTTTTGGGGACTTTTTTGGTGCTGCTTTCTTATTTTTCTTCTCACAGATGTGACATAGTACTCTGATTTTCTTGCATCATTTAAGTGTACCTAAGTACTGTTTCCTTATACTGTGTTTAATCCTGTGTTTTCCCTTTTACATCTGTCTGGCATAGTAGGTCTGACTCTCACTTAAGATGATAATTTTTTCTACTTTTTTAAAATATTTAATACCATTAAATGGTGGTAGGATTATGAATCATTAAATATACACAAGCTTTTTTACAAACTTACTTTATAGCTAAAATTCAAACAAATGTTCCTTGTCCTTTTAATATTTTTTTTATAACCTGCCCTCCTATTTCTTGAGTTTCAGAGAAAACATGTATATTTACCTCCAGAGAAATGGAATATTGGCCCTAGGATGTTAAAAGCCACAGGTGTTTGTAGTGATACTTGAGGCTTGGTTTGTGTGCTTGAATTATGCCTAAATTGGCACTGATGCAGAGAAACTTATTTCTGAGGGCAGCTTATTTCCTTATACATAATTCATACCTTCCTTTCATTTCATCCCATTGCAATTACTGGTGTGTCTGCTACGGGAGCTGACATTTCTGTGCATTTGCAACAAGCAGGTCCAGCTGAATTTCCACTGTTGTAAATATTTTTGCCATTAGCCTGTCACGTTGCCTGCTCCTGTGTGCTGAGAAATAACTGAGAGATAGCTCAGATAGATGTGCTGTACCTAGATTTTTTTGTTTCAAGTGTTAGGCTTGTACACCTTGATTTCTGTAAACAGAATGTGGCTGTTTGATTCACAGATAAGAAAAATGATGTTCAGCATCTGAGAGGTTGGAAGGACTCTGATCATATTTTCTTTCCTTGTAGGGCAAGAGGAATGGACCAACTCACGACACAAGACACCTTCTGCAAGGACAACAAAAGGAGTCTACAGAGACCAGCCATATGCCAGATACTGATTGTACTGTCTGATGTTGTGAAATATCCAATCTCCACCAGTCCTGTATACTGTTCAAAGTAATTTTTTCTATGAACAATCCCTTTTTATTATCTCAAAGTGCATAAAAAATCTGAATGGATGGACTGAACTTAAAACATTTTGTTGAAAGAACAACCTGGACAGAAAGATATGTAAAACAAGGAACTTTGTTATTTCCAAACTGTGTTTGAAAAAATAGGTGATCAAAAAATAACCTTTGATTAACTAGTGTTAAACAAAAATAGGTTTCCTAAATACGTTAGTCCATTCTTTTTAACATAAGCGTAACCTTTTATTTTAAAGGTTTTCAACAGTTTAGTTTTTAGCTTTTATTTTCAGCCATTTGCTAGATTTTCTCTTTGCAAACATGCGTAAAAAGGGAAGCAAACTACAAATGCGAATAATGTGGTATTTTGTAACTCAAGTCTTGAAATGTTCTGTAGTGTTAAGCAAAGTTTTACCCTTGCTTGATACTAAATAAACTTTTGAAAGAAAATCAGTGTGTGTGAGATTAATTTTATGCTTTATCTTATAATAAAACTTCATAAATAGTAGTAAACAGGGAGAAGTGTTTAACAGTGATCAGCATAAAAGGCTCATATTAAACATTGTGCAACTTCTTTTAAAACAAAATGGTTTAAACCTAAATGTATCTCTCTATATACTCACAGTAGATTTAAATGCTGTTTAAAATATCCAAATGGTATGGATCTGCTTGAGTGCCACATTAAATCAAAATACTTTTGTTAAAAAAAAAAATGTTTAAAATAGCAAATGAATTTTCTGGAAAAAGATGTGACTAGTTTTCACCTTGTTGAGCATTTTTTCACTAGTGCAACTTTGGAATTTTTATGAGAATTTTGGTACGTTAATGACCACCTCGCTCCGTGCTGGAAGCAATAAACACAAAGCTTTTAAAGACTTTCTGACTTGACTAATTGAGGTCGCTTTCGTCAGAGGCAGAGGATGTGTAACCCTTAAAACGGTCTTCATTTGCAAAGGTAAATAAATCAAATAAGATTTTAATCTCACTTAAGTTATCTTAATATAACCAATAAAAACAGGGAGGCTACAACTCTAGTTTCATTTTAGAATGTAGGAAAGGCTTGTGAGGACACCTAAATTCTCATTTTAAAACGTTTAATTTGTATTAGTCATCTAAAAAGCCTTAGCTTAGCTAGTTAAATTTGGACAAACTATTCCCTTTTAAACAACTGTAAAACCTCATAAACAGTAGTCTGTAATATATTATTTTTACATAAATTCTAGTAACTTAAACATTGCAAATGTTATCTAAAGCTTTTTTTTAAGCATTGTTTCTATTAATTATAGTTTGATTTGATTTGTGTTGTTTTCTTTAATTTTTGTTTGAAATTCTTTGAAATTTAGTAAAAACATCTTTTTTTCTCTCTTGTCAGGAAATTCACCTCCTTGGACAGCCAAGAGAACAAAAACCATAATTTTCTGATGCTTTGGTAGGTATCTTTACTCATCTGTGAAATTATTAAATAGATAATGGAACTTTTGATCAAGTCCTTAATTCTGCCTAAAACTTTAAGTTAGGTGTCAGTGTCTGTGTTCAGTACTGGTAGGGAAAGTAATAGTTTTAAACTTTCATTAATCAGGACCTTAAGCTGTCACAGTGTGTGGACACTCCCCTGGCAGTTTATTGAAGGCTGTGCATAGCTTTGACAGCATCTCAAACAATTAAAGTGTTTGATTGGACAGAGGAAGCTGAAGAAACCAAATGTAATTTGATGTTTGTAGTTTTCAAATAGGAATTTAAAACTCTAATCTGGTCAACAAACATGTCTAAAATAGCAAAAATACATTCTGTAAACTGATTTTCAAAGTCAAGTATTTCTGCACAAGTAGCAGACTGAATTCTGACATTAATTGAAGGAGAACAAAACCTTTAGAAAAACATTAGCTAAAGAATAGCTGGCTCTTCTGTTTCTGGTCAATTCAATATATAAAGTAAGAAGTAATTTAACTGTATTTATGCTCAGATAGTGTATATTTTAAATAAAGCAGATCTTTTTCTCATTGGAATGGTAATTCTTCCTGCTAACCTCATGATCTCAGTGCTTTTAGTTGACAAGGCTCAGATAAATAGAGCTCTATACTGTGAAATATTGCATAAGTTGCACGGCCTCTGTGTACTGCAGTAAATTTAAGAGGCTGCTGTCACAGGCTAAAGGAACCTTTTGTACATACAAAATGGCTTTAGAACTGTTTTGAGCATTTTAAGGGCTTAAATCAAAGGACTCTAAGAGTAGGAGAGCTTGAAGAAGATTTCTTTCCTTTGGGGCTCAGAGGGCAAAGATTTAATACAAGCTGCCAGAATTGCTATGGCAAAACTGAATATATAAATATCCTTTAAAAATATTTATAACAATTGGCACAATCTCTCCTTCTGGTCACATTCTACATCACATAATACGATGAATTACACAGAAACTTTGTCTGCAGGCATCATGTATTACTTTAAATAGACAGAATGAAACTTCAGGGGTTGAAACTAAAATACCTAGTAGCAAGGGTAGCTAGTAGATAAATAAGTGAATCACAAATGAATTCAGTCTTCTGTGTTGTTTATCCAACTCTTATTTAATGCTGTATTTTCTTATTGCCTCCAGTATGGAGGATGAGTGTGTGATCAGCATGTGAGATTTGTGCCACTTCTCCGCTACTCTGCCCTGAAGAAGTCCTAGAGAACATTAAACTGTTTTAGGTTCCCTTTTAGGTGGGAAAATTATGTCTCCCTGATAGTAGAGGCTGCCTCTAGGTGCACCACTGAATGATTACCATATGAATGAAGTCTTCCTTCTTCCAATGCCTTACATTGATACATCTTACTTCTAAAAATTGTGTTTCCATGCCTCTTCAAAAAACGTATCAATTCTTATGCCCGATGCATGCACAAGAAACTACATCAGTTCAAACAAATGGTATTGGATATTCTTCAAAACTGTGTTTTTGCAGTGCAAAATTTATCTGGGCATTTCCTCAAATAACATACACTAGCATTGTTCTACTATTGCGTTTCTCTTGTGGGTATTTTTTTTTCTGTTGAGTAAACTCTTAAACCCATTTGATTTTGAACAGAGGGAGAAATAACTTAAAAAGGTCTCAACATGAAAGAAAACCAATGTAGGAGGCAGCCTTTCTTCCATTGTAACAAACTTAGAAGTGTGTTTTCAGTCTAGTAGAGTTTTGCACTCTGACACTGGACTGTTAGTGTATGTTACTGGTCAAAAAGTAATGTTAATAGTCATAATTAATAAGACAATAATAAAAGACAATCATTTGCCTTTATTTAGTCGTTTTATAAAATTTCCACTGAATTTCAGTGATAGAAGTTTATGTAGTGCTTGCCTAGATCTACATACATTTATTATGTCCATGATAGTCTGATTCCTCTGCTTACAGTCTGACAGGCTTCAGAAAATTAATGATCTCTACTCTCAAGATATATACAAATAAAGTGTATTTTGCTCTTTTTCAGGAACTTCTGCCATGTTAATTATGGACTGCTTAGACCACTGGACTTACCTGTGTGCTCAGACACTGATGAGACTGAGTATCAAAATCCTGCTCAGCATTTCTTGTATGAAAGCCTTAAAGTGTACAACAGCAAACACTTTTTAAAATTGTATATTGAAACTCTTAACTGTATAGTGATGCAACAATGTTTTATTTGGAGCTCAATAAAGAATTTCCACCTAAGTTCCTGTTACAAAGCAATAATGCAACCTCCCTTTCTTTAGTGACTTTTTAGCCTTATACAGCAAGTGTAAGAGAGTGTGTGGAGTCTCATGACTAGAACTTAAATGCTTTTGGAAATAGCTTGTCTAATGTATGAACAACATGGATAAGTTAAAATGAAGATTGGTGTTTTCTGCTGAAGCTTTTCTGAATAGCTAATTGTAAACAAGTCTGCTCCAGACAAGACTCTTGGGTAGAAATAATGCTCCAACTTCCATTTCCTCCAAAAACTTGTATAACAAGGTGTTTAATCCCTGTCAATTATACTATTGCAGCCTATTCTCTTTCACTTGGTGTTTGATGCATAGAAATCTTTTCTCTAATACCCCATCACAGGTTTTCTAGTAGTAGAGTCTTGGATGAGGCTTTTACACCTTGATAAATCTTGTAACCAACAGTCATGTTTCCTCAGTGCTTTTTGTTTTATATTAATTGTGATTGTGATAATTTGTAACAGAAATAAAGTTCTGATAATTTATTTTCTTGTGTTCTTTCTCATAAATACTGCTTCCAGAGTATCTGCCTCATTTGTCAGCTACGGTTCCATCAGATATATTTTTCTTTACTGAATCTCAGTTTGTTGCCAACAAAAGCATAATTTGGTTCTGTGTTGTTGCTGTTTTGAACATAAACAATACCAACTGACAGCTTCACACCAAAATGCTGCCTCTTCAACAGGTTTTCATAACTTCTAATTCCATATATGGACTACTGAAAAATAGCTTTGAAGTTGTGGGGATGTTGATAAAAATAAGATTTCCTATTAATTGTGACACCAATCAAATTATCTTGAGTAAGGCAGTTTTTAATAGATTTAGAAAACTGACCATTAAAAAAGTTTATTTTTAACCTCTGAATATTTATGGTAATTTTGTCAGTTAATCTCACCATCTGGAGAGTTTTCCCTGCCTTCATCTCTCATTGTGCTAAAACTGCATTTCTAAACTGTTTTCTAAAACCAGGAATAGTAATGATTTAAATAAGTGAAAGCAAAATAATAAAAAAAAAACTTTGAATAAGCATAAGAGATGTATAATAATGATTCTATCAGACTGACAGGCAGGACCCTCTGGTGTGGAACAGCACCTCACATTTTAAATGCAGGCCAAGTATAAAAACTGTGTATATATACTGTGTGGGGAATTTAGACCAGCAGAATTCAATTTCACTTTCTGCAATTTGGACACCAGGACTACCAGCACAAGCTCATTTGAGAAGTGCTGTGAACTATTCACATGGTGAGGTACCACCTTCCACTCTGGAGTCATGAGCAACAGGGCTGCCTAATGGCAATGCTAAAACATTTTGCTAGTGTGATTCACCATGTGACTATCAAGGCTGTCTAGCAAGTGTGATTTTCCTGGGGTCTTGTCTGATTGCTGAGTGGCCTAACAGGAGCCACTGGGATTTGGTCAGTGTTGGCTGGCTGTGGCCACCATGGGGTTACAAGTACTTTGCTTCACTAAGAGTTTAAGGACTGGCTGTCTCCAGCCTTTGCAGCCTGGACTTCAAGCCTTTCCAACCCAAACCATTCTCTGATTCTGTGTCTCCATTTATGCTGGATTTTATCATCACTATGTAAAATTCAGTTTCTTGTTTTGAGGGAAATCTGGGTCTCATTTGTCATTCACTTCAAGAGCACACGTGCAGTGCAGCCTTGTGCTGCCTCAGTGATGTGGGACAGTCCTGATGCTCTCTTCCCAGGTGCCAGTTCTAGGTGACATCAATTTACTTCAAAGTTTTTGAGGAAGGATGTGAGCCTGCTGCTTCAAATGCTTTGTCCAGTCTGCATCAATGCCTTTCCCATTGTGTCTGTTTTTTTGGGAATGACCTCGCTTTCAGGTACATGATCTATGAAAAGGTGTTTGTTCCATGACTATAAATTAGAACATACTTTGAGGGGACATCTTTTAAAGTAATGTTGAGAATATACGTTTCATGTTGGAACTTCATCCTTCTGGTAATGAAGGAACTGAAAATTTAAACATCAGAATGCAAAGCTCAACTTCAAATGCATATATAATGATCCGGTATAAATCAAATCAAATCTGTTCTTGAGTGGTTCTCCTACACTTTCCCCACACAGACTTCTACAATCTTTTTTAAACTATTTTAGCTGTTATAATTGGATTTCTGTAGTAAATTCACAAATGTGTGCTAAAAGGCCAAATTTGTAGAATTTCCAGGTTGTCAATGTCCAAGAACACCGGCAATGCTGGCAGCTGCAGTAAATGCACACCAAGAATCCAAATTTCTTTGACTTTATAACTTTATGAAAAAGACTAATTGGATGAAGGGGCTGAGAATTACTTTCACAAGCTCAGCAGTTTTGTTTAAGACAGCTGCATTTGTTTAATGGGGAGAAAAACCCCTTTGGTAATGAAAATTATTGAAGATATTTAATATTAAAGCAGATATTGTGAAGATAAATGTTTGTGCAGCCTCAGATACTTCACTGTGCATTGACCCTTCTCTTCAGGCAGGCTTTCCATGTGATTGCAAGTCAAGAGAATATCTCTGGCAAACCTGGACTTTAAAGATGTTTAAGCTGTAGCCAAGGGCCGAAATAAAGCTACTTTGCTGATAGTTCTTTTTTAGGTCTTTTTTCTCATCAGTGAGAAAGTATTAAAAAAGAGTGAGATGTCAACACTCCTAAAAATAGAACATTAAGAAATAGGCTTAATGGATACTTTCATTCTTTGGTCAAAGATGTACTTGAAAAATATGAAATTAAAATAATTTATATTTAGTAAAGGTTTATTTATCAGGAATCTATCTATCTAGTAATCAAAAAACCTCATGCTCTTTCAACATAGCCACTGAGCCAGAAGTCCTGACAAAACAAGATTCTGGTCTTATTACCCAGAGAAAAATCAAATATAAATCAATACTTAGAGTAGTTTCTGCTTATGCAAAGCTAAGCACTAAACCCATTAGTTATACTTAGAACCATTTGGCATGAAATAGCTTAAATAATTTTATCTTAATGTTCTTACTGAAATTTAGAATTAAAAAAAAAAAAAAAGTTTTCACCCAAAGTGAAATTCTGGTCCCTTTGTGAAGATAATGAGAAGTTGAGGGGGTTTTTTACTGATCTCCACAGAGTGATTTTTTTTCTCCCTTAGACAAAACTGCTCCAAATGCTTACTCAAGCAGTAACCCAGGAACCCAGGAACTCAAGTTTTTTGTCTTAAGTGGTGAGTCAGTGGTAACTTGTGCTCTTGCTGTTGATCTGGTTATGAAGATCAACACAAAGCTCCTGATGTCATCTCAGGAGGATGAAATACTTTCTGTTCATTTGAATACCCGCCTTGGTTTCTTGTTCCTGCATTAAGAGTTGAAGTTTCTTAGCTTGGAGGTAGCTATTGTCTTTCTTACTGAAAGAAGATACACAGACTCCATCTCAGAATCAACTGCTCTTACTAGGATTAAAAAAAAAAAAAAAAAAAAAAAAAAGAGGAAGATACATTTCCCCTTGAGTTGATTCTTCTGATGCTTCAGCTAGTGAGACTGCTACAGGATTACACTGCTAAACCTCCATTCATGGACTCTGGGCTTTTGCTAAATAATTTTGCAACATTTATATTACACTATAAATTTTTACTGTTTAGAATATTCAATAGAATTCAGAATAGTTAATTACAATTTGAAATCAAATGAGAAGATTGTATAGACTTCTGCTTGCACGCGTACTGGAAATCATCTGACTAATATTGATTATCAGAATTATCCACATGTGAAAGTTGACCTTAATCTTTTTAGTAGAAGTTTACAGATTCACAGAAAGAGAGTTGGAAGGGACCCCCAAGGATCATCAAGTCCAGGTATTAAATAAATGGCCCACACAGGGACTGACCCCACAACCTTGGTGTTACCTGCACCGTGCTCTGACCAACTGAGCCAAACTCAATTATAAGTACTTATAAGGCTGCACAAACCTGCTTTTAAAATTCAAAATTAGAGCATATATCATGCACAGCTTCACTATTTTGTGGTATTTGAAGCTCCAACTTCAAATAGTTTCAATAGAAAATTCCCTTAGATATTTAAAATACTCCAGTGATGATTTTCTCATGCAGCTTACTTAATAAGAAAATTGTGTGTGGGTTTTTTGGTTATTCACTTTAAGACTATTTTTTTTTTTTTACATCAGAAATAGGATCACTCTAAGACTGACAGAATTAAAAAGTCAAGAAAGCAGAGCTGATCCTCAGGCAGCTCTCCTGAATGAGCTACAGGATGAATGCATAAGGGATTGTAGCAAAGATGTGTGGTGTGTTTGATGGTGGCAACCATGAAATGCATTTACCTTATTAGACTAATTATGGACTTGAGGAAATAAAAATGTAGAAAATAATATAAGCATATTACACAACAGTAAACTGAGAAGTGGTTGTTAAAAAGAAGGCTAAATACTGAAAGACAGTTTGGATTTCAAAATCTGGAATAGAAGAGGAAAACCACCTGTTCCTGAACATATCTTCCCTAAGCTAGTTAGTGCAGCCAGGTTTGTTTGTTTTTGTTTTTGTTTTTTTTCCTTTTGTCTAGGCTTTTCAAACTATTTTTCTCTGAAGTTCACTCTTGGTTTAAACATACCTGATGTTGGGAAGTTGAAGTGATATATCCTAGTCCAGAGGGGCAAGATAAACACAGGTCACAGTTACGATCTGTAACTAATTTTTTTTTTTTTTTTTCTGCCTATATGTAACTGGTCTGGCATTGAAATTCCTCACATAGTAGGAACAGCAGCACTAATTTTTGGTGATACACATCAGATATAAGCATATAACTTTTGTAAATGCCACAATCAATATTCCTTTGAAAGGTCACTTTATGTACTGAATAATATTTATAGGCACGTGTACATAATTTAATGGTTCTGGTAAGAGCCCTTCAGAAGAATTAATTCAAAGGACAGAAGGTGATATCTTACTGTGAGAGACTTAAAAAAGCTTGATTATGGTTCATAATTGCTCTCACAGGGAGAAAATAACACGGACTAAATTACTCTAATCTAGCAGTGAAAAAAAGTAAGAAGTAATGCTGAGTAAAAACCCTGCAGTCTTAAATGAGAAATTAGGCTCAAATGAGAGTGATTAGCCACAGCAGCAAGCTACATGAAAAGAATGGGCTTCTCTTGTTTTTCCTACATAGCAGCTAGATTGGATGATCTAATAACTGTGTCTGAGCTTGAGAGTCATGGATCAATGATTCTCTATAATAATTTTTACTATTACTTTCTTTAACTAATTTTCAGACTGGTAATGAAAAGTTAAGATGAAGTGAAAGTTAAGATGATCAAAATTCCTTTTATTCACAGGAGTGAATTCTCCATTTCTGTCTGTGTTATCTATGCATTGCATATCCTACTGTCTTTGCAAATTGAAAGGGATATCTATTGATATTTACTGGTGCTGACACACCAACACAACTCTTGTTCCTCAGGCTGTACCTAGAGATTCTGGGTATTGCTGTGGTAACCTCATAAATTACGCTTTTTAAAGGACACCATCTACTACTTTTGATTAACAGAAGGCTCTTAATTTTGTTACAGAAATAGGCTGGATTTTTTTAGTTCTGATTTACGTATGTACAACTCAGATGACAAACCCTTGACTGTTTGCTCAGGCTTCCCTTATCATCAACAAAGAGAAATTATCTCAAATAATAAATCAGCTTTCTGAGAGAGAAACACATTGAGGTGCTCTTCCCCCTTTCCTCACATGGGTGATTAAACTTATTTGGATGTTTAAGCCTTAGATGTCTGAAGTAAAGCATGATGAATCTCACTCATATTTCTGTTCCAAAACCACTTTTTTTTGATACCTTAAAAACAACAGCAAGGAACAAAGCAAGACAGACTGGTTTTTGATGGCTTCTGCTCCAAATATTTCTCTATCAGCCTTCTTAGTATATGCATTGATCAGGAGGTTTTCATGCTCAGTGTTTGCTTCCAGAGCTTTCTGTTTAACACAGCCACATGCTTTTGTTTCCAAGCATCTTAAATCTCGGGATTAGGTAGAATATTGTCTGAGAGGACTTGTACAAGAGAGAATTTCCCAATCCCATTTAAGATATTCTCTCAATCTGTATTCTTGGGGCTATCCTGTGAAGGGACAGGAATTGGACTTTGACGATCCTTATGAGTCTCTTCCAGCTCTGGATATTGAATGATTCTATGAATTTATGATTATGCTGTAAATGTTAGTCACTGTTAAAGAGAAAACTTTAAATTCTGCAGGAAAGCCTAGAGACCAGAAAAAGCAGATTAATTTCTGTGTATAAATATTTAGAACAATGTGAAGTAAATTTTTCCTCTTTCAGTCTAGTGTTTAAAATATTAGTATCCAGTCCCCACTAATAACCATTAGATATTACACAGAGGTAAAATAAAAACCTCCAGTGTACTTATCCAGTTATCCAGAGCTGTTTAAACTAACATTATCTATCCTTTGGAATATGTGAGAGTATCTTTTAACTAGGAAAGAGAAATATGCAGCACTTCTGCTAATGAAAATCTGAGACTTTATACTTCTGTGTCTCATAACACCTAAGGAATTCACTAACTTTTAAACACTGTTCTGTTAAGGGAGTAGTGATGCAGGTAGATAATATTTGCACTATACAGAAAAAAGAGCTGAAGCAAGCATGAAGTTTAGCATCGGTGAAATATTCCTTAGAAACTGAAATTTTCCACGAAAAACACAGGTTTGCAGAAAAAAAGAATTGGGAAAGAGTTACTGTTTAATTTCAAAGTAACTTATTTCAAAATTTCTTTTCAAAAAATGTTTCTTTTTAAAGGATAACTTTCTTTCAGGACAGTGTATTAGTCAGCATTTACCCAACATCCAAATGAAGGTGTTGAATGGAACGCAAAATCAACAACACGGAGGGAGAGGTCTGCAGTGAAAAGCTGCTCCCCAGAAAAGGGACCCAGCCTGTTTATTTCTTTTCATTTTATAATTCTGTGGGTCTGGTAGTGGATTGCCTTCTAGGGTTACTACCCCTTCACCCCACTGGCCAGACCAGCTGTCAACCAACATTATTTTCAGGCTAGAATATGTAAACAAAGGACAGTGAACAAAAACAAGAAAGGTTGTTTATATTCAAAAGTGTGAGAAAGTGAAAAACTGACCCTTAATATTGTATAGAAACTAAAGAACTGACTCCATCTTATACGCAAGCAGAAGGCTTTAAAAAAATCTCAGAAAAACCAGGGCAACATGAAGGTACTTGAGAGGAACCTAAACCAATACAGGTCCTTCCTTCTTCTGCTTCTGTAAGAAAAGTGCACGAGAAGGAGGTTAAAAATACTGTGCATGCTTTCTTGCTGTTACTTTTTCTTCTCAAATCCATCAAGGTAAAAGAAAGATGTTTGCATATCTTTATTTCACCCTCAGCCAGCAGGCCTTATGACCATTACAAATTTTATTCAATAGTTTGGAAGCATCTACACAGTGCTGGTGTCTGTTGAGGTTTGTGTGTTTCAGGTGTGTCGGACCCAGATATTGTGACCCCATGTCTGGCCTGTGGCTATTCTAGGTCCTTTATAGCTGCTGTGGTAGAAAGCAGCTGAAAAGAGAGGGGAGCAGTGTGATTTAGTTACCCTGGGAAACAGGAGGAACTCTGCTCCTAGGCCAAGAGCCTCATTTGGTTGCCTCAGGTTATCTCGCACCTCCTTACTGACTCAGGGAAATGGCTTTGGAACTACTCTAATTGTTAATAGAGTTTAAAAATAATTTAATAATGAATAAGCACACTATTAAGTGCTCCCTACTTTGTCTTCTATACTGTGCAAACACAGATTTTAAGTGAGTTGATTAGAAATAAGTTCACAGTGATCAGTATATTTCAGCAGAAAAGAGTCTATTTCCTTGTGCTACTCCTCCACCAGTCCTGTTATTGTCCTTCCCTGTTGAAACCTTGTTCATTCCAGTGAAGGACTGTGTAAGTGGAAATACTGTTAATCAGATGGTGCTTGAGGAACATTGCTACAGATTAATTATCCCTGCAGATCTTTTGTTCTGCTACTGGTACATCTAGAGAACAAGGCAGAATTTTCATAATATATGCAGGCAATTATTTTTCAAGGACCTTCTCAGGATTAAAGTATCAGAAAATCTAGAAGACTGCGATATATTATTAATTTTCATCTCAGTACCTACTCTTTCAAGTGTAGTGAGAAGAACACAACTCTGCATTAGTACATGTATCTGTGAATGTCTTTTTCCTGATAGATCCATGTAAGAAGCATTAAAATTAAAAAACAAAAATTTCAAAAACTAGAAAAAGACATGCCCCATGATGAGTCAACACCTTTCAAAAGACCAGTAAGACTTTTAATTTCCTCCCAAAAGAGTAGTAGTTATAACGGAGAAAGGCTGGGAAAATTTACACATTTCATTTAGACAAATAATTTCCAAGAAAACTCAAAGACATTTACAAAAAGTTCAAACTTCTGTAAAATATCTCATATTATTAAAAATCAGGGCTAAAAAGAAAAGAATTCCTATAAAAAAAAAAACATAAANACAAACAAATAGACTGATATTAAATGACAAAATTGAAGAGGAAAGAACTATGCCAAAAAATTCTGACTCCACTCAAAAAAAACCCAAGAATACTAAAGAAAAATATGGCAAAAAACTTCAAAAACTGAAATACCGTAAAAAAAAAAA
>VXBR01006220.1:0-13572 GCA_013400215.1 Cisticola juncidis
TTATAAATTATAATAATTATATTTATTTATAATTTTGTAATATTTATAGTTATATACAAAATTTGATGTTATAAAATATAATGTTAATTATTAATTAAATTTATTTTCTTATAAGTTTCCAATAAAACTGAGGACGCATTAGAACTGTACTGAAGAGATGCTTTCAGTCTTTTCTAAAATCAAATTGCAGTTGAATTGGCTTGTGACTGTTAAAGGGGATTGGTTCTCTGTAGGTTTTTTAGCAGTTCCTGGCTCTCTTTGGTGAAAATTTCCACACTTTTTGTTTTTTCTCAGTGTATTGCAGGCATTTCTCAGGTGAGCAGAAAGAAGATTACAGGAAAGCAAAATAGAAGCATCCTCACCCACACCGTAAGATAATTCAATATTTTGGGAAATGCTGGGGCTTTCCAAAGCTGTCCCGCTCAGGACTCGCCCCAGCGGGTCCCGCAGTGTTTGTGCCCCCGGTCCCGCCCTGTTTGTGTCCCCGGTCCCGCAGTGTTTGTGCCCCAGCGGGTCCCGCAGTGTTTGTGCCCCCGGTCCCGCAGTGTTTGTGCCCCCGGTCCCGCAGTGTTTGTGCCCCAGCGGGTCCCGCAGTGTTTGTGCCCCCGGTCCCGCAGTGTTTGTGCCCCCGGTCCCGCAGTGTTTGTGCCCCAGCGGGTCCCGCAGTGTTTGTGCCCCCGGTCCCGCAGTGTTTGTGCCCCCGGTCCCGCAGTGTTTGTGCCCCAGCGGGTCCCGCAGTGTTTGTGCCCCCGGTCCCGCAGTGTTTGTGCCCCCGGTCCCGCAGTGTTTGTGCCCCAGCGGGTCCCGCAGTGTTTGTGCCCCCGGTCCCGCAGTGTTTGTGCCCCCGGTCCCGCAGTGTTTGTGCCCCAGCGGGTCCCGCAGTGTTTGTGCCCCCGGTCCCGCAGTGTTTGTGCCCCCGGTCCCGCAGTGTTTGTGCCCCAGCGGGTCCCGCAGTGTTTGTGCCCCCGGTCCCGCAGTGTTTGTGCCCCCGGTCCCGCAGTGTTTGTGCCCCAGCGGGTCCCGCAGTGTTTGTGCCCCCGGTCCCGCAGTGTTTGTGCCCCCGGTCCCGCAGTGTTTGTGCCCCAGCGGGTCCCGCAGTGTTTGTGCCCCCGGTCCCGCCCTGTTTGTGCCCCAGCGGGTCCCGCAGTGTTTGTGCCCCTGATCCCGCAGTGTTTGTGCCCCTGATCCCGCAGTGTTTGTGCCCCGAGTCCCGCAGTGTTTGTGCCCCTGATCCCGCAGCGTTTGTGCCCCCGGTCCCGGCTCCATCCCCGAGAGCAGCGGGAGCAGCCGGGGCTCTCCCGGCAGAGCCCAGCCCAGCCCAGCCGCCGCTAGGGGACAACACAGAAACGCGGCTGAGCTGCGAGAGCATCCCCTGCACCTTCAGCCAGAGAGGGCTGAAAACAGCCCCGAAACCACCCCTGGGGGGCTGCTCAGAAATTCCGGGTTTACCGTGGGAGCATCAAAGCTCTCTGATCCGAGCAAGTTGGTGTCCACACTCCGGGTTTTGCCAGGGTTAAGTGACACTTTGAATGTTGGCAGCTGTTCTAGGATCTCAAAGAAAGAAGAGATGGCTCTGAACCACCACAGCTGGCCTGGAATAAAAAGCAAACAGAGAAGTCAAGGTGAGGTGCATGGGGAAAAGCTGTCCGATGTCAGGACATGCTGCTCCAAAAAAAAAAGTGAAAATTGCAGTCAGTACCTTCCTGAGGAAACATCCCTGCTTCAGCTGAATGAGTTTTCAACAGGAACCTCCTCAGTGGGATTTTTTGCCAGAGCTATATTAGCAGTGTGATCAGAGCCCTGGGCTCCCAAGGACAATCTGCTGAGTGAGGAATTGTCAGGAGCTGGTGATGTTGGCGTTGGCTGCTGAGGCTGGAGGGAAAGGAACAGGAATCACAGACCAGAGCTGCTGCTGCTGCTGCTGCAGCCAGGAGTGACAGGCCTGGAACTTTCTCCAGAATGACTTCAGATTCTTGGCTTCAAATTTAAATCAGAGCATGTCCAGCCCTTGCAGGCCCTGCTAACATCCCATGTCAGAGCTGGAACCCCAGGGACTCATCCCTCTGAGGAGTCCCTGTCTCCCCACTAAGCAGTGTTTTACATTTGGAGCTGTCAAAAGACTTTGCAAATGTTTAATTAACAGCATCCCCAGCTCTGGTCATGATGGAAGAGACCTAATTCCAATTAAACTAGGTCCTGCTCACAGAATGAAATCCTCTTGCTTCTCTTCACTGGTGATGATCTTTCCAAAGATCTTTCCAAAGGCTGCAGCAGTCACAAGGAGTGCTGAAACTGTAGGATCTGAATGGCCTTAGCAAGACAAATAGTTCCAGACCCAGCATCACCCCAGCCAGGAGCCCTCAGCCCCAGTTTGTGCATCAGCCCCAAACCCTGAACTCCATCCTGGGCACTTTTCTGGGGATGAGACCCCTGCTCTGACTCCCAGGCCTCAAGGCACCCCAGCCCTCTGAGCTGGAGCTGTTGAAGTCTCCCACTGTGCTGGGTCACCTTCCTGACCCCAGGTAACACTTCCAGCTCTTTTATCCCGTGATAATGGGGATATCAATCAGGAAACTCTTATGCCAGGAGCAAAAGCCCCTTCAGAGGAAGCAGGGCTGTGAAAGCCTCCCTCAGTCTGTGCCTTGGCCACGTGGCACTGCCATAGCACGGGCACAGGGCAAGGGTGACTTTTGGGGGGCACTTTGCACCCAAAGCTGGGCCCTTTTCCTCTGCCTCGTTCACTTCCCCCATTCCTGGGTGTGAGGGAGGCAGAGGGAGGAACAAACCAGGAGTCCAGATCCACCCAAAGCCCCACAGCCATCTGTGTCTGCAGTGAGATCGTTGTTCAGCTGCTGTCCCTGTTACAGATGAGATCCTTGGCTTGGCTCTGGCAGAGTTCAGAGTGAGGTGTGGCTCAGGCTGTGGGGCCAGGCTCACCCCCATCCCTCAAACCCTGCCATGGGCTGACAGCAGCCACCCCATCTGAGGGCATCACAGTGACCTGTGGCTGTCATTCTGCAGGACACAGAGCTATCTTTGCAGCCTTCTCCTTTTGCAGGTCCAGCATCCTTTGCTAGGCAGGCGTTTCTGCTGCCCCAGCACTCGGTAGCTCCTTGATACAGAATCCTGTTCTGATGCACATCCCACGTGTTCCAGGACACTCTGAGACCCTGGGCTGGGCAGTGTCCCCTGCTAAGCCACACCATGCACAGTCCAGATGGCTTCAAACCTCCCTCAATGGACAATTCCTCTGCTTTGGCCACTTTACCCAGGGTTAGGAAGAGCTCTTGAAGCAACCCAGCCCCTGCTCCTGGCATCAGTGCTGGGCAGCTCCTGCAAACACAGCTCACACATCAAAACTATCAGGAGCACCCTGTCCCACCTTGGCACTGTGACACTGCTGTGACACTGCTGTGACACTGCTGTGACACTGCTGTGACACTGCTGCTCCATCCCCCTGCATCTCCCCCCAGCCCCTGCCTGGTGCAAGGAGAGACCAACAGGAGAGTGAGGGCTGGAGCTCAGGACAGACAGACAGACAGACAGCCTTGGGCATGGTGGCTCCCAGCAAAGAGCTCGTCCTGAGCTCCTCAGTCCGTTCTCCCCAGCTGCACCCCGACTCTCCAGTCACAGCACAGACACAGAGTCCTTTATCCGGGGTTGTGTTCCAGTGTTCCAGCCTCCCGAAGTCTGCAGCCCTTGAAGCGCCGGCCGGGTACTCCTGCCTCACTGCTCGTACTCCTCTGCCCTGCTGGAGCCAGCTCTGCCTCCCCTGCCCTGCTATCTCACAGAAACACAGTTACAAAACAAGCCTGGGTCCCGGAGCTATGAACAGGTCTTTATTTGTTGAGGTTTCTTTTGGTGGTTTCTTTTTTTTTTTTCTTTCTTCCCTTTGAATGAAATTCCTGCCAGCTCTAAGAGAGAGAGAGAGAGAGAGAGAGGGGGAAAGAGTAGAAAGTTTAACTCCTCCCATTGAAGTGTCTCACGCCCCTGCCCAGCCCTCGAAACCCAATAACCAAGATCATTCAGCAATGCCTCCNCCTCCTCTTCCTCCTCGTCTGGGGCATTCTCCTGGCGTTCTGTGGCCGCTGCCGGGCGCTGCCTGCCGAGCCGGGCGCTGCGCCCTCCTGCCCTCCCCAGTGCCACTGCGAGCAGGACGGCATCGCGCTCTCGGTGGATTGCTCCGAGCTGGGGCTGTCGGAGGTCCCTGCCAACCTGAGCCCTCTCACCGCCTACCTGTAAGTACAGCCCGGCTCTTTTCGCGCTGCTTTCCCCGGACCCCTTCTGCAGCTGCAGCTTTCCGCCGGCTTGGAAGTTTGTGCCACATATTCGCGAAATTAAATTTCCTGTGGAAATTAGAAACCAAGCAAAATAATAACAAGAAAAGGGCAGCTCTTCGGGCAGGACCTGCCAAGCTCCCCTCCCGCGCCCCTCTGCGAGCGCTCCTTGCACTGCTCTGCCCCGCGATTGCAGCGGACCAGGGGAACTGAGTTGCTGGGTCGATTTTGATTGTCTGAGCACATAATGGAGTATTTTTCACACAGCAATCAGCGCAAACTGCTCTGGGATCCTTCTGTCAAGCATTTCAATAGCTGCAATAACTCAGAGCTTTGCGGGGTTTGGGTTGTGCTGGCCACCAGCAGTGTCCGAGCTGCCTTTTTAAAATGAGTATTAAAGCCTTGTAAGAGGTCTGGGGGGTTGGTAAGTGTTGTGATTATGTTTGTATTCATTTTATTTTAAAAGTCTTGACTATCTTTCATGCCATTTCTGATGTTAATACCCCAAAGAGTTAATTGACAGTCACTGCTGTGCTCATTTCTAGCCCAGAGGTGTTCTCAGTGCCGTCACACTGGTGATGACTGAGGATCCCCACAAACTACTGTGGAAAAATCCCAGGGTTTAACCGGGAGAGGAAACATCCCTGTCAGGGAGATAAGCTATCCCTGAGGAAGATGCTTCCCGGGTTTATGAGCAGCGCTGCAGCCAGGAGCAGTCTGGCAGGCAGACTGGGAAGGACGGTGCCATTCCCAGCTCGGAATGCCAGGGCAGTGCCGAGGGAAGCCGGGTGTACCCACCGCACTCACCAGGGAGCTGTGGCAGCCCCAGGCAGTGCTGGGGATGTTCGTGCTGTGCTCGCTGCTGAGAGGGGACTGGCACACAAATCATGGTATTGGTTTTCAGACGTCCCTGGATTGTGCTGAGGCGCAGGTGCTCAGCTCTGGGAGCAAAGCACGCAGAGGGTGCCCAGGAAGGGCTTTGCACACCCGGGGGGAGCTGCCACAGCGTGATGAGGGCTCCTCTGCTCCTCCCGCTGCTTGGGCAGCAACCTTGTGCCACTGGATGGCCAGAGCTGTACTGGGTTAGCTGGGAGAGAAATAGGACAGGAAAGAACGATGCTTGCTGGAGACCATGAAAGATGAGAGAAACGTGTAATGCAGGCTGTATTTCCTCTGGGAGAGGGAAGCACTCGGTACATGAGGTGTGACTGTTCCTGGGGCTTGGTTTGGAACCGGCTGAGTAAAAAGTCACAGGACCATGTGGGAGAACGCAGAATATTGCAGCACTGATGCTTCTGTGGGGACAGGGGGCAGCCCTGTCACTTCACCCTGAGGTATCACAGGATGGGGCAGCCTTTGCTGCCGTTCTGCAGACAAGGAGCTGCAGGTCACCCCCACAGAGCTGTCCCTCGGGCTGGGAGCTGCAGGGCTGCCCGCATGGACACAGGGACATTTCGGTGTTCCCGGAGCTCAGTGCCGCCTTTACCCTGGCCACAGTGGGTGGAGCAGGGACACAGAGCCCTGGAGCACGGATCCCTGTGCATGGACACCCCCGGGGGATGCTTGGAGGTGCTGCCGGCCCGGTGCCGCTGCGGTGACTGCAGGCAGGCAGAGCCCTGGATCTCACCGGGGCTGCATCCTCGGGGCAGCCCTGGAGCACCCAGCACTTCGAGATGGTGCTGGTGCGGTCCCTTGGCCGCGGCCCCGCTCCCCGTGGGCTGTACCAGCCGGGGTCCCCTGTGTCTGACCCGGATCCCCTTGTCTGCACCAACCGGGGTCCCCCGTGTCTGTACCGGATCCCCGTGTCTGTACCGGACCCGCTCCCTGTGTCTGTACCGGATCCCTGTGTCTGTACCAGCCGGGATCCCCCGTGTCTGTGCCGGTCCTGGATCCCCGCGTCTGTACAGACCCCATAACCCTGTGTCTGCACTAGTTCAGATCCCCGTGTCTGTACCGGATCCCCGTGTCTGTACCGGATCCCCNATCCCCGGCTCTGTACCGTTCCTGGATCCCCGTGTCTGTCCCGGACCCCCGTGTCTGCACCGGTTCCTCTCCCCGTGTCTGTACCGGATCCCTATGTCCGTACAGGATCCCTGTGTCTGTACCGGATCCCCGAGTCTGTACAGACCCCATATCCCCGTGTCTGTACCGGTTCCTCTCCCCGTGTCTGTACCGGTCCCGGATCCCTGTGTCTGTACCAGATCCCCGTGTCTGTCCCGGATTCCCGTGTCTGTCCCGGATCCCCGTGTCTGTACCGGCCCCGCTGCCTGTGTCTGTACAGACCCCAGATCCCCGTGTCTGTACCGGTCCTAGATCCCCGTGTCTGTCCCGGATCCCCGTGTCTGCACCGGTTCCTCTCCCCGTGTCTGTACCGGATCCCTATGTCCGTACAGGATCCCTGTGTCTGTACCGGATCCCCGAGTCTGTACAGACCCCATATCCCCGTGTCTGTACCGGTTCCTCTCCCCGAGTCTGTACCGGTCCCGGATCCCTGTGTCTGTACCAGATCCCCGTGTCTGTCCCGGATTCCCGTGTCTGTCCCGGATCCCCGTGTCTGCACTAGCTCAGATTCCCGTGTCTGTCCCGGATCCCCGTGTCTGTACCGGATCCCTGTGTCCGTACAGGATCCCCGTGTCTGTCCCGGATCCCTGTATCTGCACCGGTTCCTCTCCCCGTGTCTGCACCGGCCCCGCTGCCCCGGGCTCTCACGGTGGCTCCGGGGACAGCTCTCCCCGCCCTCCCCAGCCCGGCTGGGACCCTCGGGGTGCACCGTGAGCGGGGCCGGCCCGGGGGTGTTGGAGTTTTCTCAGTTTTCCTCCCTCCCTCTTTGGGGAAAACCAGCCCGTTTGGAGCTTCTCCGTTAAAACCCGCAGTGAGAGGAGCAAACAGATGCGATTGGGGTAGAAAGTCAGGACGAACTGGGAATGACTGGAGGAGGAACGGGGAGCTGGGATTTCTCCCTGCTGCTGTCACTGCTGATAGCAGATTGTGTGAGGTTACCTGCCCAGGTACAAGTGTGCAGCCAGGGCTGGCTTGTCAAAGCAAACCAGCATAAATTTTGTAGAACGTGTGGATGTTGGAGTGAGATTTATGTTCCTCATGGAAATACTCACAAACTCACATTGTGGCTCAAACTCCACATTGAAATATGTAAAGAAATGCTGGATCGCTTTGGAGAGCTCCAAGGGCTGAAGAGGGAGCCCTGGAACGGCAGCAGGAGCATGAAGCTGGCAGGAGGCTGCTTGCAAAACTTTGCAGCTTCTTTGCTCCGTGCCCTGTCTCCTCAGCAAGTCCCTGGCACTGCGGAGAGCAGCACTTCCTCCGGAGCAAAATAAGGATCCTCGTAATCACCCTTGATTAGACACTGCCTCTAATGAGCTGCTGTCCGTGCCCCGTCCCGACCGTGCTGCGCCTCCCCAGCGCCCGCCTCCCTGCAGGAATCCTGTCCCTGCTCACCCCTGCACCTCTCCCAGCTTGACCCTGATCCCACAATCCCAAAGCCGAGCGTATTCTGTGGAGGCATCGCTGGTGAAACTGCAGCGGTGGTCGAGGAGGTGGTCAAGGAGATGGGAGAGGTTTCCCGTGTGGCTGAGGTGCCAGTGCCACTCCTGTGTCACATCTCGGCCTCCCCACGTGTGTCAGAGCTGATGTGGGGCTGCAGCAGGGGCGGCTGGAGCTGCTGGGGGCTCCCTGGAAAGGACAGCAGCGAGCTGGGGGTGCAGGAGAGTGGAGCTGCACAGGGGAGATTCCCCTGCAGCAGAGAGGTGACTGCAAAGGGGCTCAGAGGAGGGTGGGGAAAGGAGAAAATCTTCTTAGTGCTTAAAATATCATCTTAGCTGTGATCCCTGGCACCTCTGCACACCCTGAGAGTGACCTGGTGGAGCAGCCCCACCTCAGGCTCCCCAGGGTAAATGTGGCATCGCATGGGCTGGTGCAGCTCAATCCCCAGCTGTCCCCATGGCTGTCCCCATGGCTGTCACCAGCTGGGTGCAGGTGCTCCATGCAGCCCCTGCCCTAGGATGGCATCCTGACCCCCCCAGCCCCTGCAAGGGGGCAGGTGGCAGTGCTGGGGCTGAAGCAATGTTCTCAATTTGCCAAGGCAGCTCCTCTTTCACCAAAAAGAAAATTTCACCGTGTTGCTTGTGCCTGCCACGTCCCTCCCAGGGATGTGCTGGCCTGTCCAAGTGTCACTTGCAGGAAGGAAAGGTGGGTCTGTCTCAGCAGAGGACAAGGAAAGGCAACAGCAGCAGTGTCAGGGCCATGTGTGGGCATCAGGGAGCACACACAGCCCCACGCCCTGCACAGGTCTAGAGGGATGGGACACATCCTGCAGTGCCTCATCCCCAGCCTGGAATACATGGGGAGGCACTGGAAGGGTTGCCCACATATCCTAGCTGGAAGATACTGGTGCAGACAATCGGTCTGAATTTAGGCTTCAGGCTCTGCCAGTGTCTGTGTGAAAGGCAGGTGAGCAACTTTTTCATTCTGGACTGGGAAAATCTTAAAGAGGAATTCAAACAAACCTTGAGAAGTGAGAAACCATCTGCAGGTAGTGTTTTTCCAACATGTTTACTGGTTGATGATTATAAAAAGGTGTAGACTCTAATAATCAATCATGTTCTTTGTACCAAACTATTCTATAAAAGTAGAATTTAGAAGCATAAAGTTTGCTCTCATTTTCACCATCATATTGAGAGTCACGTTGTTATTCCTGTGCTGTCCGAAAATCTTGACAGCAGGAAGATTCTTCTGGAGGTCTCTTATCCACATTCAGACAGGTCTCTCTTGTGAGGCTGGCCAGGATCTTCTCCAGTAGATAAACCTACTGGATAATCTTAGGAGTATGTCTAAAATCCCCTCACCTTTTCCCTGTTTTTTACTATCCCATTTTTCCAAATATCAAATTGCAAATTCCTGTTGTTCATCTTGTGCCTGTTACCTCTCATCCTTTCCCAGCACAGCTCCTAGGAGATGTTGGCTCCAGCTTCTCTACACCCTTCCAGTCAATAGTTAAAGAGAGCATCCCACTCCTCCTTTTTTTGTGAAAACTGATCAAACCTCCTGTGAGCAGAGTGTGGGACATGGGCAGAGTGGGGAAACTGCCCCTGGGAGAGGGGGAATGGAGATACTGCAGGGAAGAGAGGAAGGACACAAACCTGGAGGCTGCCAGACACCAGCAGCTCCCTGGCTCAAAGCTCAGCTGGAGCCATCCCCGCTGTCCAGGGGCCTCAGGTGTCCCCAGGCTCACAGAGGGCTCGGTGTCCCCAGCCTCACAGAGGGCTCAGTGTCCCCAGGCTCACAGAGGGCTCAGGCAGCTCTGCTGCTCTGTGCCCCATCCCCAGGGACACCAGAGCCTGCTGTGCTCCTGTCCCAGGCCCTGCACACCTCGCTGGAGCCAGGCACAGGCACTGCCTGCACTGCTGCTCTCTGTCCTGGCAGACCAGGGCAGGACACTGCTGATGAGGCTCTCAGGCTGTCACTGTCACTGCAGCATCTGGGGACAGGAAAAAGCAGCAGGTCCTGGCTGCTCCCAGATATCACCAAGCATCTTGTGAGGCTTCCCAGACAGAAAGCTTCTCATTCCCCACTGTTTCCTTTGAGGAGAACAGCAGCAGTAGTCTTCAGGGCTGTTCTCACCTTGCAGGGACATTTTGAGACACTGCCTGGAATTTAGCATCCCACTGGGAGTCTGGGGCCCTGCATCACCCACTCCTCTCCTCTGAGCTGCCAGGTGCCACCCAGAGCCTGGCAGGGATGTGCAGGAGGCAGGGATGTGCAGGAGGCAGGGATGCTTTGGAGCTGAGCAGACCCTTCCCAGGTCCCACAGTGCTGGTCCAGCATTGGGCAGAGCAAAGTAAAGACGCCTTTTTCTTGATATTTGCATTTTCCAAAGATCCACAGAGCTGCAGGTGGGTAGGGCAGCAGGTCTGGAGGCTCAGTCTGTGGCTGGTGCCTGCAGCAATAGGAGCAGCAGAGCTGCAGGCAGCTCCTCTCAGCCCAAATCCCTCTCCGTGTGCAGCCTCTGCCCCTTGCAGCACCCCTATGGTAAGGACATGGTAAGGACAGGGTAAGGACAGGGTAAGGACATGGTAAGGTCATGGTAAGGACATGGTAAGGACACGGTAAGGACATGGTAAGGACACGGTAAGGACACGGTAAGGACATGGTAAGCACAGCCACCACAACCCCCTAAGAGGGGAGCACCCCAAGGGCTGCCACAGGAGCTGGGGCACAGGCAGGGGACAGGAGGTGTGGCTGCTCTCTGGAAGCCTGGACAGGCAGGACAGCTCTGGGTGGTGGGGCTGGGGGGGGGATAAAGGCTTCTAAGGAGTTCAGGGTTCCTGCAGGGGTGACAGGGACCCCTGTGTGCCTTTGGGACAGTCACACACCCTAGGGAGAAAGAGGGAGCAGCCAAAACTGCAGAGAGCACAAAATCCCAATGCACAAAATCCCTTCCTAGGGCCAATGCTGCCCTCCTGCCCCAGGGGATTTTGCACAGACCAGTGAGTCCCCATCCTGTGCCTGACGCTTGCCCAGTGCCAGGCCCCATCTACAGCTTCTCCTTCATGCCAGGGTCACCACAGTAGCCCCAGTGTTGCACCAGGACCCAGCCAGACACACCCCAAAGGTGCAGACTCATTCCCAGACCCTTCCACTTCCCAGGCCAGCAGACACGGGGCTGCTCCCTGCCTGACCTTCTTTCCTGCTGGCACAATAATAGGAAGTGCCATTCCTGCCCTGCACAGTCTGGAGTCCACAGTCTCATCCTTAGGAATGCCCAGAATGCCTGGGAGAAGGGCAGCAAAAGCAGGAGCAACAGGAAATATTTATGGGCTTGGGGTTGTGGATGGGGGAGATAAAGCTGGTGAGGGTGCCATGAGGAGCTGGGCTCTGCACTCTTCAGTGGATTCACAGGTTTACATTCACCATTTATCAACTTTGAGATTTTTTTTTTCCACTTCTAAAATATCAGGGCTAACAAGGGTTTCCCACTTTCAGGGATTTGGGTTCCTTCAAAGGGACTTTACAAAGTCCATCTGCTGATCACACAGGCACTTCACAGGGACACGGGTGTGCTCTGCATCCTCACTGCAGTTGCCAGCAGAATCCCAAAGATTTAAGGACAGGCCAGCAGAATCCCAAAGATTTTAAGGACAGGCCAGCAGAATCCCAAAGATTTTAAGGACAGGCCACCTGGATCCAAGTCCCATTGCCCAGCACCTCAGCTACAGCCTCAGGGTCTCCCGTGGGTGACAGTGGCTTTTTGCTGGCACTGCTGTGAAGGCTGCAGGGTGACATCTCCAGCATGGCAACACCTTGGGATACCCACATGGGCTGGTCCAAACCAAGACCTGCCCAAGCCCCTGATTTTAGGGAGAGCTGCTGGCACTGAATTCAAGGCTCTGGCTGGTGTTTCTCTCTGGAGGAGGCAGATGAGCCCTGAGCAGGGACAGGAATTCCTGTCCTGTGCTCCCCAGCCTGCAAGGAGGAGAAAACCAAAAAATATGGAAAAATCTGGGATCAGGCACAGCTTGTGAGAGAAACTGAGCAGCCACAAGGCAACAGCTCCTGAGCAAGGGCTTCCAAATGGTCTTTTGTGTCCTCTGGGCAAGGTGGAACTCCCAGCCCTGCAGGAGCTGAATGCCTTGGTGCCTTGGCCCACAGCAGTGCTCAATGAGCCTTCATCCCTGCACTGAGGAGGATGAGCATGGCTCTGCAGATGTTTTGTGGTTGTGTCTGGACTTGAGGCTCAGGGCAGAGCAGTGGAAAGACACCAAATTCCACAGCAAGAAGACAAAACAGTGGTGATGGAAGTAGCAAGATGTGGGTAGGAGTGCTCAGAGCAAAGCCAGAATTGCAGGACCATTAATCACAGAGCCACAGAATAGTTTGGGTTATAAGGGACCTTGAAGATCATCTCATTCCACCTTCCACTGTCCCAGGTGGCTCCAAGCCCTGTCCAACCTGACCCCAAACACTTCCAGGGATCCAAGGGCAGCCCCAGCTTCTCTGGGCATCCTGTGCCAGGGCCTGCCCACCCTCACAGGGAACAATTTCTGATAAACACACAATCTAAATCTGCCCTCTCTCTGTGGGAAGCCATTCTCCCTTATCCTCTCACTGTCTGCCCATGTAAAAAATTGCTCTCCCTCTTTTCTTTAAGCCCCTTTAAGCAGTAGAAAAGGCTTTAAGGTCTTCCCAGAACCTTCTCTTCTCCAGGCTGAGCCTCAGACCTCTCAGCCTCCCTTAATAGTGAAGTCAGTCCTAAAGATGCCTCAGGAGAATGTTTTGTGGGATGGTTTTCCAAGCAATACCTCATTTAATTGAAAAGGCAAAGCTTAATGAAAATGGACAGTGCTCATGGGACTGTAAATGGCAGAAATGTAGTAACAAGTTCAATCAAGAGAGATTATTTCAATATTTTCACTTCATGGTGTCTTTCTAAAAAAAAGTTTCCATTTACATATTTTCACCTGCTGGTGTTAGATTTACCCACAGGCCATTTAATATTCACATTGCAGCACTTCAAGGCTATCAAAACAAAGCATTTTGCTGTTTTTAAAACACAGTTTATTAATTTTTTTGTTCTATACTAAAGATTGGCATGCTGGCTTTTTGTTGTAGGTTCAAGGGAAAGGAAGTTCAGAAATCTCTGAATTTCCAAGGAGTTTCATGACATCTCTTCCCAAATCCTCCTGCTGCTTCATCTCCCTTTTCTGCCATAGCTTTGCTCCCTTTCTGCTCTTGATATCACAAGGCAGAAGCACTTTGGGTCCAGCAGCATTCCCTTTACCTGGCTGCTGTTTTCCCAGGGTGGTGCTGCTGGGATTCTGCACTCCCTGGGGTGAACTGGCCCAGCAACGAGGGTTGCACCCCTGAAATCCCCCCAGGCACAGCAGGCAGCGCTGCAGGTGCAATGCATGGGCTGTGCACAGCTAACACCTCCCAGGATCACGGTTCAAAAGGGAAGAGGCATCTCCTGCAGGGCTGGGAAGGGGGAATGGGTATCTGGATGTGAGCAGATGTCTGGTGCTCATGGGGCACTTTCACAGAATCCCGGGACCTTCTGAGCTGGAAGGGACCCGTGAGAATCGCTGAATTCCACTCCTGCATGAGGGGGGAGGAGCAGGACAGGATCTGCCCCATCCCAAAGACACGAGCGATGCCCAGGCCCCTCTACAGGAGAGGCTGCACCCAAAGCTCTGCAGTGGTGCCCAGGCCCCTCTGCAGGAAAGGCTGCACCCAAACCTCTGCAGTGGTGCCCAGGTCACTGCAGGGGAGGCTGCAGCCCGAT
>VXBR01006220.1:14741-29276 GCA_013400215.1 Cisticola juncidis
ACCCTGTCACCGTGTCACCCTGTCACCCTGACACCCCGTCACCCTGTCACCCTGTCACCCTATCACCTCATCACCCTGTCCTCTCACCCTGAACCCTGTCACCCTGTTACCCTGTCACCGTGTCACCCTGTCCCCCTGACACCCCGTCACCCTGTCACCCTGTCACCCTGACACCCCGTCACCCTGTCACCCTGTCACCCTGACACCCCGTCACCCTGTCACCCTGTCACCCTGACACCCCGTCACCCTGTCACCCTGTCACCCTGACACCCCGTCACCCTGTCACCCTGTCACCCTGACACCCCGTCACCCTGTCACCCTGTCACCCTGACACCCCGTCACCCTGTCACCCTGTCACCCTGTCCCCTGTCACCCTGTCACCCTGTCAGTCACCCCATCACCCTGTCTCTGTGACACTCTGTCACCCTGTTACCCTGTCATCCTGAAACCCTCTCCCCCGTCCCCTGTCACCCTGTCACCCTGTCACCCTGTCCCCTGTCATGCTGACACCCCATCACCCTGTCACTCTGTCACCCTGTCAGTCACCCCATCACCCTGTCACCCTGTCCCCTGTCACCCTGTCACCATGTCACCCCATCACCCTGTCACCCTGTCAGTCACCCCATCACCCTGTCTCTGTGACACCCTGTCCCCTGTCACCCTGTCCCCTGTCACCCCTCTGGGGACACCCTGTGCCCACAGCAGGGCAGTGGCTGCTGCTGCACCAGACCGGGCACAGCCGGGTCCAAACCCCTCCATGCCCATGGGCGCTGGGGCTGGGGCTGGGCTCGGGCACGGGAACTGCCCGTGGGACAAGAGCAGAGGGAGAGGAGCGGAGCTCAGGAATCACCAGGCAGGGCTCGGAAAAGGAGTGGGAAGGGACAGGGCAGGAGTGGCAGGGCTGGGAGGGGTCTGGGGTTCTGGAGAGCGGCTTGGATCAGGAGCGGTCTGGGCGAGGAGCAGCAGGACCAAGCACAGGCATCGGCTGCAGCCCCGTGGAAACAGAGCCAGGCTCCTCTCAGAGTTGTATCTGCCTGAGATTCTCCTCGGGGTTTCTGTTCCCCGAGGCAGTGGGGTCTTTCCCCAGGGTTGCTGTTCCCTGGGGATTTCCCTGGGGTTGCTGTTCCCCGGGGTAATCAGGTTTTCAGTCTTCTCTTTGCCCTGGGTGTTTCACACCGGAGCCAGAGCAGACAGGCTGAGTCCAGCAGTGTTATCAAGGCTGTTTATTCTAAATTATCTCTCAGTTCTTGTCCAGCTCTGCANAGCTACTATTTATTTTTAAATTCTTAGGATTTGTGATTCTTCTTACATGTGAGTATTCACTGCCATGGCAGGGATCAGACGCAGTGTCCTCCTGGGCTCTGTGTGAGGCTCTGACCCCCCTGTACAGACCCCAGACCCCCTGTCCGGTCTGCAAACCCTCCAGGGTGGCCAGAGGGATGTCCTGGACTCTGACAGGCTCCAGCCCATGTGAGGGCAGGAGCTGAGCCAGAATGGAGAGCAGGGGGAGGATTCAGGGAAGTTCAGGTGGTGCCTCCAGTCCTGCAGGGACACATCCAGGAGCCAGAAAGGGCTCATGTAAAACCATTCCCAGATGCAGCAGCCCAGGCTTTGCTGGCAGTGCTGAAGGAGGGCAGGTCCCAGCCTCCTCCCCTCCATGGATGGACAGGTCTCTCAAGCTATCCACAGCTCTCTGTCTCCCTTTGCCTTGTTTGCAGCCCTTCCTGGAGCTGTTTAACCCCCTTTGAAGGATTTGCAGATGAGAAGCAGCCCCCATGGGAGTGGAGCGAGCAGAACACACCCGTAGGGGCAGGACATGCTCAGGGGACATTCTGTCTCTTCTGTGAGCAGCCACAGGTCCCACTACAAAGAGAGCCCGGGAGACAGGATGGTTTCCAGCACTGAGCATCCCCTGGGGCACCAATTAGAGCTTTCCCTTTGTTCAAAGGGAAGGTGCAGCCCGGGCACTGCGTGTGTCCCATCAGACCTGCCACGGTGGGAACCGCAGGGGTGGAAGGGGAGCAGAAATGAGGCCTCTGCCAAGTATGGCAGGGGAGAGCAGGGGAATGCAGGCATGGGGCTGCCCTACACACAGGCTGAAAGGCTTTGTAGTGTGACACTGAGCCCTGAAGGCCACCAGCCCCTGGGACAGTGCCCCCCTGCCAGTGCCACCTCTGGGCACTGGCAATGCCACAGAGCAATGGGTGCTGCTGGCACTGTGACCCGGGCCAGCATCAGGGATCTCTGGGACCTGCAGGATCAGAAGGCTCAAGTCACCTTCCCAAGGGTGTTATCTGATGTGGGGACAGCTCTGGGTATTGCTGCATCTTGAAACTTCAGGAGAATTCACAACTGTGGGCATTTCTCAGCCTCAGTAATGCAAATGTTCATCTTTGCATGAAACCTGCAGGAAAGGCATTTGCACCTTTAGACAGAAATTCATCTTCAGTCTTTCCTAGAGAACACAAGAAAAAGTTCTAGTTGCAGGAAACAATCTCTGCAGTTCTGCTTTATCCTGGTTCTGCATCCCTGAAAGTGTCCCCAGCAGCCCCTCAGTGCCTGGGGGCTGAGAAAGGGAACAGCATGTGAGCATTTTGTCCTAGAATAAGGAATCCCAGAATGGTTTGGGTTGGAAAAAACCCAAAAGCTCATCCTGTTCCACCTTCCACTATCCCAGATTGCTCCAAGCCCTGTCCAGCCTGGCCTTGGACACTCCCAGGGATCCAGGAGCAGCCCCAGCTTCTCTGGGCACCCTGTGCCAGGGCTGCCCACCCTCACAGAGAAGAATTTCTTCCCAATATCCCAATATCTCTGGCAGTGCAAAGTCATTCCCCCTTGTCCTGTTGCTCCAGGCCCTTGCCCAAAGTCCCTCTCCGTCTCCCTTGGAGCCCTTCAGGCAGTGAAAGGGGCTCTGACCTCTCCCTGGAGCCTTCTTTTCTCCAGGTGAGCACCTCCAGCTCTCCCAGCCTGGATCAGAGCAGAGGGAGCAGCTTTGAGGCCTCCTCTGGGCTCGTTCCTCTCCCCAGGCAGCCCTGAGTCCTCCTGGCTAAGGACACAAAGCAGGATTCCTGTGCTGCTCAGCTCGCTGCTCCCAGGGAAGAATGAGATGCAGATCCACACTGCTGCACTCCCTGGACACAGGGGCAGGGGAGGGCTCAGATATGGTCCCAAGCTGTTGTCCCAGATGTTGTCCCAAGGCCCTGTCCTCTCAGGGTTGTTTCTCCCTGAGATTCCCCTCGGGGTTTCTGTTCCCCGGGGTATCAGGGTCTCCCCCAGGGTTGCTGTTCCCTGGGGATTTCCCTGGGGTTGCTGTTCCCCGGGGTAATCAGGTTTTCAGTCTTCTCTTTGCCCTGGGTGTTTCACACCAGAGCCAGAGCAGACAGGCTGAGTCCAGCAGNACTGTGGGCATTCACTGCCATGGCAGGGATCAGAGGCAGTGTCCTCCTGGGCTCTGTGTGAGGCTCTGACCCCCCTGTACAGGTCCCAGACCCCCTGTCCGGTCTGCAAACCCTCCAGGGCTGCCAGAGGGATGTCCTGGACTCCGACACTGTCCCAACACTGGAAGGTCTCCTCCTGCACCCAAGGACAGAGCTGTACCTTTAGGGTCAGGTGTGTGGTACTGACAGGACCTTGGCTACCTGTGCAGGTGAGGTCTGTACCCTGCACTGATTTCCTGTGACAATGTTTCCCACAGATGAATGGGGTCCTGTTGCACACAGTGGTTTTCCCTGTGCCCTGGGAACACCATGTGGGGCTTTCTGGGGCATGGAGCAGCCCTCCCATCCTGTGAGTTCTCTTCAGCAGGTTCCTGTGCTGCAGGTTGTGTTTGCAGCTGCGTCCTGTGCAGGGAAGTGCTGCCAGTTTAGGAATTGTTGTGCTTTCATGTGGTGTAAGACAGCAGAAGATTTATGAATGACAAAAGCATGAATGCTGGAAGCTGTGATTTATTGCAGGAGGGGGAGAGGAAATGCATTGCAGCCCATGCTGGTTAGTGTGGTTGTCTGAGGTGAGCTGGGGAAACCACCCTGCTCCCCCTCTGAGGGCTCAGCCTCACCTGGAGAGACCCTGGGGGGACCAAGTCCCCTTCCAGGGCTGACCTGACCCTGAGCACCTCACAGATGCTCTGAGGAAAGGGTTTCTCCTGGGTGAAGGGACACAAGGACTCAGACCTTTGGGAGCAGAAAACCTTTGTCTCCCTTGTGTGGTGTAGGTGGGAGACACAAAGTGTCAGTGCAGCATGAAAAGCAGATTTCCAGCCCTGTCCCAGCCTTTTGGTTGACCCCAAAGCCCTTTTCTTTTCCTCACTTTCCCTTTCTTTAAAGAACTACTAATAAACCCTTCCCAACGTGCCTTGAGATAATTGATCAAACCGGTGCTCTGGAAGAGCTGGAGACTCTCTGCACTTTCCAGCCACATGTCTGGACCTCTCAAGCTAAAATACCTTTTAAAAGTTTATTAAAAAGTTCTTGAGCTTTCCATTTGTTCCCCCACCACATGAAGAAAAGCACCACTGAGCTCTCAGATTTAGTTCCTGCCTTTCATGTCCGCTGACCTCACCACTCCTCGGAGCAGCCACAAGTCAGAGCAGCTACTCAGATGTGAAATGTTCCTCAGAGCCACAGGCAGAGCTGCTCCCAGCTCCTGGGCAGCACAGGAGGGCTCCACAGAGGAAATGAACCCAGCTGGGAAATGCCAGCTTGGCCAGAGGTGCTGTAAACCCCAATTCTGTTTTCTGCTCCGTTATTTCAGCACAATTCTTCCTGAATGGATGGAGGTAAATAACAGCCAGCTCAGCTTTTTTTAAACCTGAAAAGGAGGGAAAAGGCTGCCTTGGGTTAAACAAATAGGGAGGTTCTCTTCAGGTTTCCCAGGCAATTAAAACTAAACCAAACCAAAACATAACATGTTTTTTCTGACTACCCCCAAAATATTTTGCTTTCACCCAAAACAGAGTGAGCCACCCAAAAATTTTTAAATCCTTAAAAAAAAAAAAAAAAAGTCTTACAATGAAAAATTTAAAAATTTACCATTCCCCCAGCCCCACTGGTTTTAATTTTTCTGTGATCTTACTTTTGACCAAAACACTGCGGGTTTTACCTTGCCTGGAAGTCGCAGTCAACCAGATGAGCTTGTGCTGTCACTTGCTTTCCCTTTCAACACCATTTCTGTCTTTTCACCTCCCACTGCACAGACACAAAGGATTGTCATCCTGGGAGCATCATCCTCATCCCAGGGCTGTGCTGAGTTCCCAGGGAGACTAAAGAGGGGCTGGGAGAGGGAAGGAAAGAATCCATGAAGGCTCTTTTTAGCTTCAGAGAGCTCCTCTGGCACTCCTGACTACCTCTGGCTACTGCCAAGGCACCTTTGAAACACCTTTGAAACATCTCCAGCATGTTGGGCATCATGACTGGGCTGGAGGGGAAATCCACATTCCCTTTGAAGTCTGGATACTTGAACAGTCTTAGAATTATAGGGCTGTAATGTACAGGAATGTGTGGGGCTGTAATTGTGACTTAGATCCTTGGATGAAAGGTTCTATGTACATACAAAAGGTATTATCATTATTGCTACTATTATTACTATTATTATTACTATTATTATTGCTATTATTATTATTATAGGCTGCAATATGTGGATTGGAGATGAAAGTAGCACCAAAAGATCCTGAAATACAAGATGTGTCTTAAGGAAATCTCAGCTTGGAATTGGGTTTTGTCTACATAGGAAAAGCAGAGCCAACTGGCTTCGCTGCACTGACAGCTCTGGGGTTTGATGGAAGGAATCCTGTGTGCAGTGATTCCCAAATCCAAGGTTCTCTGGTTTTTGAAGGTGTTTCCTGTAGGAGCAATTCCAGAGCAGTTTTAGCATAAAAAGTGGAATTGGACATTTTCACCATTGTGAAAAATGACCCCTGATTGCTCTGCAGACATCACAAAATCAGTCCCTGCTGTTTGTGCCATTGGGTGTCACATCTGTCCCTGAGAGCCACCTCGGGGCCTGGGGCACTCTGCTGATAAAGGCTGAGATAAAGGGAGGAGAAGGGTCCTGTTTGGAAATCCGAGTGCTGTCATTGTCTGCATGGAGCCCCAAAGGTGCTCCAGGAACGAGAGCCAAAAATCGGCCAAGGATCCAGGGTTATACAGCAGATAAAAGGGGTGGTCCTGAGGATCAGGGTCCCATAGGAACAGGGAAAAGTGGTGCAGAGGGGAAAATAGGAACTGGGGGGCTAATGGGATCACTGGGGTGGAAAAAAATAACCCAGTGGGGTCCAAGGGAAGGAAGAACATTCTAGGAGATGCACATGTATGGTGAACATGGGTTGGACAGGGTGATATAAACTTAACAAAGCAATGAAACAACAAAACCCAAGAAATATTAACCTGTGGCTGCAAAGGCCCATTGGAGGAAGGTTTTTCTCATCTCAAAGGGTATCTCAGGCTCCTAGGTGTCCACAATTGGGTGTGAGGAGATTGGGAACTGGAGCCTTCACAGGGCTCAGAGGCTGCAGTGGGACCTGGAGCAGGCTCCTGGTGTGGCTGGGCACAGGGAGAGCTCCTGTGTCCTGATCCTCCTGCTCTGCACCCAGACCAGCACCCTGCCCTCCCCAGCCTCCCTCCAGCACCAGGCACCTCTCCCCAGAGCAGTCTGGATGCAGCACATGCAGAAATCCGGGATCAGCTTCAATCCTTGCACACCCTGTGGATCTGCACAGCCTCGGCCATCACCTCTCGGGGGTCCTGCCCTGCTCTGCACCCACGTCCCATCAAAGGGGGGGCATAAAGGAAGTGGGACTCCCAGGACAATCCCGTGGGGATTTTCTCCTGTGTCACAGGCTCTGCAGAGCATCAGGTTTCACTTTCTATCTGAACCCCAGAGCAACACCTGACCCACGCTGGGGAGGGGGGGATGAGTCAGGTCCATCCACAGCAGTTTTCTCATTGCTAAACTCACACAAGAGTGATGTGGCTGCTCACAGGAGGGTTCAGCTCCCCAGCCCTTTCCCAGTTGTCCTGATAAGTGGAGCTTTTCCCCACAGAGTGTTGATGTCTCCCTGTTGGAGTCCAGGACATCCCTGTGGCCACCCTGGAGGGTTTGGAGACCGGACAGGGGGTCTGGGGTCTGTACAGGGGGGTCAGAGCCTCACACAGAGCCCAGGAGGACACTGCCTCTGATCCCTGCCATGGCACTGAATGCCCACAGTGTGTGAAGAATCACAAGCTGAGAGAATTCAAAATAAGTAGTATTTAGTTTATCATAGAATGTAAATGTAGAATCTGGGATTTTCAGTATCTGGGGCTGAAGAGACAAGCTGGAGGAATTGGGGAGTGGCCCCTGTGCTCCTTGTTCTTGCTCTCGTCCCCCATCTTTGGCTGAGTTGGATTTTAGAGATTGGTTTAGAGTAGAAATGCCATGTTAGCATAGGTAGTGGGCATTGGTAAAATTCTGTCAATAAAAAGTGCATTTTGGACGTGGTTGGGTCAGGGGTGCTGTACATGAGGTGTGGGGCTCTCTGACCCGCCCAGTCCTGCTCTGCTGGGGAGGCCCTGCAGAGCTGAGACAGAACTGAGATAATGCCCCTGCCAGGGAGGCCTGGCAGAGCTGAGACAGAACTGAGATAATGCCCCTGCCAGGGAGGCCTGGCAGAGCTGAGACAGAACTGAGATAATGCCCCTGCCAGGGAGGCCTGGCAGAGCTGAGACAGAACTGAGATAATGCCCCTGCCAGGGAGGCCTGGCAGAGCTGAGACAGAACTGAGATAATGCCCCTGCCAGGGAGGCCTGGCAGAGCTGAGACAGAACTGAGATAATGCCCCTGCCAGGGAGGCCTGGCAGAGCTGAGACAGAACTGAGATAATGCCCCTGCCAGGGAGGCCTGGCAGAGCTGAGACAGAACTGAGATAATGCCCCTGCCAGGGAGGCCTGGCAGAGCTGAGACAGAACTGAGATAATGCCCCTGCCAGGGAGGCCTGGCAGAGCTGAGACAGAACTGAGATAATGCCCCTGCCAGGGAGGCCTGGCAGAGCTGAGACAGAACTGAGATAATGCCCCTGCCAGGGAGGCCTGGCAGAGCTGAGACAGAACTGAGATAATGCCCCTGCCAGGGAGGCCTGGCAGAGCTGAGACAGAACTGAGATAATGCCCCTGCCAGGGAGGCCTGGCAGAGCTGAGACAGAACTGAGAGATGATGAAAGAATGAACAACCCTGGAAACACGGACTGGCAGACTCTGTTTGTCTGCTCTGGCTCTGGCACGGGACCTTTCGGGCATGAGAAGCTTCAAAACCCCTCCACACCTCAGGGAACAGCAACCCTGAGGAGAATCTCAGGGAAAAGCAACCCTGAGCAGCACTTGCAGGAGATGGGAGAGCTCATCAGCCCATGGCAGCACAAGAAAGGGCTGTTCCTAGAGCACCCACTGGAGGAAATGACAAATTAAGGGCTCTGATGCCTTTGGCTTCCTGGTGACTCCTCAGGGTCAGCCAGGGCTCAGGGAAATGTTCTGGTTCCTCGGGGTAGCAGACAGCACTGAGAGGAGCCAGCTCAGCATCTCCCAAACACAGCCTGCCCTCCCCAGGAGCTGCCAGCTCTGCCAGGCCTGCACTGGGCTCGGCTGGAGAGCACCTCAGCCCAACCCTGCAGGCTTCTCTTGGTCCTGAGGAGGCAGCCAGTGGTGAGGAATGCAGGGGGTTCCATCTCCTGGGATCCATCTCCTACCTTGGGCTGCAGTCCCAGCCAAGCAGCCAAGTCTGGAACAGCGTGGAGCTGCTCTGCTCCTCTGCTGCTGCCAATGCTCATGGAATCAGTTGTTGTTTTCTGATAAAAGGCAAGGTGACTTGGTTTTAAGAGACAGCATTGAATTGAATTGAATTGAATTGAAGAGATAGATAAGAAGCCTTGGTTTCGCTTAAGTTTCTTGGTCTACAGACTCTCTCACATTAATATGATGGGTCAGTCAAATGGTGTTTATTGCTTTGTCTCGTGGGGTTATATAGTCTAAGGGGGCTTTACTACATCAAAGGGGACAGCTGGTCTGAAGGTGAGTGAAAACTACTGGGTTTAGAGGGAGTTACATTTCTCAGGGGTGACTACACATTGTAGGTGGTGAGGGGGAAGAGTCCTTCTCTCTTTCTGTGACATCTCGGGATTTTCTGCAGTACCTGTCCTTATCTCTCACACTCCATGTCGATAAATCCGCCCTGGTCTGGGTTTGGGAGGCAGGGCTGTGGTGCTGGCTGCCCACAGAGGCTGGGCTGCTCTGGTTGAGGTGCTGGCAGGAGCAGCATCTCCCCAGGGAAGGGCTCAGCAATGCTGGAATTAGCAGCACTGGCACTGCAGGGAGAACATCAGGAGTGACAGGAGCCTTCTGCCATGTGTCCCCCAGCCAGGATGCATCCTCTGGGCTGTGTTATAAATGCCAGCACAATTTTCCAATTAAAATAATAATTTGGTTTATTGATACAACAAACAAATTATAGAATTTAGATATCAAAAATAATCGAATCAAAGAGTTTCGGCATTAAAATCGAATCACAGAATTTCGAGTCACAGAATTAGGCAAAAAGACTGAACCACAGAGTTTTGGTAAAAACCCCCACAAACAGCATAACCTGCTTGATGGTTTTGCCTGGGAAAAGGCCAAGGGTGAACTCTGAGACACAGACCTGGCCGGCTGCTGTCTCCCCCTGAGTTCAGGAATTTGCCCGTTTTAGGGCCCAGTTTTTATACCCTTTATTCCGCCCTCGGCAATATTTCCCCATATTCTCTATTGAGTCCCAGCTATTCAAATTCAGGGGAGTCTCTGGTTGTGCTGAAAGGAGTCCATTTCTGTCCTGCTGGGTGTGAACTTCAGGATTCAGAAGAATCCTGAGTTGATTAATGTCCCTCGATATGGATAACGATGCTCTGATGGCCGAGGAGGGTTTAGCCCTCTGCATTGATGACTCTTCCTCCTTATCTTGATGTCTCTTCTCCAGCAACCCCTATTCAGTTTTTGTCTATTTTGGGATGGGTTCCTGCCTTTTGTTGCAGCCAAGTGCTGAGACCCCCGTATCCCTGTCCCACATACACATATACAGTAAATTATAACCTGAATTACATTCTACATTTTAACCCCCTACACACGTATACAGTATATCATATTTTACAATTTATAACCATCCATAAAAACATGAATTAATCATTCCCATTTTTCACAGCTGCATCCTTTGGGCTGCATCCTTTGGGCTGCATTCTCAGCTTCTTCTGGCTGAACTTCACAGCAGCTGTTTTTGAAATGTCCTCTTGACAAGGCCACAAATCCAAAAGGCATTTCTCAGAAGTTTTCAGCCATAATGTTTCTTTTTGGGAAGTCTTTGGTCTGAACACAGATAATTATCAGCCAAAAATTACTGAAAACCACCAGCAATTTTCAGTTCTGATAAAAATGCTATTCTCCATTTTTACAGTGTCAACAACTGTGTTTTGCTCCCTGTTCATTACAGTTTCCTGCAAGAGGAGTCAAATACCTCTAGGCAGCTGTGCCCTGGGATCCCAGCAGTTTATCCATCTCTGTCACCCAGCACAGCCCCTCTCCCAGGACAGTTTCTGCTGCCTCCAAAGAGATGCAGAATGCTGCTGTGGCATTCTGAGCTGTGTAGGGATGACAGCAATGTTGATGGGACTGGCTGGATTGTGCTTCTCTCCACACTGAGGTTCAGCTCAGACAGGAAGGATAAGCCACAGCTCAGAATGGTGCTGGTGATAAAGTCACAGCAGCAGAGGGCAACAAATTAGGTGGGAAAATAAAGCAATAAAGCCCATGACTGTGGGCTTTAAAATAAACCTCCAGAATTCCAAGATTTCCTGAGACTGCAGGAGCAGGAAATCTTGCCTGATGAAGCAGAGGGGAGCAGAGTCTCCCTCTGTGTGCTGGGCTCTCCTCTGCAGCCCAAGATCAGGGACTGAAGGATCAGGGACTGAAGTGCCTGAACGCTGCTGGGGCTGCCCCAGAGGGGAGGGAGGCTGGGATGGTTGAGGGGCTCCTCAAGGGTCACTGTGATACAGTCCAAGAAAAGGAAGAGGTGCTGTGGGTTGGCACTTCTCAGAAGAGGTGATCAGCACACAGGACAGCCCAGTTCTCACTCTGGCTGCAGTGTTGGCATCCAGGGAAAAGGGCAAGACCCTCACTGAGCTGCAGCAAAGCCCAGGCTGCCTGCACTGGCACAGAGAGCTTCCCTGCAAGGCAGCTCAGATCCCACCCAAAACTGCCTGAGGGAGCAGGGGGGGAATCAGAAAGGAAACACTCAGAACTCTCATGGGTCGAGACAAAGACAGTTTAGGAAGCAGAGCAAATCTGTGTGTGCAAGAAGAACAAAACAAGGGAATCCTGCACTGCTTCCCACAGCAGTCAGGTGTTTCCAGGGAAGTGAGGCTTTGTCACATCTCAGGGTTCCTTGGGAAGACAAATGTCACAACCACAGATGTGCCCCCTTGCTGCCCTTCTCCCCACAGCTTTCAGTGCTGAGCCTGATGCCATAGGATGTGGGGCATCCTTCTGATCAGCTCACATCACAGCTGCCCAAGTTTGTTCTGTCCCCACTTCTCACACTGCCCAGACTGCTCCTGGTGGGGACAGAGAGGGGAGAGCTGCTGTGCCAGCCCTCCTCAGCAGCAGCCAGTCTCAGGGTAGCTTTTCTCTGAGATTTTCCTCGGGGTTGCTGTTCCCCGGGGTAATCAGGTTTTTCATCTTCTCTTTGCCCTGAGTGTTTCACACCAGAGCCAGAGCAGACAAGCTGAGTCCCCAGTGCAGTTTCCAAGGCTGTTTATTCTTCATTATCTCAGTTCTGTCTCAGCTCTGCCAGGCCTCCCTGGCAGGGGCATTATCTCAGTTCTGTCTCAGCTCTGCAGGGCATCCCCAGCAGAGCAGGACTGGGCGGCTCAGAGAGCCCCACACCTCATGTACAGCACCCCTGTCCCAACCACCGTCCAAAATGCACTTTTGATTGACAGAATTTTACCAATGCCCACTACCTATGCTAACATGGCATTTCTACTCTAAACCAATCTCTAAAATCCAACTCAGCCAAAGATGGGGGACGAGAGCAAGAACAAGGAGCACAGGGGCCACTCCCCAATTCCTCCAGCTTGTCTCTTCAGCCCCAGATACTAAAAATTTAGATTTTACATTTACATTCTATGATAAACTAAATACTACTTATTTTGAATTCTCTCAGCTTGTGATTCTTCACACACTGTGGGCATTCACTGCCATGGCAGGGATCAGAGGCAGTGTCCTCCTGGGCTCTGTGTGAGGCTCTGACCCCCTGTACAGACCCCAGACCCCCTGTCCGGTCTCCAAACCCTCCAGGGTGGCCACAGGGATGTCCTGGACTCCAACACCCAGGACACTGGTGTGTTATCAGCACAGCCACAAACCCAAACTACAGCACCCCAGGGGCTGTTATGAGGAATATTTTCTCCATCCCAGCCAGACCAGTTCATGTCTCCATCAGCTTGCCCAGCTCCAGCTGCCTGCCCTTCTCCCTGGCAGGTTTTTGCAGGCTGGTGTGGAGATCAGGGCTCTCTTCCCAGATCCTGTTATCACCATGGTAATTCATGGCCACAGCAGATTAGAATCAAGCTTCAGCCAATCTGATTGTTGGCCTTGATCTTCCAGAGCTTGGTGTAGATGCTTGTTGCTGTTTTGAACAAGATTCTGCTCAATCTTGATAAATCAGTCCAATTCTGATAAATCAATCCAATTTATTCACTTTATATCTGGTTCTTTCCGTAATAATTTTCTCAGTTATGTGACATTCTCCCTGACCATGTTTCTGATATCAATTTGGGGCAGAGAGGCAACACTGATGCCCTGTGGCTCCAGCCCCACAGTCTTTCCCACAGTCCCACACAGTTGGTCACACCACAGCACAAGCTCCTGGGGCAGAGCCCAGCCATACCACAATTTATCTAATTTTCTAATTTTCTAAAAGTCCAAATAAAAAAATAATATTTAGTTATGGCATTCTTCTTCTTGGCAGATGTGAGGGAGTTTTGGATCTGCGGATTTGTGTCTGAGGTCTGACTGGGTGGCACGATTTTCCACAGTTCCATGGCCTGTCCTTGCTATTCCTGATAGAAATTGAACTTTCACCAGACCCACCAGGTTCATGATTGGACAGAAAAGGGTTTTTTGTTACCCTGAGACCCTGAGGTACCTTGGCTGGGGGGAACTTCTCCCACCTGCATGACTGCAGTTCTTAGCACATGAGGGAGTCCTAGAGTTCTACTGGAGGAGTTTTGTTACCCTTTTGTTGCCCATTATTTTTTCACAATGCTTCTTATTTTAAAGTTCCACCTTGGCTTGGCCAGGTCTTGGGTATGTGACAGCTCTCCAGGGTCTGATGTTCTCTGTGTTCTCTGAAGCAGTGCTCAGGTCCTTTCTTGTGAGATTGGGATCTTCAGAAGGGAGAGCAGAGATGCTGCCATGCACCCACAATGAACCATCAGGGTGGAGGGTCTGGGGCAGCAGTCTGGTGAGGAGTGGCTGAGGGATCTGGGGGGACTCTGAGGGATCTGGAGAAAAGGAGGCTCAGGAGGGACCTTCTGGCTCTGCACCACTCCCTGACAGAGGGGGCAGCCGGGGGAAGCTGGGCTCTGCTCCGAGGGAACAGGGACAGGACAAGAGGAAACGACCTCAAGCTGTGCCAGGGAGGTTTAGGCTGAATATTGGGGAAAAAATATTGGGGAAAAAAATATTAGGGAAAAAAACTCTGAAAGGGTTGTCAAGCCCTAGCACAATTGTCCAGGGCAGTGCTGGAGTCACCATCCCTAGAACTGTTCTAAAGATGTGTGGATGTGGCTCCTGGGGACATGATTTTGTGGTGGCCTTGGCGGTGCTGGATTAATGGCTGGATTTGATCTTAGAGGCCTTTCCCAGCCTCAATGATTCCATGATTCTGTGATCAGGCAGGCTTAGAGGAGACCTGGTTTTGCCCTGGCACAGCACTGAGAGGTGCCCAGATCCCAAGCAGACACAGAGTGCACATGTTCAGAGCAGCTGGGGCATGGGGGATCAGACTGTGGCAGTCACACATGGCATTTATGGCAGTCATACATGGCATTTATGGCAGTCATACATGGCATTTATGGCAGTCATACATGGCATTTACGGCAGCCACACATNGTGGCATTTATGGCAGCCACACATGGCATTTATGGCAGTCATACATGGCATTTATGGCATACATGACATTTATGGCAGCCACAGGCCACCCTGTGAGCCATGAGCTCTCTGCCAAAATCCCTTCCCCAGAGCTGTTAGAGCAGCCAGGAGCAAACTCTGCCTGCTCAGGGAGGAGAGAGCAGGGAAGCCTCCAGCCCTGCATCCTCAAATGCAGATCCCAGGCTGCATTTCCTTTCCATTTCCTTTCCCAGGGAAAGGAGCATCTGTGGAGGCCAGGGCTGAGCCACACAAACCTCTGCCCTGTGGTGTTACCCTGGTTTTGAAGACTTTTTAAAGCCTTCTGTAAGGTTCTTCATATTGGAGTCAGAAATGT
>VXBR01006220.1:29668-48617 GCA_013400215.1 Cisticola juncidis
TTCAGGAATTGGCCCCTTTCAGGGTTTGTGTTTTATACAGATTATTTTGCCCATGGCAGAGGATTTTCCCCACAGTTCTTTGTTTTTTGGGGTGGTTATTCGAATGCATCTCGGTCTGCTGAATGGGGCTTCCTCTTGGAGGGAGGAGTGTTAACTTCTCTCCTCCGGTGTGTGAATGGAAAATGAAGTTCTGAATGAACCTGTGATGATATCTTTGATGATAGCAGGGAGTTCACAGCTCTGCTGTCCTGGGAGGACTGATTTCTATCTTGATGTGGCTTCTATTCTGATGTCAATGGCAGAGTCCTGGTCCTTGGCAAGGCATTGTCCCTTTTTGAATAGCAGTTCCAGGGTGTCGCCCCTGACCTGAGTTTAGCTGGCTTTGTGCCTGGCCTGCTGGCATTTCACTTTACAGAACATATTTACAGTTTACATGCATCAAAACATGAATTAATATAACATATTTGTTACATTCCTCATCTCAGCCTGTTGACAGTTCGCCTTGAAAAGCCTTTATTGAGAAGACAGTTTTGGAGTGAGGACCTGAGGGGTCACACTCACCTCTGCTGCTCCCAGGTCTGATATTGAAGAGGAAAAATTCATCTCTGTCACAGCCCACGGCAGATCTGGGGCTTCCATCCTCACTGGGGTCTACAGGAAAACCTCAACAAAGCCTCTTGGGGTTCCCATCCCAGTCCAGTTCTTGAGTGGTCAGGGTGACACAAAACACCCTTAAGAGACTGTGCTTTCTTTTCTTAGTCCAGAAATGTTGTTCATATCTCTTACTTATTTGCTGGTATCACTGCAGACATGGAAAGAACCACACCAGGACTCGCTGGTGAGCGAAGCAGGAAGAAAAAAAGGGGCAAGTTTATTTACAAAACTCAGTTTTATACATTTCCTATGTGGCCTGTGGATTGGAGGATGGAATTCCACCTCTCAACCCACATTGGTCAAGCCAACTGTCAATCACCTTTCTCCTCCCACCTAGAAATTAAACAATGAAAACAGTTAGCAAAACATGGCCAGTGTTTATAGTAGAAAGTGTGATAAGATTCTGATTCCAATATGAAGAACCTTACAGAAGGCTTTAAAAAGTCTTCAAAACCAGGGTAACATGATGGTTCATTGATCTAGGGCTTTATTTCCCTCAGTGGTGTCACACTGTGCTAATTTGCATATTCCATCACTATGGGTGCCATTTCAGGGAACTATGGATAGCCAGTTTCCCAATGGAAGGGAGCTCAGGAAGGGAGTGAATTCCATGGGTAAAAGGGAAGGGGTGGATTCTACAAAAGGGTATGACGTGATAAACTCTACAACAAGGAAACAACAGGTTAACAACCAACACTAGGTAAACCAAATTACCAGAGAACCACTAATCAACCATTAGGAACCAACAAAAGCGTAAGTGTAATAATGTTATAAATGCCAGGACAATTTTTCCAATTAAAATAATAATTTGGTTTATTAATACAAAAACTAATTATAGAATTTAGATATCAAAAAAAATAATAGAATCAAAGAATTTCAGCATTACAATCGAATCACAGAATTTCGAGTCACAGAATTTAGGCAAAAAGACCAAACCACAGAGTTTCGGTAACAACCCCCACAAGCAGTGTTTGGGCTTCTTGATGGTTTTACCCGGGAAAAGGCCAAGGGTGAACTCTGAGACACAGACCTGGCCGGCTGCTGTCTCCCCCTGAGTTCAGGAATTTGCCCATTTCGAGGCTCAGTTCTTGTACCCTTTATTTCACCCTCAGCAATGTTTCCCCATATTCTCTATTGAGTCCCAGCAAGCTATTCAAATTCAGGGGAGTCTCTGGTTGTGCTGAAAAGAGTCCATTTCTGTCCTGCTGGGTGTTAACTTCAGGTTTCAGAAGAATCCTGGGTTGATTAATGTTCCTCGATATGAATAACGATGCTCTGATGGCCGGGGAGGGTGTGGTTCTGCTGCGTTGTCGCCTCTTCTCCCTTATCTTGATGTCTTCTCTCCGGCTGCTCCTATTCATTCTTTGTCTGTGCTGGGATGGTATCACTGCGCGGGCTTTCTAGGGAAAGATGAGACTGGGACACAGGTCTGGGTTCACAGCATGCAGGGCAGAAAGCCCCTGCCTTAGTTTATTTTCCATATCTATACCTATAGCAGGGTGAGCATGGATTGGAGAGTGGGATCCACACCTCTCTACCACATAGGTCAAGGGGGCTGTCATTCAACCTCCCCTTCTCTTGGAGAAGGAATCTATAACATTGCAAATGTTTGCAAAACACGGTCCTGTGTTTACATTCACCAGCGTGAGAAGGTACAAGCTTCTCCTTCAATATGCACACTCAGCAAACCAGGAAAAACCCCATGGTAACAGGATGGGTTCCTGCCTTTTTGTTGAGACCCATGTATCCCTGCCCTGTATACACCAAATGATAATGTTATATCATGAATTACATTCTATCCTTTAATCCCAGGTACACACAGATACAGTATATCACAATTTATAATTCATAACCATCCATAAAAACATGAATTAATCATTCCCATTTTTCACAGTAGCCAACAAAAGTGTAAGTGTAATAAGTGCTGTTCTGGCTCCTGTTTCTCACAGGGTGGTGTCTGCAGTGGTGGAGGGGGTGTGGGCCTGGTGCTTCACCTTCCCTCAGCCAGGTGCTGCTGGGACACCCCCACCTGGCATTCAGGGGTGAGCAGAGCTGTTTGCCCTGGATTTTGGAGTGATGAGGCTGGAGAATGTGTGACCTTCACCAGCCAGGGGCCTGCTATGGTCTTTGATGGCTGTGAAAGGTTTCACTGTTTCACTGCTCACATTCCTTAAACAGTGCCCAGCAGACATTCCCTGGGAGCACCTGTGGGAGCATCCTGGCAGCTCCAGGCTCTCAGAAATTGTCATTTTGGAATATTGCTGGCTTTTGCTGTTGCTCATGCTGGTGAAACTTGTCTGGACAGGACAGATGATCATTTGGTGCACGGGCAGAGGGAATGCCAATGAATCACCCACGGGGCATCTGATCTCCAGACATGGCCCACACGCCTCACTGCCTTTCTCCCAGGAGATCAGGCCATGGATCTGGGCTCATTGCACCATCAGTCTGTGCCAAAGGGAGGGAGCAGGGCTGGCACTCAGGGCTTTCCTCCAGAGCAGCAGGCAAAGGTTCCCACACTGGGCAGCTGCCACGGAGCTGGGAGCAAAAGGGACTGGTGGGATGTCCTCTCTCATCCATGAGGAACATCTGGAGCTACCTGGAGCTGTGGGAGGAATGAGCAGCAGGAGCAGCCTGATGCTGCAGGAGGGAGGGTCCTTGGCAGCTCTTTCCACGGGAGAGCCCCTGCAGGTCACGTTTCACTGGCTGTGTGGGGACAGTGTCCCCCAGGCACCAGGAGATGGCTGAGGAGGACTCTGGGTCTCGGGGTTGTTGTTCCCTGAGATTCCCCTCGGGGTTTCTGTTCCCCGAGGCAGTGGGGTCTCCCCCAGGGTTGCTGTTCCCTGGGGATTTCCCTGGGGTTGCTGTTCCCCGGGGTAATCAGGTTTTCAGTCTTCTCTTTGCCCTGGGTGTTTCACACCGAAGCCAGAGACGACAAACAGGGTCCAGCAGTGTTATCAAGGCTGTTTATTCTAAATTATCTCTCAGTTCTTGTCCAGCTCTGCAGGGCATCCCCAGCAGAGCAGGACACGCGGGGACTGGGCTGGTCAGAGATCCCCAAACCTTCAGTACGACCCAACCACTGTCCCAGACGTATTTTTTATTTACAAAATTTTGCCAGTACCTACTACCTACACTAACATGTCAGTTCTACTCTAAACCAATCTCTAAAGCCCAACTCAGCAAAAGATGGGGGACGAGAGCAAGAACAAGGAGCACAGGGGCCACTCCCCAATTCCTCCAGCTTGTCCCTTCAGCCCCATATGCTAAGAATCCTAATTTCTATATTTATATTCTATAACAGAGTAACTACTATTTATTTTTAAATTCTTAGGATTTGTGATTCCTCTTACATGTGAGTATTCACTGCCATGGCCGGGATGAGAGGCAGTGTCCTCCTGGGCTCTGTGTGAGGCTCTGACCCCCCTGTACAGACCGCAGACCCCCTGTCCGGTCTCCAAACCCTCCAGGGTGGCCAGAGGGATGTCCTGGACTCCGACACCTGGGGACCCAAGGCATGGGGCACATGGGGACACAGCCCCAGCAAGATCCCGTTCCCCTCTCTGGCTCAGAGCAGGGGTTAGGCACAGCCTGCCTCACCAGAGCCCTGCTCCCACCCCTCTCTGCCCCCCTTGCTGTCCCACAGTTTGTCCCACCTGGTGCTCACCAGAAGGAGCTGGGTGAAACCAGTGCTGAGCACTCGGGCATTGCTCCAGCACATGGCAGAGGTGGGGAGTGTGCACAAGTCCTGCTCACGATTTCCCAATCCAGGAGAGCACCAGGGAATGTTGGGCCTGCCCATAGATCTTGGCCCATGCCAGGGGAACCCCCTGCAGCTCAAAATCTCTTCCAATTAGTGAACCTTCCCATGGCAAGTCACAATGGAACAATTCATCACGAGGGATGTGTGCAGGCTCTGCATTCCTCTGGCTCTGCTGCTCCTGCAAGAATGTGGGGACTGATCTAAATAGACAAACCCATCTCATCCGCATGTCTTTGGTGATTTAATAGTTCTGCTCTCTAAGTCTTTGGTAATTACCTTCTTCTTAATCCTCCACATCCTCCAGCTTCCAGGTAATGCAGCCAAGTGGATTTGCACTGAAGCATATCTGTCAAAAAAAAAAAAAAAAGGAATTAGAAACACTCTGCTTGAGGGTCCCTTCACTGTTGACACCACAGCAACCAGCAGGGATGTGGTTCAAAGCATGAGCTTCCAAACTTCCTCCAAGTGTGAGCACTCAGTCCTGCTCCTGCTTCCCCCTGGAATTCTCATTACTTAATGCTGCCTGTGAATCCCCTCTGATTAAATGAGTTGTATTTTTCTCCTGTGAGGGAGCAGGTTCCTGGTGGTGGGATGGGGGGGAGCAGTGTCCCAGTGCCAGGGCTGGCTGGCAGGGATGGGTGGCTCTGGGTGGGCTGGTGGAGGCACAGCCCCACGGGGCTGCAGAAGATTTCCAGAGGGACAGCAGGGAGCTGTGTCTCAGGAATAACTCTCTTTTCTCTCCATGGAGGGCACTGTGCCTAGGACAGAGCAAGGTGACTTATGAACAGTGTAAAGGGAGTTCTGTTCTCATGCCATTTGCACTCCTCCCACCAGGAAATTTCCTGTCTGGCTTCTCCTCTGGTGAGGGAGGTGCAGGCACTCCAGCACGGACACTGGGGACCTGTCAGCCACAAGGTCTGTGGTGCTTTGGCAGCCTGAGATGGATTGGGTGGATCTGCTTTAGCCCTGTGTTCCCACCTCAGGCCCATCTCATCCAGAATTATCCTGGATACAGCAGTCACTGCCATGACTTCCCCAGTGAGCTGTTGTTGCCATGGGTTTTTCTAGCTGGTTGTACCTTTCATATTAAGCAGAAGGTTTGCACCTTCTCACGCTCTTTTCATGTAAACATCACCTATGTTCTATAAACATAGATTTTGTTTTCACATTCTATGCTGGGATGTCGGAGTCCAGGACATCCCTCTGGCAGCCCTGGAGGGTTTGGAGACCGGACAGGGGGTCTGGGATCTGTACAGGGGGGTCAGAGCCTCACACAGAGCCCAGGAGGACACTGCCTCTGATCCCTGCCATGGCAGTGAATACTCACATGTAGGAGGAATCACAAATCCTAAGAATTTAAAAATAAATAGTAGTTAGTCTGTTATAGAATATAAATATAGAAATTAGGATTTTTAGCATTGGGGGTGAAGGGACAAGATGGAGGAATTGGGGAGTGGCCCCTGTGCTCCTTGTTCTTGCTCTCGTCCCCCATCTTTTCCTGACTTGGGCTTTAGAGATTGGTTTAGAGTAGAATCGACATGTTAGTGTAGGTAGTAGGTACTGGCAAAATTTTGTAAATAAAAAATACATCTTGGACAGTGGTTGGGTCGGAGATCCCGTACTGAAGGTTTGGGGATCTCTGACCCGCCCAGTCCCCGCGTGTCCTGCTCTGCTGGGGATGCCCTGCAGAGCTGGGACAGAACTGAGATAATGAAGAATAAACAACCTTGGAAACTGCACTGGGGACTCAGTTTGTCGTCTCTGCCTTCGGTGTGAAACACTCAGGGCAAAGAGAAGATGAAAAACCTGATTACCCCGGGGAACAGCAACCCCGAGGAGAATCTCAGGGAAAAGCAACCCTGAGAAGGGACAAACAAGACTGTGTGACAGCCTCCTAGACCAATGTGGGTGAGAGGTGGGAATGCCACCCTCCAATCCATGGTCACCTTACTACTGCTATATTATAGAGATAATAAACAAAGGGCAGGAGTCTTCTGCTCTCCTGCCCTGCTGCTCTGAACACAAATCTCCTGTCCCTGACTGTCCTTATCTAGTGAGGCTCACAGTGAGAGCTGTGACTGTGTCAGGGCAGCTCCTCAGGTGGGTTTTTATCTGGGGCAGGTTTACACTGCACTCACAGTGCCCACAGAGCCTGGGGGTGCACGGGCAGTGGCCACCCCCTGATTTTATTCAGTCAGGAGCTCATGGCCCTCTCAGAAAAGCAAGGCCAAGGATTGGCTTTGCTACAGACTGCTCGTGTGGGCAGCTGGCTCTTCATGTTCCTCCTTCCCAAGAGGTTTAGATGTTTCTAGCCTGTTTTCCTGACAAGAATCTGGAAAGGGAAAAAGGCCTCCAAGAACCCATCTGACACTCACAGGCTGTGCTGTGGGTCTGCGCTGGAGCAGCTACTGAAACCAGAACAAAACAGAAACAGAGATGTTTTTCCAGACAGAAATAAGGTCTATGGGATAGGAGAAGGCTGGATTAGAGCTCAAAGCAGGGATCATTAAGAGGGGCACAGGCAGAGTTTTGAGGAGCTGAGTGCAGGAAGCTTTTGGGATTACTGGCCCATTGTTTATCCTGTAGGTACAAGGTTGTTGGGGAGGGGTTTCCCTGGACATGGAGCCTCTGTAGAGATTCCACCTTCCACGGGGTGTCCTGGATTTCCCAGCTGATGGATTGTTGTATTACCCTGTGGGAATGGTCTCTCCCCCCTCAGGGACCCCTAGAGCTTGTGCCATGGAGTTTGACCCTTCCTTCCCTTTCTGACCCCATTGGCTCTGTCCCAAACTGCCCCTCCCTGGCCAGAGCTGAGAAAAGCCCCTGTTCCTCTGTGCACTCCCTCTTTCCCTCTGGAGACCGCCTGGAATAAACATCCTGATCTGCAGCTGAGGGTCAGAGCCTCTTTTGGGTCCTTTTTCCTGTCTATGAAATATTCCTCCAGAGCCTGAGAAGGCCTGAGCTAGCTTGGAACTTCAGAGGAGTTAAAAAAGAAGATTTATTTCAATGGATGGCAAATTTTCATGAGATTTTCAGCGGTTTTCCAGGAGTTCTCCAGTGTGCATAACTCTCACAGCAAAGGAGTGCTGCCCTGTGAGTTCCCTCATGATCAGTATTTTTTGGATTTGACACTCTGGAGGGTCACCAATGTAGATGAGAGGGAGGGCAGTGCTTTTTCAAACAAGTCTTCATGAAACAGAGGGAGAACTCAAAGCAGCAAAGATGTAATTTATTGGGTGGATCTGGGCAGAAATTGTGAAAGGTTCCCCACAAAAACAACAGTTACATTTTTAGATGAGAGTGAAGTTTGTAGGTGTTTTGTCTAGACTGTCTCTTCTTTTGATGAAGTTGGAGACTCCCAACAATGAAAATCTGGCTGGGCTTTAAAGACTTCCTTTGATATTTTCAGAAGGGACTGTAAACCCTTCTGAAGACAGGAGGGTACAGAAGTCTGGACCAGGTGAGAATTCTGGCCTTTTGTAATTTAGTGGGACAGAGAGTGAAATAATTGATAGACCTCAACCTGTCAGTCCAGACAATTGCACAGATAATGAAAGGAGGAATGCTATGGGAAGCAGGATAAAATACACCCAGTCAATCAAACAGTGCCAGCCAAATCATCATCCCAGAGTTTAGTTTAATTTCTATATTTACCCATTACCTTAAAGTGGATACATAGCAGTGAATAACTCTTATTCCCAATAAGAAGTTTATTCCAAAACATGGATTAAATCTGAGGCTTGCAGCGAGAAATCCCAGTAGGCAGCAAGTTTACAAATTAAGAAAAACTGAACTGCTCCTTAATAGAAGAGGGGAGGTACACAGTAGAAGGTGTATTGTCCTAATTAAGCTGATTAATAAGGAAAAAAAAAAAGAAAAACAAAAGCCATTCTGATTCCCTGGAAGTAGGAAATGTAAGCTTACATCAAAATATGAGCTGAAGAGAGCTGGTGTGATTACAGATGCACAGGCATCTCCAGTTCCTCAGCCTTGGTCTATTTGCAGGGTTTGGCCTATAAAATGCACTCCTGGCTGTCCCCAGGCACGTTAGGCTGCTCAAAAAGAATTTTGGGGAAGCTTCTAATCTCTGAACAACCTCCTGGGTCAGAAATGGGGCTTGCTCACACCTTGAACCAAGCACTCCATTGGGGCTCAGAGCTCTCTCCCAGCTGGGTGAGCAGGCTGATGTGAGCTCACTGCAGAATCAGGGATCTCCTGAGCTGGGAAAAACACAGGGATCATCCAGCCCAGCCCCTGGCCCTGCACAGACACCCCAAAATCCCACCCTGTCCATCCCTGGAGTGGTGTCCAAACGCTCCTGGAGCTCTGGCAGCCTCGGGGCTGTGCCCATTCCCTGGGGAGCCTGGGCAGTGCCAGCACCTCTGGGGGAAGAGCCTTTCCCTGATACCCAGCCTGACCCACCCTGGCACAGCTCCAGCCCTTCCCTGGGGTCCTGTCCCTGTTCCCAGCCAGCAGAGATAGTTTCAGCCCCTCTGCTGCCCCTTGGGATGAGCTCCAGGCTGAGATGAGCTCTCCCCTCAGTCTCCTCTCCTGCAGCTGAACAAGCTGAGTGACCCCAGCTGCTCCTCCCCTGCAGACCCCCCACCATCCCACATCCCTTTTAAATGCTAACAGATTTGTGTGTTTTTCATATTGGGGATGCTCAAACTGCCCCCAGCACTTGAGGTGAGGCTGTCCCAGTGCAGACAGAGCAGGACAGTCCCTCCCTGGCACTGCTGGGGCTGGTGCCCCCCAGGACCCCTCAGGCTCCAGGGCACTGCCATGGACCAGGGCCCCAGGTCCCTTCCCAGGCCCTCCAGCCTCTCATTCCCCTCTCTGCCCACACCCAAAATGCTCCATCCTGGATGCACAGTCCAGCACTTGCCCTGGTTAAACTTCATTCTTCAGCCTGGGGAAGGAAGGCTTTGGGGGATGTCATAACTGGGGACTTCCAGTACCTCAAAGGAGCCTGCAAGGAAGGTGGGAAGAGAGTTTATAAGGGCCTGGAGTGACAGGATGAGGGGAAACTGCTTCAAACTGACAGGGATTAGGTTTGGATATTAGGAAGAAATTCTTCCCTGGGAGGGTGGGGAGCCCCTGGCACAGGGTGCACAGAGCAGCTGTGGCTGCCCCTGGATCCCTGGAAGTGTCCAAGGCCAGGTTGGACAGGGCTTGGAGCAATCTGGGATAGTGGGAGGTGTCCCTGCATGGCAGGGGGTGGGATGGGATGATCTTTAAGGTCCCTTCCAACACAAACCATTCTCTGATGCTGTGATTGTTCTGCTGTCATTTGCTGAGGTCTCTCTGTGTCCTCCCAGTTTAGTGTCACCAACAAATTTATTATACCTTAAACAGCTCCATCTGAGTCCTTGATGAAGGCATTGAAGGGTGCCTTGCATGGGTGTCTCTCTGGCTTTAGTTGAAAACTGAGCCACGAGTCAGCAAAATCTTTAGGGTGGCTGAACAGTTTACACTGACAAACTCCAGGGGATTTTAAAAAACAGTTTACACTCACTAATTCCAGGTGATTTTAAAAAACAGTTTACACTCACTAACTCCAGGGATTTTAAATCTGACCTCCAGCACTGCACACCAGAGCTGGTTTTAATCCAAGCCCACTTTCTGCATCTTTCCAACAGGCAAGAGGCAAGGTGGTGAAAGAGAGATGATAATCAGCAGAGAGAGTGGGTTAATAGTGGTGGAGTTTTGTGATCATGGTGCTTTATCCTCCTCAGTGTTCCCCCCCTGGCTGGGCAGGGGTGGCTCTGCTGCAGTAGCTCATCAATTGCAGATAATTCTCCTGAATTCAGCCACTGTCATCACTAAAATAATTCATGGAAGGAGGAAGCTGTGGTTGAAAGGTCTTTACCAGACTAGAACTGCTCCTCCAGCACAGTGAGAAGGAGCAGCTTTCACAATGACCTGATGGGAAGGGTCTGTGGGCATGATGAATGGGACAATTACAAAAACCTGTTCAAAATTATCCCATATTTCCTCAGCAACCAGGGTGTGATTTATCTCCACCTAAAATGCACATCTAAACCAGGCAGGATGAATCACAGAGTAAAAGGACTGGTTTCTCCTCATGCCACCGGAAAGGAAATCCAAAGTCTAGCTCAGATGTAGGCATGCACATCACAGGCTTCTAACTGAGATTCAAACATCCCCCTCTTTAATAAGTCCAGAAATGGGAAGATTATTTGGTGAAGTCTTTAATTAATTGGTGATAAAAGCTAATGAAGCTAAGAAAGCACCGAAACCCAGTAACTGTCTTTGGCGTGGCCACGTCTGTGATTTCTGAGTTCATTTCCATTGCCTCTGGGGAGCTGAAGCAGCCCAGGAATTCAATGGAAGACCTTTCAGAATTTTACCTCTCTAATTTGGCATATGAGTTTGTGACAGCTCAAATACTCTGGGACTGATTTTACAAGCTGCTCAGGTTGGTTCATGTCCTGTGAAAAGAGTAATGCTGTTGTCTAAGAACATTATTATAAAGGAATCTAGTAAAACTCTAAGAAACATAATTAAAAATTTTGCAAGGTAACTGCAGCATTACATAGGCCAAAGGGCATCACCAAATACTCAAGTTTGTTTCTGGTCCAAAAGATAATTTTTTGTTTTATCTTCTGAGGATTCTCTTGCCAAACTTCAGATGTCTCTGAGCTGCAGTTCTGTAAAGACATACCCTACAATCTAATTTTCAAGATCAAGAGTAAAGCTCTCTTTTCTCATCACTCTTGCCTGATTTCCCAAACCTTGATGTGCAATGGAAATGAGCCCTGCTTGCACACAAAGGGAATGTGGAGCAGTGAGGGACACAGCCCCTCTGGCCTCCAGAGCTTTCTCCAGGTGCTTTCATGCTGGCCTGGCAGTGGAGAAAGGAAGCCAAACCTGGGCAGCAGGGTCACCTGCCCAGAGCTGGGAGGAGCAGCCTTGTGTCCCCACAGCCGAGCTGGTGCTGGCACAACCAGGACCTGTCTGACTCACACAGGCTGGGCAATGCCAGGGCCCTTCTCCCAGGATCCTGGCTGGGGTGACATCACTGCTGATGGAGACAGACATCAAACATGGATGTTATCCCACTACTCCAAAGGGCTTTGGGGATTTTTGGATTGTGCAAAGGGAGTCAGCGCCCTGTACCTCTTCACATGATTGGGAAATGGGGCAGATGAGACAGACAACTCTTAACAGATAATTACTTTTTCTATGTTAGCAGCCACTAATATTTCTAACTCAGGAGATGCAGGCAATCCAACAGGCCAAAAGGTGGCAGGGATGGGAAGAGCTGCTCAAACACAAGGCCATCACCATAAAATTAAATCATTTTCTTTGTTGTTCCCTGAGAACAGGCTGTGGGTGCTTCCCTCAAAGTCATTCTTAATGTGGACAAATCTGAAAACAAATGGGTAGGATGAATAACAAAAAATATCAGGTGGTATTTGCAGAGCTCCTAAAGGCATCCAAATTTGAGACTATGGACCTACTAAGCATTGTGCTCAGCTCACTGCTGAAACCAGTCCTGCTGCCTGAAAAATGCAAGGGGAAAAATGCAACAGCAGCTTTCAAAAATCCTTCAGGGAAACCCAAGGAATCACAGACCATCAGGTGGAGTGAGGGTAGAAGTAAGGAACAGAATTAGTAGACTAAATTATAAAGAGTAAATGTGGTAGGAGATAAAAAGAGGAGGGTCTGAGGAAAGGAAATCATTCACTGAAGGTGCCAACAGGCATCTGCTCCAACAGAAATTAGTGGCTGAATTTAGAGTCTCTAAAATGAGCCCACATCAAACTCTCTTAAAGGGATTCAGTAGGTGTGGGCTGATAACTGGTCAGGAGAAAGGAAATTAAAAGAGAATTTTGAGAGCAGAAGGCAGGAGGAACCAAGAACTGGGAGAGTATCACAGAAATCTGTGCCTCTGTCAGGTGCCAGAGCTTGCGCAGGAGAACAGATGGGGGAAAAATCAGTTTTGAGAAACCCAGAGAGAAATTGTCCCTGTGTGCACTCAGCAGTGGCTGCAGAGGGGCTATGGGCAGCTGAGGAGCAGTTCTGGAGTGCAGGCAGACTGAGAAATGTGTCAGCCTGGTCCTCAGGGAGGTGTTGAGGGGTAGGAGGAAGCCACACCACACCCAGTCTGCAGAATTCCAGCCTATAATCTGTAAAATGATGTGGTAGCTCTGCTGAGGTCAAGAGGAATGACCAGAGGTGGTGCCTGCCCTCGTTCTGATCTGCAATAAATACAAATCTCATAGGCTCAGGGTCCAGAGCTCACAAAGGAGGGGGGAGAAGAAACAGAGAGATGTGACTCTGTCATCCCCATGAATCAATTCCCTGCTCTGGTCTCAAATCCCTGCTTCCCTTGCTGACTCCAGCAGGTCCTGCTTTACTGCCCCAGCCAGTTTCTCATGCTTTTGACTCAGGAGCTTAGGAAAATGTTCATTTTGCCAGGCTTTTCCTCCCTTTGCTGCTCAGAGCAAGTTCCCACGCTGTGAAGCACTTTTGTTGAAAAATTCAACTTCAGAAGTTTCTAAGCCTGTTGTGGGTGCAGGGTTCTCTCTCTCTGTGTGAACTGACAGTTATAAAAGTGAATATAACTGAAATACAGGATTGGGATAAATGAACTGATAAAAGCATGGGTTACTGATCCCATCATGACACACAGGGTAGTTCTGATAACTTGTACTACCACTTCTCTGACTCTTCTGCCTTTCCAAAATACCATTAATGTCACAGGAACTGTGTCTCCTGCTTCCTTCCTCCTGTTCCACCCTGGGGCAGGTAGACCCAGGTCCCTCTGAAGGATCTGTCTAGGTTGGTGTGTTGGTCATGCACAGCCTGGTTTTTGCTAGCAGGGGGCACAGAGGTGGCTTCTGTGAGGAGCTGCTGGAAGCTTCCACCGTGTCTGGCAGAGCCAGTCCCTGGTGGCTCTGAGGATGGACCTGCTGCTGGCCAAGCTGGGCCAGTGAGAGAGGCTGGAAACGCCTCTGTGACAACAGATTTGAGAGGAAAACCAAAACAAAGTGGGCATGTGCAGTTTTTCTTCTTGTCAGAGAAGAGGAGGAGGTGAGAACATGTGAGGGGAACAACACAGAGACACCAAGGGCAGTGGGGAAGGAGGGGCAGGAGCTGCTCCAGGTGCCAGAGCTGAGATTCCTCTGCAGGCCCTGGTGATGGCCATGGGGAAGGAACTGTGACCCTGCAGCCCATGGGGATCCACAGGGGATGCAGAGATCCACCCACAGCCCCTGGGATCCACGGGGATGCAGAGATCCATCCACAGCCCATGGGGATCCATGGGGGATGCAGAGATCCATGGGGATGCAGAGATCCGTGGGGGATGCAGAGATCCATACACAGCCCATGGGGGATGCAGAGATCCACCCACAGCCCATGGGGATCCACAGGGATGCAGAGATCCATGGGGGATCCAGAGATCCATGGGGGATCCAGAGATCCCCCACAGCCCCTGCAGGAGCCCACACAGGACCGGGTGGGTGCTGGAGGAGGCTGTGATCCCCTGGGGGACCTGTGGAGAGTCGGGCCCTGCTCCAGGCTGGAGCAGGCTGTCCCTGGAGGGCTGTCCCTGTGGAGGGGTGACCCACACTGAGGCAGTGCTGCCCCTGGGATGGGCTCAGGCTGCAGCAGGCCCCAGGGAGCTGCTGCTCATGGCAGGGACTCACCCTGGAGAAGTTGTCTCCCTTGGGGGCAGCAGGGGGGACTCCTCTCTCTGAGCAGCAGGAGAAGCTGCAGGACATGAAGTGACCACAGCACCCATTCCCTGTTCCCTGCACTGCCAGGGTGGGAGGAAGAGCTGGGAAGGAAGAGGGATGGGAGGAAAGTGCTTCTAAGGGCTTATTTACTTCTCATTACCCTGCTCTGATTTTCTTTGCAATAAATTAATTTCACACCTCTAATTAGAGCCTGTTTTGCCCATGACAGTTTTTGATGAGTGACCTCTCCTGGTCCTTATCTCAACCCATGAACCCTTCATTACATTTTCTCTCCCTGTCCAGCTGCAGAGGGGAGTGAGTGAGCAGCTTTGGTGGGTGCCTGGATCCATCCAGGGTCAAGCCATGGAAGCTGGGTTTGAAGTGTTCGGTATATTTGGCACTGGGGTGCTCAAAAATTGAATAATTACGTCAACAGGTGCTGCTGGTGTTATTTTTTTATGAAATCCAGACTGTACTGAGGTGCCTACTGGGAAGCTGAACCCTTCTGGAAATCTGGCTCCAAAACAAGCAGCTCCTGGCTCTGTTTCTCCAGGCAAGTTCTGGTCAGGAGCTGCTCAATGGGAGAGGGAAGTTTCTGGCTTAAGGGTTTTTTTTAAGTGGCAAAATGCACTTTTGTCCTCAAATTGAATATTTCCTTCAGACCACAGTGGTGTTTGCCAGAACATCTCAAGTTTCTGTTGGGAAAGTTGAATTATGAAGAATTTTTTGGTCTCCAGTGCCCAGTCAAAGCACCTGGCTGGCTCAAACAAAACTGTGTTTGACTTCTCAGAGACACTGAACTGAATAATGGGAGGCACCTGCTTGGACCTGCAGCTCAGATAATCCTGATAACAGGAATTCTGATTGGACCCCCAGAGTGTCTGTGATGTGATAAAGTCATTACTGCTGGAGAACTGTTCTCTGGGTAGGAAACCGAGAGCAAATGTTGTGTTTCAAGCTTTGCTGTTGTCCTGAAAAATATCCTGGGAATATTTCAGTCAGCCTTGATCAGATTGTCTGGCCTTTGACCAGGTCCTTTCTGATTCCTGGCTGGTGGTCTTTGTAAATGGAGATGGACAAACTGTAGAAAACAGAAAAAAAATTCCTAGAACAATATCCTCAAACAATATATTCCAATTGTTCTCACAGGCTGAAAAGCAGGAGCATTTGTCCTCAGTTGAAGACAGTGTTTTGTCTGAATTGATTTCAAGCAATTCAATCTATTTAACTGTGTCAGTTTGCATGAAGAATAATGTATTCCAAGGGTCTTTGTAAAAACAGAACATTTTAGTATTTTCAGAGTTTTACAGCCTTTGCCTCCACAAATTAGAAAATCTGATGCTGACTTGCCAGATCTTGAATTGTCATTCTACAAGTGCATTTGGCAAAGAAAATATCAGTCAAAAACCTTTTATCTGTCTCTGCAATCTGTCCATTGCTTTGTTCCATCTTCTGCTGGCTCCCAGCACAGCCAAAGCCCAAATATTCTCTGGTGAGTGCTGGTGTGGGCATGTGGAGGAGCTGAACAGGGACTCTTCATCAGGAACTACAGGGATAGGACAAGGAGCAATGGGTTCTGGCTGAAAATGGGGAAATTTAGGTTAAATACACCAAAGAGATTCTTCCCTGTGGCTGCCCCATCCCTGGCACTGTCCAAGGCCAGACTGGACAGGGTTTAGAACACTTTGGGCTGGGGGAAGGTGTCCCTGCCCATGGCAGGGGGTGGAATGGGATGGTGTTTGAAGTTCCTTGCATCCCAAACCACTCTGTGATTCTCATTCTAGGACAGAGTCAGTCTGGATAACTTGACACAATTTTTCCTTAAGATACCTGCCCAGATCTTTACACAGATCCCCTCAGCAGCAAGCCAAGGGTGACACTTTCATTGTGCTCCTCCTGTGAGGTTTTTTGTCTATACCTAAAGCAGCTGCAGCAGCTGTGACCAGTGCTGGAGATCCAGGAGGGTTCTGCTCTGGGCAATGGCTCATTTGCAGTGTGGGCATGAACAGAGCTGGAAACTCAGCAACAAATGTGGGAAAAGCTGCAGAAATTTTATTTAGTGAGTGTGATAGAGAAGAAAATGAGGGTTTTGTGGGAGGGGATGCAGTCTGTGAGCTGCCCAGCAGATGTTCCTCTCCAGCCATGGAGAGAAGGGCACCAGCTCTGCTGGGGGACACAGTGTGCTGGTTTGAGAATTGGTTTAGAGTAGAAATGGAGGCCTGGCAGAGCTGAGACAGAACTGAGATAATGCCCCTGCCAGGGAGGCCTGGCAGAGCTGAGACAGAACTGAGATAATGCCCCTGCCAGGGAGGCCTGGCAGAGCTGAGACAGAACTGAGAGAGAATGAAAGAATGAACAACCCTGGAAACACGGACTGGCAGACTCTGTTTGTCTGCTCTGGCTCTGGGGCAGGACCTTTCCGGCAAGAAAAGCTCAAAAACCCCTCCACACCTCAGGGAACAGCAACCCTGAGATCCAGCCTCCACCTCCTGCACTTAGCGAGGCTCTCCAGGGCACTGCTCATGGGATGTGCCCTTCATCCCCATCCAGGAGCTGCTCCTCTCCTGCACTCAGGCATCAAACACTCAGTACAGACCTGGTGGGCAGCAGAACACCTCTGGTGGTGTGTGGGGCAGGTAGAGGTGGTGCTCAGACATCACCCAGATGTCCAAGGACACAGCAGACCTGATGTCTGCTCCTCACGTGCCTGTCCTCAGTCTCTCATGGCCTGCACAGCTCTGTCTCATCAGAAGGATGAGAGAACATTGCTTAAAGGAAACACCCTTGCTTTAAAGGAAACATCCTTGCTTTAAGGGAAATTCTTGACTTTCATTAGGGCTTCTATGTCCCACTCTCAGTATTCTTGCCTAGCTGGGGTGTGGGGTGTGGCCATAACTTGGCTCAGGAGAGAGAGCTGCAGATGGAAGGACTCAGGCTGTGGGGCAGCTCCATCCATTCACAGATGCAGCTCCTGCTTCTTCCAGGCTACAGAAAACGCCTCGGAATGCAGACCCTGCTGCAGCTGCCTCTCCTCTCTCCACAGACACAGTGCAGGACACAGCAGGCACACCATGTCAGCCCAAAAAACCAGACTGGACAGATATTTAATTCCCCAGAACCTTGGTTTTTCCTGGGAAGAACCACACCTTGAACTTTCCAAAGGAAAAGTGAGGTTATATCTGGTTCCTGCGAGCTGCAAGGCTGGAGAGGGCACCTCCACTGACATCCACTGACCTGCAATAAAAATGGGAATATGCAGGACCATCAGGTCTGATGGCCACAACAGAGAGGTTGTTCTCAAAAATCTGGCTATTGTTAGCACAAAACACTTTCTTCTTTCCATTTTCTGGATGCAGATCGGTGCCTGGCAGTGCAGTGGGGCACCACAGGGGGAACCAGAAGGTGCCCACCATGATCTGCCAGCCCTCAGGGGCTGTTTGCCACTTAGCTGCCTGAGGATTAGGCAGCTTGGCCTGGGGGAAGGCAGCTTTAGGGAGCATGGGCAGGGTCTGGACAAGGCTGTGGGCAGCAGAACCCTTTTCTGAAAACCCTGAGAGATCCCCAGTCCTCCCCAGCACATCCCTGAGCAGCATGGCCTGAATGACACCTGCTGGAAGCCTCTGCAGACCACACACCCCAGCATCTCAGCAGCCTCCTGGAGATCTCCTCCCCACCCAGCTCTCCTTGGCCCTTTCCCTGCTTTATCCTCCTGCATTTAATGCCTCGGATGTTACACAAACCCACTGATTGTTCTCCCTTTTGTGCTGGGGCAGACAGACAGGCTCCCCAGACAATAGCCAGGCTTCCCTGTGACTGGGAAGGAGAGGTAGAAGATTTACTGCCATGAGGTAATTTGCTGGAGGAATTTGGACTTTCTTTGCTTCCGGAACTGCCTCCCTTGTGCTGCCCTGTCAGCAAAGCAGACTCAGGGAGGGTTCCCAGCACAGGGTGCTTGCAACAGGCAAACTTTGCCTTTTGAGTACCAGCTCCATTCAGAAGGCAGCCAGAACCTCAGTCCTTGGGCTGGGAAGGTTTTCTGCCCCTGGGTGCAGCTCACCCCACCTGCTTTGACACTTCTTTTGCCAGATTTCTCAACCATGGCTGGTTGGTGACCCCCTCTCCCTTATTCAGAGCATAAAAATGTCCCAACCCTATTTCATTTACCTCATCAGTAAGAATTAAACTTCTCCCTGATGCCTTTGATAGTGCATTAGGACAATGCCAGGCAGCATCACAGGCCAGATCACACAAGTGTGTGGGTGCACGGTGAGAAAGTCAGTGCAAGAGGTGAGGTCTTGTGGGCGGTGTGGGGTGAGGAGGGATCTGTTTTCAGCTGGAAAAAAATATTTTGCAACTTGCAACTGCCCTTGTGGTGCTTTTGAAATCCCTTCCCTTTGTGGTGTGGGTGCAGCAGGCACAGACCAGGAAATGCTGCACCAACACCTCATCATCCTTTCAGGAGCAAAAGGACACTTTGTTGGGATCCAAAACTTCAGGCTGGCACTTTGCTGAGATTCTTGACTGCTCCAGAGAGGGGCTGTGCCCTCCCTGAGTGGCTGCTTGAGCCCAGGGTGGGCTGCAGCTGCACAGCTTTGGCACAGCCTCTCCTGATGGGCTGGCTCACGGAGTTTTCCAAGTCCTGGGGGCTGTGCCCTGGACACAGGTCACTTGTTGGAGTCCAGGACATCCCTGTGGCCACCCTGGAGGGTTTAGAGACCGGACAGGGGGTCTGGGACCTGTACAGGGGGGTCAGAGCCTCACACAGAGCCCAGGAGGACACTGCCTCTGATCCCTGCCATGGCAGTGAATGCCCACAGTGTGTGAA
>VXBR01006220.1:54260-76211 GCA_013400215.1 Cisticola juncidis
CTGATCTGATCTGATCTGATCTGATCTGATCTGATCTGCTCTGGTCTGATCTGATCTGATCAGGTCTGATCTGGTCTGATCTGGTCTGATCTGATCTGATCTGATCTGATCTGGTCTGATCTGGTCTGATCTGGTCTGATCTGGTCTGATCTGATCTGATCAGGTCTGGTCTGCTCTGATCTGATCTCATCTGATCTGATCTCTCTGCCCCAGCAGTGGCTGCTTTCTTGGCACACTTCAGCAAGCCTTGGCCTCCAGGTGGGTCAGTTCCTCTCCCAGGAATATTTCCACAGAAATTCGTTGCTGTTCCCACCACGTGGGCTCTGAGAGGGGTTTGACCATCACACAGGGGGCACAAGGTGGGTTATAAACCCCTTCACTCTGCACATTACTCTGAACTGCCCCAGAGGCCTGGGAGCTGTGGCAGGACGTGGAGCAGGCAGGGCAGGCTGCAGTGGATTTCTCATTCTCAGGTTTTTCTGAGATATGTTGGTTAAGAGTCATTTTTTCTCAAAAGCCCCTGCCAGAAGCAGAGGAAAAAAATCAGAGTTTGCCAGTTCTGGTTTCTCAAAGTTATTATTTGTTATCTCTCAGTTCTTTCAGTGCCCTGCCAAGGTCTTTGCTGCAGTGGGGGCACGAGGTGACTCCCCCAGGTTGGGAGGAGAGGACCTTTTGTACCTTTCTCTGACCCACCCATCATCCACGATGTATTTTTTATTTACAGCTGATTACCAATACCTACTACCCATGTTAGACAGGTCACTTCTATTCCAAACCAATCCCCTGTGACCCACCACAGCAGAGGATGGAGGGCAAGGACAAGAAGGAAGAGGGACAGAGCCACACCCTGATTCCTCCATCCTCCCTTCCCTGACTCCATTCTAAAACCCCAAATTTTACATTTGCACCCTGTGATAAACTAACCCCTATTTATATCAAACTCTTGTGCCTTGTACAAGGTTGGCAGCTTCTCCCATGGACTGAGGTCAGAGGCAGGGTTGTTTTGGGCTCTGTGCCAGGGTCCCAGAGCCCCTGGCAGGGTCCCAGACCCCTCTCCCAGGGTCCCAGACCCCTTGGCAAGGTCCCAGACCTCCTGCCAGGGTCCCCAATCCCCCTGCCAGGGTCCCAGAGCCCTTGGCAGGGTCCCAGACCCCCCTGCCAGGGTCCCAGACCCCCTGCCAGGGTCCCAGACCCCTCTCCCAGGGTCCCAGACCCCCCTGCCAGGGTCCTGGACCATCCAGGGCAGAGGGATGCCCATCCCAGAGGGATGCCCTGGGCTCTGACATCCCAGCTGCTTTCTGAGGTGCTGTGGGTACCAGAACAGCTCCAGGCTGCTGGCAGCAGCCCCTGCCAGGGAGTTCTGGCTGCCTAGAACAGCCCTGGGGTTACAACCATCCTTGGCTGACCTTGACCTGCTGTCCTGATTCCAGCCAGGTCTGGGTTGATTTGTGCAGTGTTTGGGAGGGGGGGACATTCCCAGTACTCACTTGGTTTCCAGGACACTTGCATGGGAATGCTGCAGATGCAGCAGATGCATTGGTTTGTGTTTACTGCTCCCTACCCTGTTCAAAAGGCTTTGGCTGGGCAGCAAAGAGGAAAATGCTCCTGGGCTCACCTTCCCCTGTAGCTGTCCTGGGTTAAGAGGAAAATTCTTCCCACAGGAGGAATTTTGTCCCCAAAAATCCTGGCGAGTGGAGACCTGAAACTGAGCAGAGACCTGGAGGAGGACAGGGAACAACCCCACACTCTGCACACAAGGGGATGTGAGGTTCTTTTCAGGGATCTAGTGGATATAATTTAATTGCCAAAGTCAGGATGTTGCTGGGCTGTGGCTGCTCCAAAGGGTGGGAAGAAAGGATGTATACTTGCAATCTCATTTTTCTTGCTTTAAAAAGTTGCTCCTTGCTCTCATTCATGCCCCAATATTTTTTTTTAGTTTAGAGTTTCTTTTAGTTTGGATGTGCTCACACTAATGAAAGCGTTAAGGTTGACCCAGCTCATCCACTTGCCAGCTCTGAATCTTATTAAGTTAGGCTAACATGTAAAAAAGAGTTTTGAAGAGGCTGAGAAGTCCTGCTTTGACATTTTCTGGACAAAAAGTAATTTTCTTTTCAAGTTACTTTGGGTTTAGAATGTCCTTTCTGAGATGATTTTTTTAATGTCAACACTGAAGGGTGGGAAACAACAGGGTTTTTATTATTTTGATCAACTCAAACCAATTCCTTCTGGACTTCTCTTTCAAGGAAATCACCAAAACCATGAACTTGCAGAATGGTGACAGAAAAACAAAACTGAGATTCTTGCCCCACATCCAGCTCAAAGCAGCTGCTGCAGTGGCTGCTCTGGCTGGAGGGTGCAGGAGGGAAGGGCAGGAGGCTCTGTAGCCTCAGTTTGGTGTGGGATTCCCAATTTCCAGCCCAGTGAGAGGGGCACAGAACCAGCACAGCCCTGGTTCACTGCAGGCCAGGGGATGTGAGTGCCCATGGGGCTGCTCAGAGCTGTGCCCAGCCAGACAAGCTCCTGTTCCCTGCCTGCTCACACACTCTGCTTTCCCTGGGATTGTGATTTCCCTGCTCACACACTCTGCTTTCCCTGGGATTGTGATTTCCCTGCTCACACACTCTGCTTTCCCTGGGATTGTGATTTCCCTGCTCACACACACTGCTTTCCCTGGGATTGTGATTTCCCTGCTCACACACACTGCTTTCCCTGGGATTGTGATTTCCCTGCTCACACACTCTGCTTTCCCTGGGATTGTGATTTCCCTGCTCACACACTCTGCTTTCCCTGGGATTGTGATTTCCCTGCTCACACACACTGCTTTCCCTGGGATTGTGATTTCCCTGCTCACACACACTGCTTTCCCTGGGATTGTGATTTCCCTGCTCACACACTCTGCTTTCCCTGGGATTGTGATTTCCCTGCTCACACACTCTGCTTTCCCTGGGATTGTGATTTCCCTGCTCACACACACTGCTTTCCCTGGGATTGTGATTTCCCTGCTCACACACACTGCTTTCCCTGGGATTGTGATTTCCCTGCTCACACACTCTGCTTTCCCTGGGATTGTGATTTCCCTGCTCACACACTCTGCTTTCCCTGGGATTGTGATTTCCCTGCTCACACACACTGCTTTCCCTGGGATTGTGATTTCCCTGCTCACACACACTGCTTTCCCTGGGATTGTGATTTCCCCTGCTCCCCTGCTCACAGCACAGGTCCTTTCCCTGGAATTGTCACCTTCCTCTGGAGCCAGGACAGCTACAGGCAGGAGACAGAGCCCAGGATAAAAACCCTCCCTCAGTTCAAGGAGCATTTGGCCAACACTCCCAGGCTCATGTGAGATGTGTCCTGTGCAGGGTCAGGAGCTGAGTCCCTCTTTGTGGGCTCCCTCCAACTCAGGATATTTTATGATTCTGTGATTGACACACTGTGCAAAATTCCCCACTTTGCCTGTTTGGAAGGAGTGTCCTGATCTGATCCAGGTCTCATCCCTGGCACAGGGGCTGCTGTTCTCAGCCCTTTCTCCTCCCTGTGGCTGCAGCTCCTGCCTGCCCTGGGCTTGCACCCTGCACCTCCCTGCCTCCTCTGCCCTTCCCCTGTGGGCCCTGGGGTGGGATGGGACCTGCTGACAGCCTGGCAGAGATTTCCAGAAGTGATTTCTCCTGGTTCTCACAGCAACCAGGGGCAGAAAAGCTTCACTGCCCTGCTCAGCCCCTTCCTGCTCCCACTCTGGAGGGCACCTGGCATGGGGCAAAGTCTGCCTGCAGCAACAAGGAGGGGGAAATGTTGGAGTCCACGTTTCCATGGATCCTCTGCAGACAGTGAAATGTGAAGAGGTAGAATTAAAACCTTTAGAAAAATGAGAATATATAAAACCATATATGTATAAAGTAGAACTCTAACTCTCAGTTTTAAGCTTCACATGCCCTAAGTCCTGGTTGTTAGTGTAGAAAGACAGAGCTTCAGGCCTAGTGATAGAGTTTAGACACAACAATAATAGAGTAGAGTGCTGTTTATAATTTTTGCTATGAATTTTATGCACAATAAGAGAACTTTTACACTAGTAAGACAGTTTTTGCACTGATAGATATGCTATATGTGCAGGTTTTGATGCTGTTTTTCGTAGTTTTTCGTGGTTTTATGAACTTAGAAAGGTGCACCTTACAAAGGAGCAGGAGAGGAGCCAGGGTGACACCAGAGCCTGCCCAGGGTCACTGCTGTCCCTGCTCAGACCCAGCTCTAAAGGCCTGGAATGGGTTTAACCTCACCCTGCCAAACTGGCCTGGGCTGAGACTTTATTATTGAAATATTGTGGAGATCTGGGCTGGGGCCTCCACATGGGGGATGATCTAAGCTGACTGATCTATTTTCAAACGTGGAGAGGTGGGAGTAGAAACAATTCTGCTCTTGCTCATTGCAGTGATAGGGATTGAAGCAGTGCTGGTGCCTCCAGATATGGTGGGATGCAAATGAGCTCTCACTGCTTTGATCTCTTTATCTTTCCTTTCTCCTTCTCTCTACCTTTAGTGTAGTTTTCAACCTGCAGGCTTTTAGGAAGAATTTCAGCTGGTTCCATGGCTCCAGGTACCATTCAAAGCCCCAGCTTTGCCCCAAGCAATTCAGACATTTTGTGGTGACCTTGGAGATTTCAAGATAAAGAGGAAAAGAGATAGTGAGAAGCTTTATGAATCACTCTAGTATAATCTGAACTATTTCTGAAACCATCATTTATTGCCTTTGGGCTCCTTTTCTGGTGGTGTAGCTGTGCATTTTTACTGGATGTTAATGAGAGTGGCCAGGAGAGAGCACAGACAGTGCTCACCCAGGGATTTCAGTGTTTCATGCCTTGTGCTGGGCCCTCCCAGGATAAGGAAGGGAATTTTGGTCTGGTTTGTTCAGTTCCCCTAGAAATCACTGCTGGACTGGGAGGCCTTGATGTTGTAATTGTGCAATTAATTAATTAAAAGGATATCAGTTCATTAGCTTCTCACAATCATAAAAAATTCTGCTCACCTGCCTGAGTGTAAGGAAGGAGTTTTGTATGATCCAGGAAAGCCACATGTTGAGCACCAAAAGTGAGAAAAGCTAGGTTAGGTTTAGGCTGGGAAGAGAACACATTAATATCCTGAACAACTTGAAAAATATGAATATATTCATGGATGTTCATATAGCAGAGCAATTTAGAGGCTGAGAATACAGTCCCCATCAGGGATTCTTAGCTTCATGTAGGATCAGACCAGGATCTCAGTCAGATTTGTCCTTTGGGGTCACTTTACCCCCTTACAAATGGGGAGCACGAGGTCCATTTCCCAAAATACTCAATCCTGTCCAGGGCCTCGGGCCATGTCAGCCATCATTTCCACAGACACTGGATTTCTGAGGTACCAGGGAAGCCAGAAGCCCATTGAGTGCCCCAGTGTGGGCTCTGTGAAGGTCCAGGAACAACCTGAGCTGCAGAAACCTCACAAAACAAACCCCTTGGAGGCAGCTGCCCCAGCAGGAGGACACAGGCTTGGTCTGCTGAGTGACAGAGGGACCCTGGGGAGCACCTCAGGGGACAGGAGCTGAGGACCAGAATTTCAGCCCCTTTGGAGCAGAGATGGGTGGGGAATGTCCTCTCCCAGCCACAGGCAGGAGCTGCTCTCTGTGTAGGACATTTAGGACATCTGTCCTGTGGTGAGAAGGGAGCACCTCTCTGCCAGATGTGTAATTTTCTATATCCAGATGCACATCTGGAGCTGAGACCAGACCCTACCCCTGCAGTTTCCCCTTCAAACCCTGGTCCTGCTGTGTTGCTCCAGGGGGAATTCAGCCTGTGTTGCTTTAGGTCTGTTGGATTCTGCTTGGATTAATTCCCATTGCAGCCCATCTCTGGGGAAACACCCTGCTTTGTGCCTGGGAACACAAACATCAGGAGCTTTGGGGCTCATGGGCAGGGCTCAGCTCCCCCAGTTTTGAGTTTGTGGGAGAGGCACCAATCCTGCTGTCCCTAGAGGAACATCCTGGGGATGCTGCAAGGGTTTCAGGATGTCCTGTGTGCAGCCCCCTCACACCAGCAGATAAATTCCTGCCCCTTTGGCCCAGAGCAGGCAGCTCCACACAGCCCTGCAGGTGCCTCCCCTGCCTTCCCCCAGGGGCTGCAGCTCCCCACGGTGACAGCCACAGCTCCAGGGCTCAGAGCACAACCCCACAGCCTGCCCCAGCAGCCCTGGCAGGGATAAACCCTTTGATCTTTAAATCTAACTCATCCCTGAGCTAAAACTCTGTGGTCACCATCCCACAGGGCAGGTGGAGAGCAGTCCCACAGGGATCCCGGAGCAGGGTGTGTGTGTCACCTCATTTTTGGGGAAGGAAGATCAGCTAATCAGTGAATAATCAAAGGCTGTTCATGAAAGGAGGTGACATCAAAGCAATAATTTAAGGAACCCCTCGAGGGCCAGAGGAGTTGTAAGGTCTGAGGCTGAATCACATGAGCTCAGTTTCCATGAACTGTGTCTCAGTTTTCCTGCAGGTACAAGTTAGAAATTCTTAGGATAAATGTTTAGAATTAGTTGGGGAAGGGGGGAAAGTTAAATCACACTAATTATAGCCACCATGGCTTTGGTGCAGTGCCATTTGAAAGCACAGGTATTTTCTACACCAATACAAGAGGCATTAAAAGAAATTGCTTCTTGAGTAAGCAGAGTGATACGAGAGCAGAGTTTCAGTTTTGGGAGTAGTAGAGTATTCACTGCACTGGCAGCATGCCAGAGCACAGCCGTGAAGGATGATTGGACAGAAAAAGAATTCCTGCTTTATTTGATATTGTGTAGAGAGGGCAGGCAGGGCAGTCACTGGGGAAGGACCAGGGGAGCTCTGGCACAGGACAGGGATGGCTCTGCTGAGTGGTACCATGAACTCAAAGAATCTGCACAGTTCCTCTGCAGTTCCTCTGAAACCCTGGGTGATGCTGCAGCACCCATTTCCACTCCTACCTTTCTAATTTCTTTTAGAGTTTAAAGGACTTTGGGATTTGAATCATATTTTTTTTGTACTTCTGCACTGCCTGCTCTGGTACAGACCCCACCTTTGGAGTGGTTTCTCCAGAGCAGATCAAGCCATGCAGAGACATGAGGGACCCAGCACTTGTTTGGTTTCCCTGGATGCTCAGGCACTCAGAAGAGAGCCCTGGCTTGGAAATTCAGTCTTTTGACTCTTGACACAGCTGAGAGAGGTCAGAGGAGCCCTAAACCCTTTTAGTCCATGGATTTCTATTTCTTCTGCAGAAAAAATAATCCATCAAGGTTCAAACACCCTGGGTTCCTTTTAAATTAACTAACTGTGGCTGACTGAAGTAACCACCCCCAAACACTTGAAGGGATAAACAGCTTCTGTGATTGCTCTGACAGGAAGCATTTCTACCCCTGCATGTGTTGGGGATGTACATAACAGAAGAAACCTTACTAAGAGGAAAAGCACGAGCTTGGGAAAACACAGCAACAAGTCAACAACATCTTTAAATGAGTAATAAGTCAAATATTTACTCCCACAACACTTCAGGCAAGAATCCTGTGCCTCAGCTTTCACACAAGCATGGACAGCCTGTGGAGAACATCTCATACTCTTGTGGGTAGGAAAATCACCGGGTCCAGGGCCGTGCTTGGGAAGTTTATTTCCAGCCCTTGGAGGAATTTCTTCTTTCCTCACATCGTTTGTCCTTGCACATTCCCTGCTGTCCTCACACCATGGCCAGGGCAGCAATTCCACCCTGCCAGGTTGGGTGTGGTGTCCCCTGCTCTGGAGGAGCTGCTGGGGGTCCCTGCAGGGTGGCAAACAGAGAGTTCATGGCACAACTGAGCCCTGGAGCCTTTGCCTGGCTGTTCCTTAGCTGGAAACACTGCCAGGATCTGCATTTCAGGGTGTCCTTTTCAGGATGTATTGAACACTTGAGTTCTGCAGCACTGCAAACCCCCAGAGTGTTCAAATAGCCAAAGCATCAGCGACTTCTAAATAAAATCACTCAAAATATTTTCTGTGTAACAACCTTGAAAGCACAGGCTGGGCTTTTCTGCACTGCCCAAAGAGGTGGTGGGAGAGAGACCCTTGGTCTCAGAGTGTCCAGGAGCCCCAGGGCTGCAGGAGGGTGGGGACAGGGAAGGGGGGTTTTAAAGAAAATTTTAAAAACATGCTGTGGAGCTGCGAGGCTGCCAGAGTGATGGGATAATGGTCTTTCCCCTCTGCCTTCTGGAAGATTTTTTCAGAAATCAGTATATTTTTGTTCCTTTTAGATATGGATTGGGCAGGAGGAAGGAAGTGTCCAAGGCTGGGTTGGATGGGCGTTGCAGAAACCTGGGATGAGGGGGTGTCCCAGCCATGGCAGGGCGTGGAATGAGATGAGATTTAAGATCCCTCTCAACCCAAACCATTCTGTGATTTTAAAAGATTTTGGACCTCCCATATCCTCAGCCACCTCCAGCCCTGCTGCTGCCTGGGCTGGTGCTGTCCCCATCACCTGGGCACACCAAGGACAGTCCCTGGGGCTTGGGAAGTGTCTTTGCAGCAAGCAAAGGGCATTCCCTACACTGCCAGCCAAAGGCAACTTCAGGAATATCCTCCCAGCTCCAAGGAGATCTTGGATGTTTCAGATCTGTGTTTTCTTTCACAGCCTTTCGCTTTACATTATTTTTCGTTATTTTCGCATTGTTCCACAACATGTCAAAACATCAGAGAGATTCATTACAACACAAACAGGAGTCACTTTGATGTAGGAAAAAAAGATGTTTTAATGGGTGCTAAGTAGCAACTGCCCTTGGGGGTTTAAAAATAAAAATAGAAGCAGCACAAAATATTATTTTAACCCTTGTATCCCAGGATCACCAAGATATAGAATGCAGCATTGCACACAGAACAGTGCAGGCAATAATTTTTTTCTTGCAGTCATTCTGAAAACAGAATTTTGTATCCTCACAGATTTTTGGTGAGTTTTCTATTATTTCTCTGAAGAAGAGAACATTATAAAGAAAACAGTAAACTTCTCCAGGAGTATTTTCAAAAGGGCTCACGGAGTTGTGTGGTTTGGTCACAGGACACCTCTGCAGAGAATACACAAAGACAGATTCCAGCTTTCCTGACGTGTCACCTCCTCCACCAATGCCAAACAGAACTGGTTAGAACGTGGTGGTTTGGGTTTTTTTGTGGAAAATGATCAAAATGTAGAAGCCAATGCCTCCCCAGCTGTTTTGCTCTTTACCAGCAAAACTCAGGCAATTTTTACAGAGGAATACAAAGTAAATCTCAGTAAATTTTTCAATGAACTCATTTTTCAGTGAAGCAGTTCCTATCCACAGCCCAAAGACAGCTGAGATGCTCCAGATCATGTGAATGTGACCTGTAGGATCTCAGGTGCCCTGAGCAGATGGGAGAGCTCAGAGAGGTCCCTCTTGTACTGCTGGGTTCTCCTGAGGGTCTTTTCTCCTTCGTGCTTCTGTCCTTGTCCTTGGCACAAGGATGGAGACAATGCCAAGACATTCCAGTGCCAATTCCCAGTGACACTGGGAGGACAGGGAATGTCCCTCCTCAGGCTCACAAGTCTGTGAGGTCTGCAGGAGGAAAGAGTGAATAAATTGCCTTTTTTGTGGTTGTTTCTCCTCCTTTTCCCATCACACCCCTCAGTCCAAGCTCCCAGGGGCTGAGCTGTGCCCTGTCTGTGCCCAGTGACACAGAGCAGCCCCTCTGCCTCTCACAGGACCCTGCAGCACCCCTGGTGACCCTGCCAGGATTGCTTTGCTCTGTAGGGGATGTGTCCCATCTGTCCCATGGGGTTTTGTCGGAGTCCAGGACATCCCTGTGGCCACCCTGGAGGGTTTGGGGACAGGACAGGGGGTCTGGGATCTGTACAGGGGGGTCAGAGCCTCACACAGAGCCCAGGAGGACACTGCCTCTGATCCCTGCCATGGCAGTGAATACTCACATGTAAGAGGAATCACAAATCCTAAGAATTTAAAAATAAATAGTAGTTAGTTTGTTATAGAATATAAATATAGAAATTAGGATTCTTAGCATATGGGGCTGAAGGGACAAGATGGAGGAATTGGGGAGTGGCCCCTGTGCTCCTTGTTCTTGCTCTCGTCCCCCATCTTTTCCTGAGTTGGATTTTAGAGATTGGTTTAGAGTAGAACTGACATGTTAGTGTAGGTAGTAGGTATTGGTAAAATTCTGTAAATAAAAAATGCATTTTGGACGGTGGTTGGGTCGTACTGAAGGTTTGGGGATCTCTGACCCACCCAGTCCCCGCGTGTCCTGCTCTGCTGGGGATGCCCTGCAGAGCTGGACAAGAACTGAGAGATAATTTAGAATAAACAGCCTTGAGAACACTGCTGGACTCAGCTTGTCTGCTCTGGCTCCGGTGTGAAACACCCAGGGCAAAGAGAAGACTGAAAACCTGATTACCCCGGGGAACAGCAACCCCAGGAAATCCCCAGGGAACAGCAACCCTGGGGGAGACCCCACTGCCTCGGGGAACAGAAACCCCGAGGAGAATCTCAGGGAACAACGACCCCGAGAGGGTTTAACCACAGCAGCTTTTAAGTCAGCCCCATCTCACCTCTCAGCTTTGAAGGTCAAGGCTCCCTTGCTCACCTGGACACAGCCTGGTCTAGGTTGGGGTAGCAGCCTGGATTTCTCCATGTGCAGCTGCTCACGAGGGCAGGGTTACACATATCAGGTGTCAGATCCTGACAACAGCCTTGGAGCCTGGAAATTTCCTTGGTTTTTCCAAATACCAGCTTGGATTGAATCCCTCAGGACAGACTCAGCTGTTCTCACGCCCTGGGATGAGGAGAGCTCTGCACAGGCAGCTCAGGGTGGCTCTGAAAAGTGGGAAAAGCTTCAGGCTCAGCACCCCCTGCACCTCTGGGTGCCAGCACAGCCTCCCTCAGAGGCTCTGCTGGAGCCTGAGCAGACAGGATGAGCCTTTAGCTGGAGATGGCAGAGTGAGACAAGCACAACCAGCCAGGCTCCCTCCACCTCCTAAGCTCAGTTTGTCACCCACAGAGCCACCCCCTGCCCCTCAGCGTGTCCCTTGTTTGTACAGTGGAGAGAAAGCCCCTCCAGTGGGATGTACCCCTCTCCCATGGGCTGCTGTCTCCTCAGAAGCAGATCCATCCACACACTGGGAGAGCTCCTGTGGGGGCTGGCAGGGCCATGGTGACAGAGAGATGCTCCTGGGCTCAGGGACAAACTGTCCTGTTCCAGTGTCACGGGGCTTCTCTCCAAAAACTGAGACAGCAATTCTGCTTGTGCTGCAGGGAAATGTCCTAGCTTGGTTCATAACTTGGAGAAGCTCAGGAAGACCACCCTGGAGGAGCCAGCTCTTCCTGGCTACTCCTCTCCATCCCTCTGCAGGGGCTGTGATCAGATATTAATGCTGAAATCCTGTTTGCAGAGGCTTCTCCCCCTCTCACTCAGCAGAGAGGGGACACAGAGCTGGCACTGAGGTTTGTTCCATGTAAATCAATGTGTGACTGATCAGAAACCTCTGTCTTTCCTTCCTGCCAGAGACCTGAGCATGAACAACATCAGCCAGCTGCAGCCCCGCGCGCTCCGGCACCTGCGCTTCCTGGAGGAGCTGTGAGTAGGGCAGGGGATGCTCGGGGGGCTGGGGGCACTTCAGGGGTCCTGGAGCACCAGCACAGCCTCCAGTGCTGCTCCTGCAGCTGCAGGCTCAGATGGAAGCACAATGCTGGGACAGGGGTTTTGTTTTCTCTGTTTGCTGCTTAGGGGTTTCACTGAGGTTGTCACCTTCGGGCTGAGGTGATGCTTGTGCCAAAAGCCAAAATAAAAGAGGACCTAACTTGCAATTCAAAAATCAGCACTGATGCCCTGGAGCAGAGCCAGCAAACAGAGAGCTTCATCCACCCTTCAGCAGGCAGGGTCCCCCTCACAGCTTCCTGCAGCCCAGAGACAGATTCACCCCGGCACCCCGGTTCAGATGGAACCCACCCTGGAAAAATGAAATCCAGAAGGTTTTCCCCAGAAACCTCCTCGGGGTTTCTGTTCCCCGAGGCAGTGGGGTCTCCCCCAGGGTTGCTGTTCCCTGGGGATTTCCCTGGGGTTGCTGTTCCCCGGGGTAATCAGGTTTTCAGTCTTCTCCTTGCCCTGAGTGTTTCACACCGAAGCCAGAGCAGACAGGCTGAGTCCAGCAGTGTTCTCAAGGCTGTTTATTCTAAATTATCTCTCAGTTCTTGTCCAGCTGGTGGTCTGGTCTGGTGGGACCAGAAGGTGTCCCACCACACACCAGTGTGCACCCAGGTCTGAGCACACACACTCAGACACAGCAGCAGTCTCAGTCCTGGGGATCAGCATGTGGCTGTGTGTCAGTGAAGGAGTGGCCCCACTTCTGAAAGTGTGAAAATGAACCAGCAGCACAAGAAACCACTGGAATCCTTTGTGAGCCCCAAAACGGGAGCCCAGGGGGCAGAATGTTGAGGTTGACCATTTCTGCATGAGTAAATTGCACCTGTATGGTCTCACTCCACTTGACCATGAGAAATACCTCCAGGTGTTATTCTCATGCTGTTGGGACTTTCAACACAACAGCTTCTGTTGGAAAACACAATTTCTTCAAAACACTGTTATTGCATTCATGAAATACTAATATTGAGGCTGCATTTGATGTGTGTTGTAAACTTGCTGTGTATATAACAGTTACTGCAACTTAATCTGTCTAAATGAAACACTTTCACTGCTCTGAATCAGATCCTGCCACCACCACAGGCACAACACTGGCGTTTCATAAATGGTATTTTCCAAAATGACAGAATTACAGACATCACCCTAACACCCTGTGAGGGTGGGCAGGCCCTGGCACAGGGTGCCCAGAGCAGCTGTGGCTGCCCCTAGATCCCTGGGAGTGTCCAAGGCCAGGCTGGACAGGGCTTGGAGCAACCTGGGCTGGTGGAAGGTGGAACAAAATGAGCTTCAAGGTCCCTCAAAATCCAAATCATTGCATTGTGATCTTATATTATAGGTTTTTTACCTCAAATAGTCTTGTAACTGATCATCCTCTGTCTGTATTTTAAATTCATTAGAGTTATAAGGCCCCTGGCCTCCCAAGCCCCTCCCCAGCAGGCATTTACAGGCTGACAGGGAGGCTTTTTTAATCTTCTTTTGGCTTTGGAGCCAGAGCTGCCCACAGAGGGTGAGATCTTCACCACTTGGCTCCCATCTTGCAGATCTTCTCTATTGGTGATTGATTGAGAGAGGGAAGATGGATTTGGTGATCAGAATTAGATTTTACTCAGGTTTCCCAAAAACTTACATAGTATTTCAGACAGGTTAATAATTTCTACTACAATAATCACGTTAAAAATCACACAGAAAACTCATGCATTTTACATTTCTTTGCCTGCAGAAGTTGAGTGAATCTTCTCTCTTCCCATGAGCAGGTTTAATCCCATCTTCTGTCATCCTCACAGTTCTGTTTATTCCTGCCATGGCAACCTGGTTATCAAACCAGCCATGCTAATCAAGTCTGTTTAACTCTCTATTTTGTGTATTCCCATATTTCTCTTGTCATTTTATGAACATCCAGGTCCAAGTGTGGACACCCAGCCCCTCCTCTGGGGGTCCTGAGGCTTTTCCCTCACTCAGAGCAGACTGTGCTGGGCACAATCCGCGGTTGTCTCTGTCCAGGTTACATCATGCACAAACACAGCACTTCCAACCAGCACTGAATAAATATTCATAGCCTCCAAAAGAGCCAGCTTCCCACAGCCAAAAATAATTATGAATGAAACAGGCGAAGGGGAAAAAATTAAAGAGGAAAATCTGAAAAAAGAATGGGGAGTTGTTAGGTAGGATTTTAGTGGAGGTTGAATGTGTCACAAGTGCCCCTTTGGAAAGGGCTGACATGACAGGGGAAGAAATGCAAACTGCAGCATCATTTATCTATGCATAGCAAAGCCCCTGCTTGAATTTGATAGCAGTAAAATAGCCATCCTATTTATGCAAATCAAGTAATTTATATGAAATCAAGCAAGGAAGGATTTTATATATTATGGCAAATTAAAAGTGATTCTTTCAACAACAACAGCTAGACAGGGACAGTTTGTACAGCATTCACAGGGCTGTCATTGATCAATAATGCAACTTGCCTGGCATTTCCCCTGCTCTTTTCATTTGTACCTTCACCAAATTTTCATCCCACAGCATTACATCAGCACCATGACATTCAGGCTGGGATCACCCTCTGTGCCAGGACACGCACAAGAGTCAAGCAAACAAATCCTGCTTGTTTAGACATCCTCAAGGGAAGTTTGTTCAGGTTTCACAGCTCAGATCTCTGCTGATTTCATCTACCTGGGACACTTTCCCAGTGCCTGCCAGGGTGACACCAGACCAAGCCCTTTGTCCTCATCTCCATGGCAGAAGTGCCCATGCTGAGGCATGAGAAGGGAGTGAAGAGCAAAACCCCTGCTGAGCAGTGAGGGACAGACCAGGGATCCCAAATCCAGGTATCCCAAATCCAGGGATCCCAAATCCAGGGATCCCAAATCCAGGGATCCCAAATCCAGGCATCCCAAATCCAGGTGTCCCAAATCCAGATATCCCAGATCCAGGGATCCCAAATCCAGGTGTCCCAAATCCAGGGATCCCAAATCCAGGGATCCCAAATCCAGGGATCCCAAATCCAGGTGTCCCAGTGTTATTTCTCCTGGGGAGAGGAGGACCTGCCTGCCCTCCTGCCTCTCCCCCTCCAGGCAGGGAAATACTGACAATAAAGAGGACTCTGCTGCAGCCCATCCTTGCTGCAAGTGCCTGTCTTCAGTTAAATTGAAAGCCTTCTGCAGGTTTCTCATCCCCAGGGACTTTGGGTGGCATTAGAGCCTCACTCTGCCTTCTACACAGAGGCACAAAGTCACAGAATAATCTGAATTGGAAGGGACCCACAAAGATCATCAAGTCCAACTCCCTGCCCTCTACAGCACCATCCCCACGAGTCACACCTTGGTCCCAACCACGTTGTCCAAATGCTTTTTGAGCTCTGTCAGGCTTGGGGACATGGCCAGTTCTGTCCCCACACAGTGCCAGGGGTCCTGTCAGTGGTCACAGAGGGATCAGTGCCTGCCACTCCAAGGCTGAACAGAACCAGAGCCCTCAGCTGCTCCTCACAGGGCTTCCCCTCAAGGCCCCACTGTCACTGCCCTCCTTTGGATGCTCCCTAATAGTTTAATATCTACAATCTTATGTTCCCTATTACATGCTGGATAAACCAGGGCAGTAACAGGCTGGAGCAACCAAAGACAAAATTTACAAAATTCAGTCCAAAGTGAACCAAAACTGATGTTCTGGAGCTTTGGTCAACCCCCAAAATTTCTTTTAACCTGAGAATGAAAAAACAGTTTCATCTTCAGGTTACTTGTTAACATTTGGTCTTTTACTTTGGGTAAATCCCTAAAAGAAAATGGTATTTCAAATTGTATTTGCTTGATTGCCAAAAATTCCTTAGCTGCTTGAACCTTATGAAAAAATCAGAGGTTCCTCAGCAAAAAATTTCAACACAGATTTTCAAAACTCCTTTTCAGGGTTCTATGAAATTGTTTCGTGTTCAGAAACATCCCAGGAACTCTTGACACCCCTTGTCCTTGATTTATAACCCTTATCTTCTTCAACAGTCAGAGAAAGCCCAGGTTCTCCTGGCTCCTCCTCACAGTTCTCCCCTCCTGCTCTCAGCCATGATTCTCTGATTCTCTCTTCTCTCTCTTTAGATTTAGCCCCAGTAGCCCAGGGTCCTGTGGAGCAGAGCTGATGTTTCACACCTTTCACAATTCCCCCTCTTTCTGTTCCTCTATTTTAGCATCACCCAGGCTCTCCTGAAGGTGAAGTTTTACACAAGGCAGAGATCAGCTGAGCTTGTGCATGGAGCTGGGATTCAGCCGAGGAAAAGGAATAATGGGAAAGGGGAAGACAGCTGCAAAAATGGGAGGATGAAGCACAGGAGTCCCATGGACAACAAGGACAAACGTGCCTGGTTCCACTGCTGTGGAGCCCTGCAAACTCAGCTTGCTGGGCCCACTTGAGCAGAGTACGTTGGTCCTCTGCACATACCCAGAGTGGGTGGAGGCCTGGGAGGGAAAAATGAGAGCAGGGTGGCACCTGAGGGTCCTGAGGACAGCAGAGCAATCCCCAAGCCACCCACAGCACCCAGGCAGGCTGTGTCCCACAGGGCATTTCTGCTCTGGACACCAAACGTGTCCCTGTGGGGTCAGAGGGTGGTTAGGGCACAGATGAGGGTACGGGGACTGCTCCAGCTCCCTCCCTGTGTGGTCTGGGTGAAGTTACTTTCACTGGGTGAAGTTATTTTCAGGGGTGAATTTATTTTCAGTGCCAGCCCCTCCTCTGTCCAGCAAGGAGGAGCAGCCCCTCAGGTGTGCCCTGCTAGCTGTTTGTTTGTACTGAGAGCTGCTCAGGGAGGTGTTGTGAGTGCAGTCAGTTCTCACACTCAGGGGATGCCCAGAGCCCAGATTCTCCAGGCTCAGCTGCCTTGAAGAGGCGATGGGAGAGGGTCCCTCTGTGCCCCTCTGGCCCCCCATCCTCCTCCTCCAGAGACAGGAGAGGCTGTGGGAGCAGGCACAGCCCAGGCACTCACCAGAAACTCAAACCTGCAGAAATAGAGGTGCTCAGAGCTGGGCCTCACACAGGCAGGGAGCAGCCCAGAGTTTAGTATGCCTCCTCTTTGTTTCTTTCCTTTTTTTTTTTTTTTTCCTTCTTCTTTTCTTTCTCTCTTTTTGGCAGCAGGAAGATTGTTTAAAGTTGCTAATAAATTCCAGTTAATGAAGCCTGAAAAGCCAGAGCTGGGAGCCAAGAGAAACAAGAGCAATCAGTACAGAAGGAATAGAAAGAGATCTTGAAAGCCAGCCTGGGAATAATAACATGTTGAAATGTGTTCACCGGCAAGGGCTTTGTTACCGCGCTTTGAATCCAAGCGCGAGCGCTCGGTGCCAAGAGCAGAAACTGCAGCCAAAGGCAGGTGTTCATTGCCATTCACCTCCTGCTCCGGGGCACAGCGGCAAGATCAGACCCTGCCAGCCACTGGCGCTTTCACCTGCCTCTTCCCGGGCCCCGGGGCAGCGGGACTCAGCATCACGGGAGCCGCACGCCCGGGGCTGCTCCGGCAGCCAGGCTGGGCACCAACAGCAGCACAAAATGAAATGGAAGAAAATGCAGGCTGTGTGTGCTGGGAATACGAGGGCAGCACTCTCTTCTCCTGCCCTGCACCTGTGAGAGAACCCCCTCCTCACTCCTTATCCCTTGTGGGTCCAAGGCCAGTGGAGCCATCTCTGACCTCCGCGCCAGGCTGGGGCACCAAGAGGCAGCACAAAATGAAATGAAAGGAAATGCAGGCTGTGTGTGCTGGGAATACGAGGGCAGCACTCTCTTCTCCTGCCCTGCACCTGTGAGGGAACCCCCTCCTCACTCCTGTTCCCATGTGGGTCCAAGGCCAGTGGAGCCATCTCCGGCCTCCGCGCCAGCTGGGGCACCAACAACAGCACAAAATGAAATTAAAGAAAATGCAGGCTGTGTGTGCTGGGAATACGAGGGCAGCACTCTCTTCTCCTGCCCTGCACCTGTGAGGGAACCCCCTCCTCACTCCTGTTCCCATGTGGGTCCAGAGGGCAGTGGAGCCATCTCCGGCCTCTGCGCCAGGCTGGGGCACCAAGAAACAGCACAAAATGAAATGAAAGAAATGCAGGCTGTGTGCTGGGAATGAGAGGGCAGCAGATCCTTTTTCTGCCCTGCACCTGTGAGGGAACCCCCTCCTCACTCCTGTTCCCATGTGGGTCCAAGGCCAGTGGAGCCATCACAGCTCGTGGGGTGCCAGCGCTGTTCTTGGGTGCCCTGGCTGCTGTTGGAGCAGCCCCTCAGCAGCTCCAGGCTCCTGGGACACCCATCCTGGTGGCCTGTCCAGCACGGGGTGTCACCCCAAGGCAATGTCACCCCTGCAGTCATGCTGGCACTGGGGCAGGACTCCTTTGGGAGTGCCAGCTCTTCCATGGAAGGGGGGCTGGCATTTCTGGGCAGTGCTGGCACTGTGGTGAGAAGCTGCTTCTGGAGCAGGGCACCCCTGAGACAGCAGCTTTGGTGGGTTTCTGTGACACATCAGGCTGTAGAGGCCTCTTATGGACACATCAATGTTTGTAGGACCATGACCTTACTTTGCCATGCTGAGAGTTGGAGCTGAATCACTGCTCCCTTGGTAGCCACCCTGCCTGGCACAGCCCTCCCTTTCCAGGTGGCCGTAGCTGAAGAGCTGCAGCTCTGAATTCTTGGCCTCTGTGGTTGCCCCAGGATTCTGCACAGCTCCTGTGCAGAGAAGGCACCAGGGTACAATTCCTCAGCAACAAAGAGACCAGCTCTGGTTCATCCAGGATTTTCTGTCCCCCTGGCTGGCATCAGCCCTTGGCAGAGGATAGTGCTGTTCATCAGTTCAGTGGGTGAGCAAAAGCACAGAGAGGGTTAAAGGATAATTCCTCTGACTAAGCCTTCCAAAAGTCATCCCTGTGCATGGTGTGAGGACTGTCCTTAGCACTGAGGTGCAGGTGAGGTCAGGAGAGAAGATCTTCTAAGGGTTTGTCTATCATGAACATTGACCAATGAGGCCAAGATACTGCAGCTGCCCAAATCAAATCCCAAATATTTTTAAAGTTTTGATATTTCCATTCTATTTCTATTTCATTTAGACGAGGGAGAATGTTCAGCAACTGAAAAATCCTTGCTAGTTGGGATAGCCAATCCCAGTTTTCCTGAAAACTTCTTTCCATATGACTAACTCTGTTCTGAGGTACCCCAAATGGGGCACCAAAAGCAGAGTCAAAAGTCAAAACTGCTCTGAAGGTTTGGAGGGAACAAACTGAGAACCTTTGCAGTTTACGATATAAAGAGATGGAGTGAAGGTGTTTGGTGTCCTGTTCACTACGGAGCTGTGTCTTACTAATATTACTTGGCAAATGAATCCAAACTGGCTTGCAGATGAACATTTGTGTGGGTTGAAAACTGGCTTGAGGACCATAAACAAAAGAACAAATGCGATCAATCCATCGAGTTGGAACAGGCATTCGAGGGGCACGGGGCAGGGCTAGAAACAGGCACAGTCTCCTCCTCAGGGATGCAGTGAGACAGCAAAGACCACATTAGAGGCATCTCCAGGAGATACCAGACTAGGACCAGCTGCAGATTCCTCTGTGAGAAGGAAAAGTCCATGCCTGGCCCTTTTCTCAAATGCTTATATATAAATGCAAATAAACTTGTTGACTTAATTGGCTTCGTTCCTGCTTTGCACCAGCACAGGAACAAACCCGGGCACGACAGGGGGGCCTGTGGTCCCCTGTGTGCCCCGGGGAAGGCCCAGGTTGGCACAATGACACAGTTTAGGCAGCAGCACGGAGTGTCTGGGCACTCTGCCTCGAGAGGGTGAGCTTGGGAACCCAACCCCAGCAGGAGATCAAAGGGGCGGCCGACACGCTCAATAAAATTTGGCAAGGGGAGGATTTCCCTGGGATATGGACACACATGTTTGTCCTGTCCTGCCAATGGGCAACGTTCCTGCCTCCTAATGTGAGTGATAAGAGCATCCCCGAGCTGCCTGAGCACCTGGCATGAGCCTTCTTGCCCAGCACAGCCCCCGGGCGTGCCATGGGAGTTGTAGCATGACCAAGAAGCCCGAGATGCAGGAGGGCTGAGCCTGTGGTAACTGAACAGCAGCAGCCATATGGTGGTAAACCATGAGTTTGTTCCAACTTGGAGTGTATTGGGAATGCAGATCAAAGCCTGCAGGAATGTTCCCAGAAATCACGGGAGTGGTGGAAGGGGGGGAGGGGGCAGGATCTCAAATCCACCGTGAGCTTTCTGAGGAAAGGCAGCTGTATCCAGCTGCCACCCTCCCCTTTACCTGCCCCTTCTCCTTTTGTCAGTCACTTTAAATCCAGAGCTTTCTCTTTCTCCCAACCCCCTGTCACAGTGTAAAATTCAGGACAGCAGGACAAACCCCTGAATCCAGTCTATCCTAAAAAGAGCCCTGAGCAGGCCTAGAGCTGAGCTTATGTGCTGTGGACCAAAAATTCAGCCCTGCAAGAACAGCTCCTCATTCCTGTGCTTGGGGCAAAGGCAGAGCCTCCCTGTCCTTCTTGGTGGGGTTATTTGCTCAAGTCTCCTCCACAGAAGGAGTAAATTAGGAGCTGTCTCAGGGGATGTCACACTGGCAGCATCACTTCGAATGTTATTGTTCCATTTTAAATGGAAAGGAAGGAACCATTTCACTGCGTTTCCTATGGGGTCTGAATTCTGCAGATACATTCAATGGGTGCCTGTCTGCCAAGCAAGGGAATTTCTGGAGAGTTTGAGTGAGAGGGACAGAGGGACCAAGAATTTGGAAGATTACCAAGTGGCCATGGACAGAGGAAGGGTCACACACAGGATAATTTTTATGTCTTGGGTCTCTTACATGAACTGGCACGAGAGTTAATGGTATGAGAGCAAAGAATGGTCAGGAAGATGTTCCAAGGACTGGAGCCCCTCTGCTCTGGAAGAGCTGGCAGAGTTCACCTGGACAAGAGAAGGTTCTAGGGAGAACTTAAAGCCCCTTCCAGTGCCTAGAGGGGCTCCAAGGGAGATGGGGTGGGACTTTGGACCAGGACCTGGAGGGACAGGACAAGGAGGAATGGCTTCCCTCTGCCAGAAGGCAGGGTTTGGTGGGATATTGGGAAGAGATTCTTCCCTGTGAGGGTGGGGAGTCCCTGGCACAGGGTGCCCAGAGAAGCTGTGGGTGCCCCATCTCTGAAAGGATTCCAGACCAGGTTGGACGGGACTTGGAGCAACCTGGGCTAGTGGAAGGTGTCCCTGCCATGGCAGGGAGTGGAACAGGAGGAGCTTTAAGGTCCCTTCCAGCTTTAACTCTTCTGTGGTTCTATGCTGTGTTTCCAGGGTCACCCCACGAGGGTCACCCCTCCCTGTGCTGCTCTCAGACAGGTGGGACAGCCGTGATCTCTGCCTGGATCACCTGGCTGCACCCCCAGCTTCATGCAGGCCCTGTCCTGGGAGCTCTAGCTAACCTCCAATCCCCTCCAGGCCCTGTGTGCATGTCCCAGCCATGCACCCCTCTAGAAAAGTGAAAATTCAGCCTGTGTGCCCAAACAGACATGTGCCACCTCCCAGTCCCTGCAAAGAAGTGAGCAGAGCCCATCTGGGACCCCAGTGACACTGTCAGTTGCCTGGGGAGGAGAGTTCAGAGGTTCAGGTTGTGGTTGGTGCCTCCCTCTGTGCCTGCTCCTGGCTTGGCATGGCCCTCTAACCCTGGGGAGAGGAGCTGGGCTGCCCCCGTGGCAGGGAGGAGGTGAAGGTGTGGAGGGAAGAGCCAGAGGTGAGCCAGGGACAAGGCACAGTCCCAGTGCAAAATGGCCAAGGGCAGAAACATTTGCAGCAACAGTGAGGAAATGGGGCCTTTTCTGGGGCTGGGGGTTGCTTTGGACCTCTAAATTCACCTGAGACAGGACCCAGTGAAACCAGGGCATTCACCACAGAGTTTTTTCTGTGTTATTCACAGAACACACCACAGGCTGGCTCTGCATGTGTCCCACCAGCATCTGGAGCTCCCTGCCAGCAGCCCCAGCTGGGGCTCCATTTCAGCCTCACATTCCTCTCCTGCTAATCCTGGAGGTCCCAGTTCCATTCAGGACCTGGCAAACACTCAAACACACCCAGGGAAGTGAACAGAGAGGCAGGAGCTGCCAGGAAAGGAGCCCAGAGGAACATTTAGCCTGGAGCTGGTGTGAGGTGCCAGCAGTGGGGGCTGGGGCAGCCCGGAGCTCAGGGAGGTGGGGACAGACAGCCAGGCAGGACAGACAGCCAGGCAGGACAGACAGAGGACAGACAGAGGACAGACAGCCAGGTAGGACCGACAGAGGACAGACAGAG
>VXBR01006220.1:83478-116339 GCA_013400215.1 Cisticola juncidis
GTGCTGGGAGGTGCTGGCATGTGCTGGGATGTGCTGGGATGTGCTGGGGTGTGCTGGGATGTTCATGTGTGGAGCCTGGAGCCAGCCAAGGTCAGGGTGAGCTGTGGCCTCCTCAGCCCCTCAGACAAGGACAGACTGCCAGGGTGGATGCTCAGCAGCAGTATCTGGTGCTCAGAGGTGTTCTCCACTGCCAGGCCCATCCCTTTGCAGAGATTTTGGGAGTGCAGCTCTGTCAGAGGGCTGTCCTGCACTCACATCCTCCACAGATGCTGATGCTCCTCAGTGCAGGCTTCCCTGCCAGGATCATTGGCAGCCACTCCACAGGCAGTTTTGAGCCCTCTGCAAGCTCCTTCCCTTGCAAAATCAACTCCTTGGTCCATACTCTCCCAGCCTTGGAGCTTCCCAGGGTGGCAGAATGTGCTGCTTAATGAGAGTATTTGGAAAACTGGAAGCTTTTCCACCCTTCCAGACCTCCTCATGAGCTGCCTGGATGTCTCTCACTTCCAAGTGACCTGGCTGGAGCTCCATCAGCCAGGAAGCTCCCATCCCAGGCAGCCATGGGGCTGATTTGTGCTGCCACAGCTCCCCAGACATCCATCCCACCCTTGCACAGGGATCCTTCCCCAGCACAGCCAGGATTGCCCCTGCTCTGACTCCTGGCTGAACGTGCTGCAGCAGCAGCAGTGCTCACCAGCCAAGAAGGAATCCCATACCAAACCCACAGGGAAAGACTCCAAGTGCAACCACAGCCTCTCCCCACAGCGTGGAGAGCAGAAATGCTGGGTGCATCCTCTTGGCTGCAGACCCTGCACCCGCAGCAGGCCCACCCTGGCGCTCCATTCCTCAGCAAGCCCCAGCCAGCCTGTGAGAGTGTGCAGAGCCCGGGGTGCCCAGCCTGCCTGCACTGCCTGGGGTGTGAGCACTGCCCAGTGCTGCCCAGTGCTGCCCAGCTCTGCCCAGTGCTGCCCTGCACAGCCCAGGGTGTGAGCGCTGCCCAGCACTGCCCAGCACTGCCCAGTGCTGCCCAGTGCTGCCCAGCACTGCCCAGCACTGCCCAGTGCTGCCCAACCTGCCTGCCCAGCCCGGGGTGTGAGCACTGCCCAGTGCTGCCCAGCTCTGCCCAGCACTGCCCACTGCTGCCCAGTGCTGCCCAACCTGCCTGCCCAGCCCGGGGTGTGAGCACTGCCCAGTGCTGCCCTGCACAGCCCAGGGTGTGAGCGCTGCCCAGCACTGCCCAGCACTGCCCAGTGCTGCCCAGTGCTGCCCAGTGCTGCCCAGCACTGCCCAGCACTGCCCAGTGCTGCCCAACCTGCCTGCCCAGCCCGGGGTGTGAGCACTGCCCAGCACTGCCCCGCACTGCCCAGTGCTGCCCTGCACTGCCCAGCCCTGCCCAGCACTGCCCAGCTCTGTCCAGCACTTCCCAGCGTGTGAGCACTGCCCAGCACTGCCCCGCACTGCCCAGTGCTGCCCTGCACTGCCCAGCCCTGCCCAGCACTGCCCAGCTCTGTCCAGCACTTCCCAGCGTGTGAGCACTGCCCAGCACTGCCCCGCACTGCCCAGTGCTGCCCTGCACTGCCCAGCCCTGCCCAGCACTGCCCAGCTCTGTCCAGCACTTCCCAGCGTGTGAGCACTGCCCAGCACTGCCCCGCACTGCCCAGTGCTGCCCTGCACTGCCCAGCCCTGCCCAGCACTGCCCAGCACTGCCCAGTGCTGCCCAGCTCTGCCCATCTCTGCCCAGGATGTGAGCACTTCCCAGCACTTCCCAGCACTGCCCAACACTGCCCAGCACTGCCCTGCATTGCCCAGGGTGTAAGCACTGCCCAGTGCTGCCCTGCACTGCCCAGCCCTGCCCAGCACTGCCCAGCTCTGTCCAGCACTTCCCAGCGTGTGAGCACTGCCCAGCATTGCCCTGCACTTCCCAGGGCTGCTCTGAACTGCCCAACACTGCCTGGGATGTGAGCACTGCCCTGCACTGCCCAACAATGCCCAGCTCTGCCCTGAACTGCCCAGTTCTGCTCAGGGTGTGAGCACTGCCCAGCACTGCCCAGCTCTGCCCAGCTCTGCCCAGCTCTGCCCAGTTTGCCCAGCTCTGCCCAGCTCTGCCCAGCACAGGCAGGCTGACCCAGCACTGCCCAGCACTGCCCAGGGTGTGAGCTCTGCCCAGCACTGCCCAGTTCTGCCCAGCACTGCCCAGCACTTCCCGGTTCTGCCCAGCACTGCCCAGCATTGCCCAGCATTGCCCAGCACAGGCCGGTTGACCCAGCACTGCCCAAACCCTCTCCCAGCACACACTGCCCCAGCACTGCCCGTGGTTCATCTCCATCAGCAGGTGACTGGACAGGAGTCTGACAAGAGTGGCCTTGTCCAGCACATGTCACATCCCCTGGATGGGCCCTACCCTGAGGCCACCAGACCCTCCTCCCCTCCTGAACAGTGACCACAGAACCTCCTGTGGTCACTGTTCACCTGATGTGTGAACACACATCAAAAACATCTCCAAAAAAGCCACCTTGCCCCAAGATGGCAGGTTTGGAGGTGGCTTGGGACATTTCAGAAATCCCTAGACAGCCCCTACCTCTTGGCCAGCCCTGAGCCTGTGCAGACCAGAAATGGCTCTGAGACAAAGGGAACGGTGTGGCACATCCAAGAGGCGCTCCCATTGGGAGGGAAGAGGAACGTGCAGAGCTTGGAATGCCTTTAATCCCCGTGCATGGGCTCCAGGCACAGTTGCCTGCAGCAGTAACAGCCCTTTGACGGTGCTGGCTGAGTCACTTCAGCCTCCCAGCATGGGGACACTCCATCATGCACAGGCCTGCACCTCTGAGGTGTCTGCTGGGGCTCTCTTGTGCAAGGATCCTGGTGTGATGGGACCCAATCCCAACATTCTTCTGGTGCTTCAGGCGTGGTCCCTGCCAACAAACAATCCTCCTGCTTCTGAAAAGGAAACCCGGCCTCTGAGGAGCTGGGATTTGTCCTGGTTCCAGTCAGACTGCTGTGGGTGGCAGGTGGTGTGTCCATGTCGGGGTCTGCAGGGCCTGGTATCACCTGGACAGTGCCAAGCAAGGTGCCAGTGCTCCATCCGTGTTGCCATGGGGTTTTTCCTGGTGTGCCGAGAAAGGAGAAGCTTGTAGCTTCTCACTCCCGTGAATGTGAACACAGGACCATGTTCTGTAAACATTTGCAATGTTATAGATTCCTTCTCCAAGAGAAGGGGAGGTTGAATGACAGCCCCCTTGACCTATGTGGGTGAGAGGTGGGGATCCCACTCTCCAATCCATGCTCACCCTGCTATAGGTATAGATATGGAAAATAAACTAAGGCAGGGGCTTTCTGCCCTGCATGCTGTGAACCCAGCCCTGTGTCCCAGTCTCATTTCCCTGGAAGGCCTCACAGTGATACATCCACACCTGGGGTTGAGTCCCTGCTGCTCTGAACAGTCTTTGCTTGTCAGGTCCATCCCTGTCCTCAGCCTGGCCAGGAGCTCAGCAAGGTCATAGAAACACAAAATGGTTTGGATTGGAAGCAAACTTAAAGACCATCCCATTCCACCCCTGCCATGGGCAGGGACACCTTCCACTGTCCCAGGTTGCTCCAAGCCCCAAACCTGGCCTTGGACACTTCCAGGGATGGGGCAGACACAGCTTTTCTGGGCACCCTGTGCCAGGGCCTCACCACCCTGAATAAATCCTAAGAAAATTAGACTCAGGGACTGAGAAATCACATCAACTATCCAGTGCAGGATTGCTCCATGGGCACAAGAATTTGAGCTCTGAGTTTGTCTCCAAGCTGCTGTGAGGCTGCACCTTGCTGTGGGAAAGCCAATGAAATCCAGGGATTTTGTTGGAAGGCAGAACAGATGGAGAGGCAGGAGCAGATGTTGACAGAAAAGGTTGAGGCCAGGGTGATCTGGGATCTCAGGGTCGCTGTGATCTTGTGGACTGAGGTCCAGCTTCACAGCCCATCTGTGCCTCAGTCACCCACCCTGCAGCAGGCCTGGGGTCCCTGCAGAGCCCTGCACCATCCCTGCTCACACCCTGCACCATCCCTGCACCATCCCTGCACCATCCCTGCTCACACCCTGCACCATCCCTGCTCACACCCTGCACCATCCCTGCTCACACCCTGCACAGCAGCTCCCTGCCCTGGGGGAGTGTGAGTGCAGGGAGCCACAGGGCTGCCCCTGGCTCTCAGGACCACGAGGTCAGGAGATGACAGGTGACAAGTTGGCAGAGTTGTCCCCTCTTTTCAGTGCTGTTGACACAAATGGTGCAGTGACCTCCTGAAGCAGGATGTGTTTGCCCTCCTTGGCAATGCCCTGCAGCCCAGGCCTCCTGTGGGTGCTCTCCCCCATGAGCTGCAGCATTTTCTTCCTCTTTCTCATACAAGAGCAGCACCCCAGAGGGCAAAATGCCACAAGAGGGACCCAGCAGCCCTGTCCCAGCTTTTCAGATGCCCTCTGAACCTTTCTGCCCTCCTCCTGTTGTAGCACAGAATGGAGCAGGTGCCACAGAGAGGAGGTGTGAACCTGCAGGTGTCCCTGGCATCACCCCCCAGGTTTTGGTACAATTATCTGAGCTCTTCCAAAAATCATTTTGTATATTGTTTATGAAAAAAAAATAATATCCAAGGGTGGTTTAATGTGGTTTGTAAGGATTGACTGCAGTGAGCAGGGCCTGATGGGTTTGTCCTTGACACCAGACTGTAACAGAAGCCATCCTGGGATATCCAGGGATAAATACAGAATTTCTTCTGCTAAAACCTGAGCTCCCTGTAAGAAAAGCTGGAGCTTTCCTGAGCTTGAGGCTGAATGAAGAACTTCTTGTTTAACGCCAGGGTGGCCCTGTCCCTAGAATATTATCAGACTCTGTTTGGAGTTGGTTTTTGGCTTCTCTGAGTCATGCTCTGATGATGAGGTATTGGATTCATTATGTGCAATGTGAAGAAGCTCTGGTTCTTGTCCCAGTCCCAGCATCTGAAAACTCCTCTAGCTGCCCTACTGCTGTGAAAAACAGCATTGTCCACCACTCCAGTGGTTTCTGAGGTCTCTGAAACATCTTCCTTAAATATTGTTTGTCTGCACCAAAATGGCTTCATACTGGAGCCAGTCCATGCTGATGGTGGTCTGGAGAGTCTCTCAGTCTGTTTTACTGGTTGGAGAAGGGACTGGTAGGCAGCAGAATCCAGCAGAAGTGTGACAATGGGCTTGGCTTTAGTACTGACTTCAGATACTTCCAATAATCAACAGAAAACACGAGGCTCAGATTTCAGAGAGCCACTGAGATTCAATGTTTGTCCCACCAAAACCCTGAAAGCATTTTCTGAAGCCTCACTATGTATCTCTCTGAGTCCAATTCTGTATCTTCTTAATTTTTAAATGCATGAATTATTATTCCACTTCACTGGGCTGTAGAACCCAGGGTTTTATGTGCCCAGCACACCTTGGCTGCAGAAACAAATCCCTGTGCAGGAGCCCCAGAGGCTGTGCTGGTCCCTGTGGCACAGCTGCCCACAGGGATGAGGTTTCCATCCCAGGGGGCTGCAGAGATCCCACGGGATCCATCCCTGGGGCTCTCCTGCCCCTGGCACAGCACAGAGGGAGGAGCCCAGCCCAGGATCAGGGACCTGCAGGGCACATCCACAGCAGGCACACGCCCTGGGGGGGTGACACTCACCTCAGAGGGGTCCCAGCAGCCTCTCAGTGTCCCCCATGGGAAGGGGCTGTGGGTGCAGAGCGAGGCAGCTCCTGGTGCTCCCTGCCCCTGGGCATGGGCAGCAGGAGGGGAGAAGATGCCCCAGGGAGGGGAGAGGGAAAGGAGAGGGGCAGGGGGGTGTGAGTGGGGGGCAGCAGGAGCTGAGGGGGCAGCAGCTCTGCTTGTGCCAGTGCCAGAGGCTTGGAGAGCCCCCTGTGAGCCCTGGGGCCCCTGTGCTGCCAGGGAGCAGCTGAGCACTGAGCTGCAGGAGGAGGGATGGGCAGGGCAGGCACATCCATCCCACTGCTCTGCTCCCCCTGCAGTTTCTATCCCAGGTTCCCCTCAGGGGAGGGTTTGGGGTGTCCTCATCCTTCTGCCTGTTGTCCCCTGGCTGCTCTGCTGCTGCCCTGTGTCCTGCAGGGCAGGGCCCAGGTGGGGCAGCGTGGCCTGGCCAAAGCTCACTCAGGAGGGACAGAAGGATTTCAGCTGTGTCCTGCTCCTCACAGCCCTGTGGTCACCCCAGGGGCTCTGTTCTCCCCAAGAGCTCTCCTGTCCTGCCCTGGCTCTCCTGTCATTCCCACTGGCCCAGGCAGGGCTGTAAGGCAATACCCAGCTGTATCTGTGCAGTCTTTTATCCCTGTTCATCCTGGGAGCCTTTCCCTCAGTTTCCCTGCAGAATTCTGCATTTCCCAACTGCTCTTCCACACCAACCTCTCCCTGCACCCCTGCTCATGTGCAGTTGTTGGTGGAAATGCCTGGGGAGATGCTGCAGATCCTCAGTCATGATCTTCATTTGGAAGGGAACCATTAATTAAGTGTGGCCTCTCTGCTGCCCTTTTGTACCAAACACATCTTCTCACCTGCACTGAATGTCAAAATTTAACATTTTACTAAAGGAAAGCTCAAGTCATAGTACCTGGTGTGTATTCTTTCTACTCCATTCTTATGAGAGCTGCCCATGGCAGGACAGGGCTTCCCTCCATCCCCTCTGCAGGGAACCACAGCCACACACAGGCAGAGGGTGCCTGACTGCAGGATGAGTGTGGGACAGCCCAGCTCAGAGCTCTGGGTCACTCTGGGGTATCAGATACCCGCAGGGCAGAGTCCCCTTTGTGGTGACACCCTCCCAGGGGACCCCCCTGCAGCACCACTCACCCCTTGGCCCTCCTGCTGCACATCCTGGGCCAGACTGGGCTGCAGCTCACCTGCCTTAAGCTGTTTAAGAGCTCTGCCTGGCCACCATGGTGCTTTCCAGCCACTCCAGCTTTCCAGTAAGAACCCAGAACAACTTCAGGAACGAGCAGCAGCATCCTCCATTTCATGTTAGGCTGTTGTTGTTGGGTTCTTAACAAAGTTTTCTTTTTTCTAATTATAGGATGTTGCAGAACAATCAGCTGAGCCGCATCCCTGCAGAGGCACTGAGAGATCTTCCCAATCTCCAATCTCTGTAAGTCATTAAAAATCAATGCTGAGAGCTGTACAGTCCCTTGGGAACCCCAGGCTTCCCAGCATTTGAGTCATTAGTTCCTTTGTCAAGGATGTTCTGTTCCTTCTTCCTTTTCTTTTTCAATTTATGCAAAGATGACTGTCACTTAGGGTGGAAGGGAGGGGAGGGCAGTTTTCAAGGAAGAAACACTGTCTTGGTCGAGGATGTTGAAATTACAGCTCCCCATGTGTGCATTGTGATGAAAAGGCCACCAGAGCCAATGCATATTTCAAGGAACACTGGAAAATATCCACCCAAAGAGTCTCTGTGCTCTGCACTGTGGACCAGGGACCTGCCAGAGAGCACAGAGCACACTCTGGGCTGTCACAGTGCAAGTTGGGCTGTTTTACCCAAATAGAGAATAATTGTCTCAGGGTAGAAGTGCTCAAAAGGCTTTCAGAAATTCAGCTCTGGGAAGAAGCTGAGGCTGTGATTGTGCTTTTCCTTTAAAGGAGCTACACCCACGGCAGGTTTGTGCTCCTGTGTTCCCTAAAAACCACAAAACTTTGGAATTTTTGCTGTTTTGCTGAATGGGCACAGTTGAGCCCAGGCCCTGGGAGTGCCAGTGAATTTAGGGAAGATGTGTTTGGTGCAGGGAGTGCAGCTGAACCTTGTGAGAGCACTCTGAGCTGGGCTGAACCACTGAAAATCTGACCTGATCCCTTAATCCTTCATTTCAGTCCTATCTTACACAGCCCTTTTACACAGAAATGTTAGCTGGGAGCACTTTCTGGAAGCCCTGCTTGGAGCAGGACTATCCCAAATTCTCAGGGGGCTGTTGCAGCTTTGTCTGTCCAAGCACAGAGATTCCCCTCTCACTGGCAGCCTGGGGCTGCTCTTCCTGGGGAAGGAGCTTTTTGTCAAGTCCAGCCTGAAACTCCTGGAAGGCATTTTTGGCCATTACTCTTCGTTTGCTGACCTGGAACCACCGTGAAGGGCTTGGCCCCACCATCTTTGGTTGTGGCTCCCTGGCATTCTCCTCTCAGCCCCTTCTCTGCTGAGTGAAACCAACCCTGCTCCTTCTACCTCTACTCATGGGACAAATGCCCTGGGACTGCCACTAGTCCTGACTCAGCCCCTAGTCCTGACTCAGCCACTGGTCCTCCACTGGCCCTGTCTCCTTCCTCTTCATCCTTCTTACTCTGGGCATCCCCAAACTGGGCACAGCTCTCCATGTGTGGCCCTCCCAGTACCCAGTAGGAGGTTCTGTAAATATTGATTTAAATATTAATTTGCAATGGGGGTGTTGGCTGTGCAGGATCTGAATGTTTTCCCTGCCAGAAGAGATTTGAAACATTTGTTGTTGAAACACCACTGGCACATGGTTGTGGTTGTTATTAACTTGTGTTGACATCAGCACCAGTGCCAGAGTCAGGACCCCCCACTCCAGGGATTTTGAGATGAGGTTGTTCTCCAAGGGAGTTCTGTTTCAAGGGAAGGTCACTGCCCAGGGACAGCCCTTCCTCCTCAGCCTGTCCCTGCCATGCCCTGCACATGTGTCACAGCCAGAGCCACCACCTGCAGAGAGACAACCTTGGTTTGTCAAAACTCAGCACAGCCACCCCTCCTGGGGCATTCACACTGATGGGTGCCAACCTGGGCTGGTGCTGGCAGCTCCTGCCAAAATACCACAGGGCACCACAAAATACCACCTGAGGAATGCAAAACACCCCAAGAAGATGCTTGGAGCACTTTGGGGTCGTTTAAGGGGCAGGGTGGGAGGATGGTTTGTGGGAACTGGCACAGAGGGACCCGGTCCTGCTGCACTTTGGGGCCACCTCAGCCAGGGTGGCTTTCCCAGGTGTCCCCAAAGCTGGGCCAGCTGGGAGTCAGTGCTCTTCCTGCAGAAACTGAACAGTAAAAACAAATTTTAGGAAGAAATAAGCTGCTGTGGACAAGCTGAGGGAGACTAGGCTTGGATAAAATCAGAGGGCTGAGTATCTGGACATGCCTAATGCCTGTCACAGCAGGACTGCCTTCAAGAGCCCATAGTGACCAGAGGCTGCTGCAGCCTGTGCCCTGGTTGCCCCCAGAACATTCTGTCCAAGCTGGGCAGTTCCCACCCAGGGTCTGAGTGAGCAGGGCCCTCCTGCCTTTCCTGAGCAGCCTTGTTCCTGTGAACCAAGGCTGGTACTGCCCTCCCAGAGCTGCCCTCAGCCCCTGAGCCCTGCAGTTCAGCCAGCTCCTTCTCTCCAGCAGGGAGAGCACCCATGCCTGGTCCCTCTGGGCTCCTGCCCTCCTCATCACCCATTTTTAAGATACCTGACCCCAACCCTTCCACCAGCTGGGGGGTAGTCTCTTCTGGGAGCAAAAGTTTCAGGAGTTTTCCATGTAATGGAAAACTCTACCCTGTCTGAGATGGTTAAAGGAAGGGCAAAAAGGGCTGCTCAGCAGGATCCTGGGCACAGACCACCCCCAGGCTGCAGTGAACCTGCCCTCAGCATGGAGAGGACAGCAGGGAGCTGCTCTCCAGCATGGGTATTCCTCAGGATGGTTTTTATCCAAGGAACAGGCACAAGCCAGCTCTGCCTCACATTAGGACCACACCAAACTCTATTTCTGTCTCGACCCTGACTTCTTTAAAGGGTGGAGGGCATGTGCAGATAAAGAGGATGATTTTCACTTTCATATAATCACAGGAACATCAAGGTTGGAGGAGATTTCAAGATCACCTAATCCAGCCATGAGCCCAGTGCCACCATACTGACCCCCAGAGCACATCCCTGGGTGCCACACCCTGACACCTCTTGAACACCTCCAGAGGCAGTGACTCCACCACCTCCCTGGGCAGCTTATCCCAATGTCTGACCACTCTTTCAGTGAAAAAATAATCTCTAATATCCAATCTGAATCTCCCCTGGAGCAGCTTAGGGCCATTTCCTCTTGTCCTGTTACCTGAGACATGGAAAAGAGCCTGACCCCACCTGACCCCACCTCCTTTCAGGCAGCTGCAGAGAGCAAATTCCTCCTCTTCCCACAGAAGCTGCACAGCAGAGACCCTTGGGCTGGGTGAGGTCCCAAGAACCACGTCTGGTGGCACAGCCCAGCCTGGCTGCAAGGCACAGCCCTGCCCCAGGTGGATGGGACATCTCTGAGCACACACAGGGGGCTACAGGGTGGTACCAGTGCTGTGCCTCACACTGGGGCAAGCACGACCTGGAAACCTCATCCTGTGTGCTCCCCTGTGGAGCAGCCAGTGTTGGCAGAGTCCTGCAGCTCTCCCAGCTCGTGTTCAGAGATGCTCCATGCAGTTCTAGTTCCTGTTCAGAGATGCTCCATGCAGTTCTAGTTCATGTTCAGAGATGCTCCATGCAGCTCTAGTTCATGTTCAGAGATGCTCCATGCAGCTCTAGTTCATGTTCAGAGATGCTCCATGCAGCTCTAGCTCACATTCAGAGATGCTCCATGCAGCTCTAGCTCGTGTTCAGAGATGCTCTCCACCCCACAGGAGTGGCACAGCCCTGTGTCTGAAGGGGAGCACAGGGCTGAGAGCTCTGCTTGGTTTCTGCTGGTGCTGCCATGGCTTCTCCATTTGTGGCAACTCACCTCAGACCAAGGGGCTCCATGCAGGTCTGCTTTAGAGTGAGTTTTTTCCCCTCTTTTTCAAATATCTGAGTCATTTTCCACAAGTTTATGAGACTCCTGTGTATCCATTGCCAAAAAAATTGCCAGCCTGGAACACCTTCAGGTCACCCACAGCAGTTTTCAAGAATTACCAGTCAGGCCATCTGAGCCCAGTGTATTTGTGCTGCTCAGAGATTCCTTTTTTCCATTCAGAAGGGAAGTGGCTTTATGGCACATCGTGACAGTCCATGAGTTACCAGACTCGTATGGCACCTGGTGAAATATTTACTCTCTCTTTGCAACACATCCTAAGCAAGCAGGACAGCTGGGAAGGGGTGAAAATGGGAGCCAACAGGAGAGGGGTGGAACCAGCACCAGACAGAAAGGGATTGTGTGCTGGGTATTTTCTTGCTCTTTCAGGTGTTTACATTTGGTGTCCATGTCTGGTTCTGGGATTCAGGCAGGATTTGAAGGGAAGGTTTGTATCCCTTAGGGACAAACTGACCCAGGAGAGGCAAGGCAGACTGCTCAATGCACAAGTCTTTTCTCAGGTTTATAACAGAAGCAGCAAAACTAAGTAGAGAATGAGAATAATTGTTTTCAGTTTTATCAGAAAAAGTTGCCAATCAGTTCAAGAGATGAGGTGAACAGACAAATGGGACAGGAAGGGATGTTCCAGCCACTGTGGGACAGAGAGGCATTGACTGCCTGCACTGCACAAAGTTAGATTTGAAATGTGTTGGAGTCCAGGACATCCCTCTGGCCACCCTGGAGGGTTTGGAGACCGGACAGGGGGGTCTGGGATCTGTACAGGGGGGTCAGAGCCTCACACAGAGCCCAGGAGGACACTGCCTCTGATCCCTGCCATGGCAGTGAATGCCCACAGTGTGTGAAGAATCACAAGCTGAGAGAATTCAAAATAAGTAGTATTTAGTTTATCATAGAATGTAAATGTAGAATCTGGGATTTTCAGTATCTGGGGCTGAAGAGACAAGCTGGAGGAATTGGGGAGTGGCCCCTGTGCTCCTTGTTCTTGTTCTCGTCCCCCATCTTTNGGGAGGCCTGGCAGAGCTGGGACAGAACTGAGAGATAATTAGGAATAAACAATTAAGAATAAACAACCTTGGAAACTGCACTGGGGACTCAGCCTGTCGTCTCTGGCTCTGGTGTGAAACACTCAGGGCAAAGAGAAGACAGAAAAACTGATTACCTCGGGGAACAGCAACCCTGAGGAGAATCTCAGGGAACAGCAACCCTGAAAGAAATGTAGCAAAAATCTGTGTCAGTGAACTGCAGTTGGCTCCAGACTTGGCACTGTCTTGGCTTCTGGGCATTTGGAGAGGATGAGACAGGACACATCAACCGATTTTGGTGGCCCTTGGGACTGAACTGCAGAACCAGACCTGCCCTGCTCCCTGTCAGCTACAGGATGTGGAGGCATCACTGTCTGGAGCCCCAGCAGTCAGGAAGGAGACCTTGGCAGGTTTCTCTAGATGAACACAAACAGGAATTTGGATTTCAAAAGAAAAGTCCAGGCTGTGGAGCCTGAGCCTCTCACCAGGTATGAGGGAGCTGCTTCCCAGCAGGCTGGATTTATCTGGGAAGCATTTTGGGAAGCCTGCTGGGGAGGATCAGAAGGAACACGCAGCCCTGATGGCAAAGCTCTGAGCCCTGCCAGGCTGCCAGGGCCTTACGTAATGCTGGGACCCAGTTGTGCTCCCCTGGCAGTGTCTGGCTGCTGGTGGTTTGCAGTGCAGTAACAACACCCCGTGAAGAGTCGTGTGTCAGTCTAATTAACGACTTTGTGGTTTGTGAGCACTTACCTGAAGCAGATGGGCACTGTGTCTGTTCCTCTGCCAGGCAGAAAGAGTCCAAGGCATTTCAAAGTGAGCAGGTGCTATAAATTATAATTACCAAGCTTGTCGAGGTAGAGAAAGCAGAGAGAAAAGAAACCTGGTGGATTAAGAGATCAAGATAAACTCCTGGTTTTACTTTCTTCAAATGCCTATGGAAAGCTTTTTTGGGGGAGTTTCTTGCAGATCAGCATTTTGGGAAGGTGCTTAGCATGTGTCTGGCTCCTCAGGGTGAGTGTTGACTACATCAGCCTGGTGGGGGAAGGGAGGATTTAGTGCCTGGCAGGAGAGTTAAAGCCTCAGGATCCTCCACCATGAGATTGAGCTCCCCTTACCCCCTTTTCACACTCCCCTTGCCCCTTTCCAAACTGCCCTTTGGGTTTTCCCTCATGTTCCTGGCAGGATGCTCCATTCTGCTGGCAAACACTTGGGTGCAGCCTTGTGGGTCATTCCCTGCTCTGTATCCTTCGGGGATTGACTCTCTTGCTGTTTGGGCATCCAGGAAAACAACCTGTGGCTGTGTCTCCATCCATCTTCTGTCTCTCAGTAACTCCAGGAAGAAACTGCTTCCCTCTGTGCCAGCACATGCCAGTCCCTACAGCCAACCAGGCTCTGCTACCCTGTGGCCACTGCCCCCAGGGCAGAGGTAGCCACTGGCAGCACCAGAATGCAATACCAGTATGAAACACCCAGCAGGCCCCATTCCCTCCATCCTCTCCTTCCTCTCGTTTTAGTTCCCCTTTCTCCATCACAGTCTTGCATGGCTCTGGAATATTTGCAGAATTCTCCTGCCACTCTGCCCCAAACTTGCTGTTCCCAGCTGGAATCAGCCACGGTGTCCCTGAGGAAGACTCTGGTCCCATCAGCACTGTCCCCATCAATGCACCTTCTGATTTCTGACCCTTGTATGACAGCAGGGCTGTGCTCATCCAGCCTTCACAACCTGAGGGGATACAAATGGAGGAGAAACTGTGCCATAGATGTTGTTCTTAAAAATACTGAAATCATTTCCCTGTTTGCTAAAGGTGTAACTTCCCATTATATTCTGATTTCATTCCAGCTGTACTTGATCCATAATCAATAAGTGCTAAATCAGCCTGACATGTAACTCCCTGTGAACAGATTAATTTTACCTCTCACTAAAACAATCCACTTCCTCCATCCCATCAGTTTGCCACCATTTGGACTCCTGTGGATATGGAATAAAAGCTGCTTCCTCCTCTGTCCCTTAAGGCAGGTAATTCTTTTCATACATATGGCCAGTGATTAAAATGCAAAAAATGACTTACAGCGATTTGAGAACATGTGGACTTTGATGTAGACAAAGGAGGAAGGCTCTTCCCATCAGATCAGATTCTCACAAGCATATAAATTCTTATGACAGAAGGAAGAAAAAAATTCCTTTGGAATCAACATGGCCTGAAGAGCTCAGTCAGTTCATTCCTCATTTCACTTCTTTGATCTGTGTGAGATTTGACAGTTTGCTGTTCACAGCAGTATTCTTCTCTCTAAATCAGACGTGATGCTGTGGGGTTTGGGGAAGGTGTTGTTTGCAGTGGTTGTTTGGAGGATAAAAGCTATAAAAAAACAGGTATAAAGTCAGTACAGCATGGCAGTGCCTCACATCTGGTGGCAGAGGAGCTGTCTGGTGACAAGAGCACCTCAGCTCTGATTTATTTGCTACAGAGCAATAGGAAAAGCACAAGAAAAGCACAAGGAAAAGGAGCTCAGGGAAGAGCAGTGAGGCAGCTCTGATGGAGTGGATGAAGATGGACTGGAGGAAAGTGGCTGCAGATGTTTCCCTGGTGATTTCTGCTGCTGAGCACACAGCACCTTGGATTTCCCCTTTATGGACATTCTGCAGCAGAATTGTGCAGAATTGTGCAGAATTCCTGCAGCAGGAAAAGGAGCCCAGGATGTTGTCACAGTGTCAGCAGCTGTCCTGCCACATGAGAGGTCACAGGCTCCTCAAAACCTTCCTAAAATCCCCTTTTCCCTGAGGCCCCTCTTCCCAGCAGCCAGCTCTGGACAGCAGCAAAAGTCAGTGGAGTTTCGCCCCCACTCCTGTTTTCAGAAGTTTTCTCTCCATTTTGGCTCTTCAGGCTTTAATAGTATTTCTGCAAAGGAGATAGCCTGGGAGGGTCCAAGAGCAGACATTCACCACATTCAAGTGGATGCTGCAGACAGATGTTCCACACATCTGGATGCACTGAAGTTCCTTTTCAGGCACTGAAGTAGCCATGGTGAGTCTCTGCTGGAGTTTGGCTGCTGCTGGTGTTTCTCGTGGCTCTATGGGAGCAGGAGCCTCTCTGGCTGCCCTGCCATGGTCCCTCCTCCCAGGTGCAGCTTGGACAGTCTGGGACTCACCTGGAAATGGCCCAGGGGCCCCTGAGGCTTGTGCAGTTGAGCCAGTGGGGAAGAGATGACACAATTTTGATTCAGGATGCCCCTGGAAGGGACTGATGTCTTCTCCTGAGGCCACTTGTCACAATTTGGTTCATCAATGATAAAGCAAACTCAGAGGAATTGCTGCTTTTTGGCACAGACTTCTGACAGATGAGATTTTTCTTGGTCTGTGTGCCATGGGCTGTATCCAACCTGCCATGCCCCAGCTCTTCCCTCCACCCAGCCTGAGCTGCCACTGGAGATCTGTGTTTGTCACCAGGACTGGCAGCAATAGCTGAGCAAGATCAGACCACATTTCAGGAGAAAAATCTGCATTAGAATAAAAATGCAATTCAACATTCAGATTTTGGACTCATTCATATGGGCCTGATCCAAATCCCAGGTCTGGGTTCAAGAGTATCCCTGGCTGGGAAACAAAGAGCCTGGCTGGACCTTATTTGCTATTCAGCAGCTTCCTTTGCCATTCAGCTCTTGTGCCTGTGCTGTTCAGAGTGTGCTCCCCTGTGCCTCTGAAAAGCATTTTTACTGCAATGAAGAGCAATAATGTCTTTTCAAAAGCCACTGGTAAATCCACTTGGCAGAAATGCCACTGTCACTTGGCAGAAGTGTCACTGTCCCTTGGCAGAAGTGTCACTGTCACTTGGCAGAAGTCACTGTCTCTTACTGGGGCCAAACCTGTGTCTTGGTCACTGTGCTCCTGCTGGGACCCAAGAGCAGCTTCCCTGCAGCCCACAGGTGACAGCAGGGGACACGGTGGGGTTTGGCACAGCTACAGAGAAGCCTGGGCTGGGTTTGTAGCTGGGGACCAGGGTCTGGTGTCTTTGTGCTGTTCCTGGGGTGCTGGATCCTTCCCTCGTGGTGGAGGATCCTCAAACAATGCCAAGAAAGAGATCAAATTGTTCTGAGTCACCACCATGGCCTCACTACACAACCTCCCTTCACTCTGGGTGAGTTCCTGCTGTGCCCACGTCTCCCTCAGGCAGACCAGGTGGATTTGTCTCCTCTGACCGTGGCTGTCTCGAAATTACCTCACCCCAGTGGAAAATGCTCAGCATCTGCACAGGGTGAATCATCTCTGTTATCTCTGAGCCCTCTCTGGGGATGAATCACTCTCTGGAGGAATCTGGTTTTCCGTTCTGGCTACAGAAAGACCCTTCGAGTTCTGTGTGAATAAAACTGGGTGAGATGTTGTTTTCCTACACTTGGAAGGCAAAAGAAAAATGTCCCTGTCCCCACCCCTCACTTTTATCCAGAAAAATCAGCACCCCAAGCTGGCACCCCCATCAGAGCAGGGGCACCAAAGCAGAGCTGAACATCTCTGCTCCCCACAGTCCCTGCACACATTTGTGTAACCCTCAGGAAAATCCATCAGGGGAGATTGTCTTGCCCAAAAATACAAATGCAAGGAGCAGCTTACCCTCCAACCAGGGAGGAATTTCTCTACACTCCAGAGCTGGAAGGATTTGAATTTGCAACCACTGTTCTGGGAGCAAGTCAGACAGAAGGCATGGGTAGTCAGCAAATGGATTTTTTCCTGTCAGTAGGAGGAACTCAGCTGGTCACATTAGAGTCTTTTCTGCTTAGCAGTAAAAAGCCATGAAATGCAATGTGGTTCTCCCAGCACAATGGTCTCAATGGCATTTTTGAGAGGAAGATTTAATGACCACACACAAGGAGCAGTTCACTTCAGCAGTGCCACAACAAATCCTTGCTGCATTTGTTTCTCATTCATTATTTGCTGTTTTTCAGCAATGAGTTGCTGTGAAGTTTATGTAAAATCAATGCCCATGTATCTCATGCTTGTAAGTGTCAGTGCTGTGAAGGATCCCAGGATTCATCTCCCAGGAAGGCAGAAGTGTTGTGTGGTTTTCCAGGCCAACAGCTAAAAGTTTAGCAAGCTTCAGCCAAGAACTGGAAAATAATACAGAAAAATAAGAGTCTGCAAGGATTGCTATCTCCTCCAAGGATGGTGTGTGGAGATAGAAGACAGAGAAATTGCCCCAGCCACATCAAATGCCTCATCTGTGCTCACAATGTGCAAAAAGCAGCAGCTTCCTCTCTTTTGAAATCCTTTCCTGGGATGTGCAGACAGAAAATCATTCAGGTCCCAGTGACCTGGGGTTGGACCAGCATGGCCATGATGTCACCTTCTCTCCTGAGACTTCACTTTCTGATTTTCCCATTCCCTGAGCTGGTGGTTGGCAGGACTTGGGGGGGCTGATGGTGAGAGACTCCCCTGGCACTGGCAGCACCCCCAGAATCCCCAGTGCCAGTGGGAATTGCTGCCAGTGCAGGGGTCACAGGGTGGGTGTTTGCAGCTTCTCCAGCAGCTGGGCAGTGCCCATTCCTGCCTGGCCGTGCCCACCAGGTGCTGCAGTCACCTCCAAACTTCTCTGTACTGACTGTGGCAACCCAGCAGGGCCACTGGTGGTCACAGACCTCCCCAGATTATTCCCACCTTTGTCTGCCCACACTGCACTGATGGCAGAACCTTTCAATAGGCAAAGGTCCCCCAGAAGAGTCTCTGACAAACATTGGAACCTGACTCCACCTTCATACCCCTCCCAAACACACTTGATACCTTCAATTTTAGCTTTCATATTTTCTGGATTCTGTTGATGCCTTGGGAAGGCTGACCTGAAACAGAGACTGGACAGAGCTGGAGAATAAAGTAGGGATTTATTGAAAGGGCTTTAGGATACACCCTGGGCAGGACAAGAGCCTGACCAGGGCTACACCCAAGGTGGACTTAGAATGGTCACAACATGGACAACTGGTCACAAGGTCTTATACTTGTATAAGTTTTGGTCCATTTGCATATTTGGTTTAGTTTTCCAATTATAACTTCAGGTTGTGAGGTCCCATCCTTCTTGTTTCTCCCTTCAGCCACCCTTGTTTGTGCTTTTGGGGCTGAAAGTTGTCCTTGGTCTCCAGCAGGAAAAGGATTTTTGTCTCTCTGCTCTGTGCAGAGCTGAGTGACCCTGACTGTGAGCTCAGAACTTCATCCCTGGACAGCACAGAGCCTGAAAAACATGAAAGCTCAAACTTAAGGCATCACTGTACTGCATTAGTTATAACTCTGAATTTCATATAAAGTGTTAGCAAGTTCTCTTCTCACAGTTAGTTAGAAAAAACCAATCCTTTCCAAGCCCCAGAACCAAGGACACCATTGCAGCTTCAGGCCCAAAAAGTACAAACAGGGAACTGAGGAGAGCAGTCTGGGAGGATGGGACTGCATAACCTGGAGCTGTAATTGGACAATTAACCCCAATATGGAAATGGACCAAAACTTATAAAAATGTGAAAACTCGTGACCAGCTGTCCATCCTGGGTTGAGCCACAGCCGGGCTCTTGCACTGCCCAAGGTGTATCCTTTGAAGTCCTTTTAATAAACACCAACTTTATTGCTTTACCTTGTCCAGCCTCTGCTCTAGGCAGCCTCCCAAGGCATCACATCCCTTCCCACCTCAGGCTGTGAGAGCCTTCAGGAAGAGGCTCGTGCTGCCCTGGCTGCCCTCAGTGTGTGTCCTGGGCAGTGTGAGCACTGAAAAAACAATAATCACAGCTCACATCCACACTCCTGCCTCATAAAGTCATAAAGTAAGTTCCAGTGTGTTTCCATTAACCTCTTGTCATGGTGTAACCCATGCAATCTCAGGAGCCCTCTCAGGGTTGCTGTTCCCTGAGATTCTCCTCGGGGTTGCTGTTCCCCGGGGTAATCAGGTTTTTCATCTTCTCTCTGCCCTGAGTGTTTCACACCAGAGCCAGAGCAGACAGGCTGAGTCCCCAGTGCCTGTTCCAAGGTTGTTTATTCTTCATTATCTCAGTTCTGTCTCAGCTCTGCCAGGCCTCCCTGGCAGGGGCATTATCTCAGTTCTGTCTCAGCTCTGCCAGGCCTCCCTGGCAGGGGCATTATCTCAGTTCTGTCTCAGCTCTGCCAGGCCTCCCTGGCAGGGGCATTATCTCAGTTCTGTCTCAGCTCTGCCAGGCCTCCCTGGCAGGGGCATTATCTCAGTTCTGTCTCAGCTCTGCCAGGCCTCCCTGGCAGGGGCATTATCTCAGTTCTGTCTCAGCTCTGCAGGGCATCCCCAGCAGAGCAGGACTGGGCGGCTCAGAGAGCCCCACACCTCATGTACAGCACCCCTGACCCAACCCTGTCCAAAATGCACTTTTTATTGACAGAATTTTACCAATGCCCACTGCCTATGCTAACATGGCATTTCTACTCTAAACCAATCTCTAAAATCCAACTCAGCCAAAGATGGGGGACGAGAGCAAGAACAAGGAGCACAGGGGCCACTCCCCAATTCCTCCAGCTTGTCTCTTCAGCCCCAGATACTGAAAATCCCAGATTCTACATTTACATTCTATGATAAACTAAATACTGCTTATTTTGAATTCTCTCAGCTTGTGATTCTTCACACACTGTGGGCATTCACTGCCATGGCAGGGATCAGAGGCAGTGTCCTCCTGGGCTCTGTGTGAGGCTCTGACTCCCCTGTACAGACCCCAGACCCCCTGTCCGGTCTCCAAACCCTCCTGGGTGGCCAGAGGGATGTCCTGGACTCTGACAGAGCCCTAACTCGCTCCCTCACCCACACGAGCCCCAGGCCATGCTGTGTGTCCCTGGGAATGGCTCAGGAGAGGTGACACAACAGTTGTGTGCACAACAGACATGGCAGTGCCCAGGTTCCAGGATTGGTGTCTCAGCTGATTCCTTGTGAACCACAGAGGAGCTTCAGGTGAGCTGGAGAGAGGGAGACCTGAAAGGAATGGACATATTTAAACTGGCAACACCTATCACAGAATCATGGGATCCTGGAATGGTTTATGTGGAAAGAAACCTTAAGGCTCCACTCCTTCCAGCCCTGCCATGGGCAGGGACACCTTCCACTGCCCCAGGCTGCTCCAAATCCTATCCAACCTGGCCTTGGAAACTTCCAGGGAACCAGGGGCAGACACAGCTTCTCTGGGAAACCTGTGCCAGGGCCTCACCACCCTCACAGCCAAGAATTCCTTCCCAATATCCCATCTAACCCTGCCCTCTGGCAGTGGGAAGCCATTCCCTGTGTCCTGTCCCTCCAGGTCCTTGTCCAAAGTCCCACCCCATCTCCCTTGGAGACCCTCTAGGCACTGGAAGGGGCTCTAAGTTCTCCCCAGAACCTTCTCTTCTCCAGGTGAACTCTGACAACTCTTCCAGCCTGGCTCCAATATCCCATCTATCCCTGCCCTCTGGCAGTGGGAGGCCATTCCCCTCTTTTCCTGTCATACCATGCTTGTCCCCAGTCCCTCTCTATCACTGCGGACACGGAAAGAACCACACCAGGACACACTGGTGAGCGAAGCAGGAAGAAAAAGGGGCGAGTTTATTTACAAAACTCAGTTTTATACATTTCTTATGTGGCCTGTGGATTGAAGGATGGAATTCCACCTCTCAACCCACATTGGTCAAGCCAACTGTCAATCACTTTTCCTACCTAGAAATATAGGTAGGAAATAGTAGAAATCTGTAAACAATGAAAGACAGCAAAACATGGCCATTGTTTATAGTGAAAGTGTGATAAAGTAACATTCCCAACTCTAATATGAAGAATCTATCAGAAGGCTTAAAAAGGTCTTCAAAACTAAAGTAACGCCTCTCCAGCTCTCCTGGTGCCCCTTTAGGCACTGGCAGGGGCTGTGAGGTCTCTGGAGCCTTCTCTTCTCCAGGTGAGCACCCCCCGCTCTCCCAGCCTGGCTGCAGAGCAGAGGAGCTCCTGTGGAGCAGCTCCNAGAGCAGAGGGGCTCCTGTGGAGCAGCTCCATGGGCTCCTCTGGACCCTCCCAGACAGACTGTGGGTTCCTTTGCTGAGGGCCCTGAGCTGGACCCCCACCCCTGAGTGCCTGGAGGTGTTCAGAGCCCCTCCCCAGAGCACAGCGTGTCCTGTCCCTTCTGTCCCCAGGGCTGCTCTCCTGCCCTTCCCCAGCTCCCCAAGCTTCACAAAACCCCTGTTTCCCAGAAAATGTGCAGTCCCCACTGCCTGGTGAGCCTTGGAGCCCCTCTGCTCCAAGGTGAGCCTTGGAGCCCCTCTGCTCCCAGGTGAGCCTCTGAGCCCCTCTGCTCCCAGNGACCCCCCCTGCTCCAAGGTGCGCCTTGGAGCCCCTCTGCTCCAGGGTGAGCCTTGGAGCCCCTCTGCTCCAAGGTGAGCCTCTGAGCCCCCCTGCTCATCCTCCAGCTGCTTCCTGCTCCTTCTCCATCTCCCTGAGCCTGGCACCACGGCCAGGGGGGCAATGCCAGGGCCCAGGGAGAGGCTGGCTGGGGAGTTGGCACAGCTGCCCAGCTTTCAGCAGTTTCCATGGCTGCACAGAGATTTTGGCAATCCTTCGTGTACCGTTCTGACCTGAGGGGGTTTGGAGGTGGTTGCAACTGGGGATAACAAAGCCCTCTTGTCTACACCAAAGGCACTTTGTGTGGAGTCTGGGTATTGCTCTGATTTCATTTCCTGAGCATCCCTCGTGGAGAGCTTCCCACAGAAACATGTCCCATTGAGTCAGGAGGGAAGAAGACTCATTGCAGTCCAAACAGAGCCCTGCAAACTTTCTCACCGGGTCCTGTTCCACAGCCAACTGCAAACATGTTTGTGTCTTGGACCTCCATTCACTGCCTGGGATGGTTTTCACAAGTTTCCAGCTGGAAATGGAGCCAGGCAGCTCTTGTGAGTCTTGCTTGAGGGCTGTGAGCCTCTCTGTGGCACGGCAGAGATCCCAGGTGTAGGAGGTGGCCTGCAAGGCAGGAATGTGCCATTCCCAGAATCACAGAGTGCTTTGGGTTGGAGAGACCTTCAAAGGTCATCCAATCCAATCCCCTGCAATGAGCAGGGACATCCTCAACTACACCAGGCTGCTCAGAGCCCCATCCAGCCCTGAATGTGTCCAGGGAAGGGATATCCACCCCTTCTCTGAGCAGCCTGTGTTAGTGTTCCACCATCTTGCTGTAAAATTTCCTCTTTATATCCACTCTGAACCTCCCCTCTTTGAGTTTACAGCCATCACTCCTTGTCCTACTGCTACAGATCCTACTACAAACTCTGTCCCCATCTTTTTTATGCCCCCCCTTGAGGCACAGAAGGAGCTCTGAGGTTTCCCCAGAGCCTTCTCTTCCCCAGGCTGAGCAGCCCCAGCTCCCCCAGGCTGTTTCCACAGCAGAAAGGCTCCAGCCCTCATCAAGGCTCCCCTGGGACCTCTCCAGCAGCTCCATCCTCCCACTGAATCTACAATACCTTATGGCAGCACAGACACAGCAGGCAGGCAAAGTTTAACCCAGCTCTTCCCTTTCCAGGGGAGTACTGAAGTCCCTGCCTTTGTCCTGTCCCAGCTGGTACCAGCTGATAGAGGAACCCTGCTCCTCCCTGGGCTCTTTGGGCAGGCTCAGGGCCCCAGACCCTCCCTCCTCAGTGTGTCAGGCCCCACAAGTGCTGAGCAAGGCACAGAGGGCAGTGGGCTGATTGCAGGGCAGTGTGGCAGTGGGGACAGAACACCCCAAGCAGGGTGACCCTGGAGCTGTCCTGCCACGCCAAGCCTCAGCTCCTTGCACAGCAGATCCCCAGGAGCTCCCCAGCCAGGAGAGCTCAGCCTGGGAGCTTTGCCTGAGAAAGGAGCCGAGGTGTTGGCCCCAGTCTTTAGTGAGTTATCAGAGGAGCTGAGCTGCAGTGACATCATCCCCTTCTTATGTTACTACAAGGAACTCAGATCCTGTTATGGGAGAGGAGGTAACTCAATCGAGCCTTTCAAGATAAACTCAGACAGGAAGAGAGACACGACTGCCTGAAGGCACCAATTAGACATTTGTGGTGAGCTCAGCCTGTTCAGCTGACACATTCATACACTGGGGCCAGGGAGAGCAGCTCCTCTCGTGTCCCAGGGCTGTGCTGGGAGGGGTGGGCAGCCAGCACCTCCTCTCCGTGCTGCTGCCTCAGCCCTCACACCTTCAGTGGCCACAGCTCTCCCTGCAGTGTCCTTTCTTCATGTCCTGTGTCCTGCTGTGGACACAGAACCACAGAGGAGCTCCCTGGTCTGGAGAGGGAACAGCCCAGCCCTGCCACACTCAGTGCTGCCAGTGGCAAGTCCCTCCAGCTTTATCAACGGGGGTAAAAGCCCAATATTGCAAAAAATTGCAAAAAATTGCAAAATTGCAAAAATTGCAAAAATTTGCAAAAAATCCTGCAGTTTGAGATCCCAGTGCCCTGTGGGGAACACCCCAGTCTGTGCTGCAGGGCAGTTCCTGCACATGAGTGGGCTAAGATGTTCAGACAGGCAGCTCTTACTGGCTCTGATGTGTGTGAGGAAGGAAAAAACAGCAGCAAAATTTGGGATACCTCCTGACAGCACGGTATTGAGCATTTCTGTTGGTTTCCAGGCTGCAGCTCCCCTTGTAAATGCTTCACAGCCAGAGGGAAATGGTAGGATATAGGGAATTTTGCTTCTGCCAGTCACAGGCTGAGATTTGCACCACATCTGCTGAGGAACAGGGATACTGGTTCTGGTTATTCTGGTTATTCTGCCAGTTATGTTACCAACAGCTTGGAAACACACTTGTACACCCTCTGAAACACTCTGGAAGCATTTACTGGGGAAAAACAGTTCTTAGAAACTGCTGGGTTTGTGACACAGAAAATGCCAGATCTCAGACCATACTCAGGATTAACACAAACCTCACTCACTGCACTGAGGGCTGCACGTACCCCACCCCTGCCCAGACCTCCCCAGGGCTGCACTGGTGGCACTGGTTTGTCTTCTGCTCACTGGAAAGGAGGAATCTCCCACTCTTGACTTTTTCTCCTTCAAAAAGGACTTTCCTATGCCTGGTTCCTTCTAGAAGTGTTCCTGATCCCACCATCCTCTCTGGACAGGCAAGAAGGCAGTTGATTTCTCCTCAAGCATTTATTAAACACAGACAAACATTCAAAGCAATGAAAGGGCTCTTCCAAGGCATGTTAGGCCCTTAGCCCTGGATCTCCATATAAAGCCAACCTGAAAATGTCCTGCTAAGGGAAAACTTCCCTTTCCCATCCCACACAGGTCCTTCTGCCTCCCCAGAGCTGTCACTCCACAGCAGCAGCAAAGGGAGCAACTGGCAAGCTCAGGCACCCTCACATTTGGTGCTGACCTGCTCCTCTCACCACGGCTCTGCACAGATATGAACATTTACCCAAGGAAAAAGATGCCTCAGAGCAGTGGGCTTTGGGTGTTCTCCCAGCAGCTCCCTCTCTGACTACCCCTGTAGCCCCTAAAAGGGGAATGGAGTAAAGTCTGAGGTGGCTGCAGGCACTTTTAGGAGTTTTGAGTCAGTGTCAGGTTGAAGTCATATAAACACCCTGTACCAGCAGCAGATGCAGCTCTACAGCCAGAAGCTGAGACTTTCAGCAGTGGCTGGTTTTCATAAGCTGTTCTTGAATGTCCCACTTGAAATCACCTCCCTCTGCATGCACCAGACAGCCCAAAGCTCTGCAGAGCCTGCCTGAGCCCGTGAAGTCACTTGGAAATCCTGTCCATGCTGACATCTGGAGTCACTGTGTGTGATCCTCTCCCCAGACCCACAGCACTGCCTGACAGCAGATGTGGGTGAGTCCCTCCCCAGAGCCATCCAGCAGCTCCAAGGAGGAGGCATCTTCCTCTGGAAGCGAGCAAAGGGTTAAAGCTTGCAAGGAAAACCGACTGAGTGACTTGGTGAAATAAAGATTAAAACATCTCCGTGGAAGGTGAGGAGCCAGCCCTGGCCTGTGCTGTCTCATTTACCCACTAATCAGCCCAATTACCTCAGGTATAAATCATAACACAAAACACTCAGGGAGCCAGAGTCACACATGAAGAAAGGAGAGAACTGTTGGGTTGGTTTTTGTTTAGTATAATTGATATAATTACTACCAACTCTGTGCCAAGAACTTCAGCTTTTCTGCTTCCAGAAGAGAGTAGAGAGCTGTCTGAAAGCCATAGCAATTAGCAATCCCCACATGCACAGCTTTTATTAGAAAGAATGCACATCTATTCCAGAAAGAGCCAGCAGCTCCCTGAGGAGCAGTTAACCATCCCTTGGTGCCAGGAACGCAGCTGTCACTGAGCCCGTGTCACATCCCCTCAGCAGGGCTGCAGAGGCACAAAAGGAGTGAAATAAATATGAGATGGTGCTGCATGTGAAATGCCTTCACCTGGGCACTTCCTTGTTCCTAATTTTAACTAATCTCACTGCAGAAGGGTGCATCTTGCTGTGGTCTGAGCAGGCTGCTGATTCTGAGAGTTCTCAGGTCCAGCTTTTTGGGACCAGCAGAGTTTCCCTTTTGCCCCTTTTGTCCTTTTGCTAAGGAATCTTCCTGAGCTCTGCTCTGCACACTCTGGAGCAGACTGAGAGTAATTGCATGGCTGGGGCTTCTCAAAACCTCCCCAGAGTGTGACCCCAGAGAGTGGGGGTCTCGTGGGCAGCTGCCACACACTCACACCTTGCCAGGCTCCTCCAGGTAGCCCCTGCAGAGCTGAGGAGCAGCAGAGCTGGGGCTCATCCTGCAGAGGGGACCTCTCACTGGTGTGAAACACAGAGCTGTGACACACGAGGCTGCAGCCAGAAAACATCCAGGAGTGTGAACAAACTCCTTGGATGGGTCCAAGGTCCTGCCCGTGTGCTCTCCGCAGGGATCCACAAAGCCAGGCTGGTGTCCCAGTGTTGTTAGGAGTTTTCTTAGCTGCCTGAGTGTTTCATATTAAGTAGAAGTTTGTACCTTTTTCTCAGGGTTGGATCTCCCTGAGATTCTCCTGGGGTTTCTGTTCCCCGGGGTATCAGGGTCTCCCCCAGGGTTGCTGTTCCCTGGGGATTTCCCTGGGGTTGCTGTTCCCCGGGGTAATCAGGTTTTCAGTCTTCTCTTTGCCCTGGGTGTTTCACACCAGAGCCAGAGCAGACAGGCTGAGTCCAGCAGTGTTATCAAGGCTGTTTATTCTAAATTATCTCTCAGTTCTTGTCCAGCTCTGCAGGGCATCCCCAGCAGAGCAGGACACGCGGGGACTGGGCGGGTCAGAGATCCCCAAACCTTCAGTACGACCCAACCACCGTCCAAAATGCACTTTTTATTTACAGAATTTTACCAATGCCCACTACCTACACTAACATGTCGATTCTACTCTAAACCAATCTCTAAAATCCAACTCAGCCANTGTGTGACAGTGCTCTTGACCAACAGGGTGAGAGGTGGGACTGTCAATCCATGGTCACCTTGCCAGAGGTGTATAATAGGAAAATAAACAAAGGGTGGTGCTCCTGCCCTGCTTGCTCTGAGGAACCCAGAGCTCTCTCTCCTGAGTGTCCTTATCTGGTATCCTCGCAGTGATGTCCCAGTGCCTCCAAAAGCTCCACCCGTGCTGCACTTCCCATACCTGTGGGCATCCCTGGGATAAAAGGGCCTTTCCTGAGCTGCTGAAGAGCCACAGAGCAAATCCAGCAGCATTTATGGTGTCCCCAGCTCCATCACACTGAAACCTCATGGGTCACATCTGAGGCTTCACCAGGAGTTCAGAGCAAAGTGGGACGGAAATTTGGACACCCATGGGCTCCACCTCATTCCCCTGTCCTGTTCCTGTCCCAGCTCAGCCTGCTGTGCCAGCCCTCAGCTCTGCTTTAGCATCTCCATTTCTGAAAGCTCAGTTTGGGTCTGAAAGCTCAGTTAGTTTTGCCCATAACTATTCTCATGGGCATTTTCATTGTCTGTTCTTTAATCAATTAAACTTGAAACTGAGCATTGACTTTAAAACATTTTTCAGTAAACTTATAGGGATTTGGGCATTTTCATTGTCTGTTCTTTAATCAATTAAACTTGAAACTGAGCATTGACTTTAAAACATTTTTCAGTAAACTTATAGGGATTTGGGCATTTTCATTGTCTGTTCTTTAATTAATTAAATTTGAAACTGAGCATTCACTTTAAAACAATTTTGAGTAAACTTATAGGGATTCAGATTAAAGAATATCTCTGGGAAAAGTAAGCAATGCTGCTTTTTAATTATTATTATTTTAACAGTTTATGATACCAAAACCTAACAGAATTCTTATGCTGAGGAAGAAATGGAAAAAAAATTAACAAATATTAACATTTTGTTCAGAAGTTTTAAGTCTGCTCAAAAAGTTCTTGTCTGTCCCAAAATATTTTGATGAAATTTTCAAATAGAATCCTTAGCCTTTCCCTGAGCTGCTGCAGTTTGCTTTTCTCATCTTTATTCTTTGGAGGTGTCTGGAGAAGATGAATGATGTTATTCTGTGATTTGCTGGTAGTTTGGGGGGGCAGTAAGTACATTGGGGCAGGACTTGCAATGCCCACTCTCCCAACAGGAAAAACCAAAATCCATTGTCTTGTGTCATCCCTGTGAACAAAGACACAAAACCTGTGGGAATAGAGCTTGGGGTGTGATGTGCTTTTGTGTTCCTCAACTGAACAGCCTTGCACCAGAAAATGGCCCTTTGCAGCAAGGCAAGAGTATTGAAATTTGGGAAAATAGATTCACAGAGTCACAGAATCACAAAATCACAGAATCACAGAATCACAGAATCCCAGAGTCACAGAATCCCAGAATCCCAGAATCCCAGAATCCCAGAGTCACAGAATCCCAGAATCACAGAATGGTTTGGACTGGAAAGGACCTCAAAGCTCATCCTGTTCCACCCCCTTGACATGGGGGGCACCTTCCACTAGCCCAGGCTGCTCCAAGCCCTGTCCAACCTGGCCTTGGACATTTCCAGGGATCCAGGGGCAGCCACAGCCTCTCTGAACACCCTGTGCCAGGGCCTCAGCACCCTCTGAGTTTAATACATTAATGTGGCAAAATGGGAGTAATGGGATGGGGATTTAACCCACCCTGGGTTATCATTCCAGTCTGAGGTGATGCTGAACCAGCTCTGTACTCTGCATTTAAAGGACATTTTTCTGAAGGAGATCTCAGGAAGGTTTGGCTGCACTTCTAATCCAGGTACAGATCTCCAGATTTGTCCATCCAGGTCAGGGCAGCCAGGGCAGGAAATGCTTCTTTCTGTGATGTAGGGAAGGACTGTTTCCCAGGATTATCTGGGAATTTCACCCAGGAAATGCCTCCCATATGCACCCAGCCTCTTCCCTGCTCCCACTCGTGATGGGACATTTGGTCACCTCCTCCTGCAGTTCTGTGAATTAAGAAATGAAGAAGGGTTGTGCCTGGGGGGAAACAGCATCTGGGGTTTGCTCCAGTGTTCAACTTTCATCAAAAATATTACTTTATATAGCCAAGAATACTAATTTCTTCACCACATTCCTTTCTGGAGGGTCATTGATTTGAGGGCTGGGCCAGGACAGCTCTGTTAACTTCCTTCTCTCATGCTTTGATAAGAGACAAAATGCTTCCTCTTTGCAATTTGAATTCAGAGATCTCTGCCTGAGATAGATTGGAAAAATAAAATAAGCTCTGTTGGCTGTGGATGGAAATGAAAATTTTGTATAATTGGTTCCTGGTATTTCGTCCAAATCTGAAGTATTTTCCTCTTATAATTTGCTTTCAAAATCTGCAGATAACACATTATATCCTGCTCACCATCACTGCAATAAAAGGTCTTTAGAGAGATGATTTCCAAATCTAAGTTTTAAACTTTTTTTTCATAATAACCTTAATTTTTTTTTGGCATGCCATTCTATTTTGAAACAAAAACAAGCATTCAAAATTAAAGTTTCTCACCAAATTAAACCTCAAATTCAACCGCCTTGAGCTTTCCACGATGATTAAAAAGAAGCAGTTGGCAAATGGAGTGGAGGAAAGGCCCAAAGGTGTGGATACAAGAGCACGGGCTCAGTTCCTGTCTGACTCAGGTACCCCTGGCAGGTGGGATCAGGCACAGGACCCCGAGCAGGGCTGCTGCCATGAGGTTTTTCCTCACTGACTGAACATTTCATATTAAGGAGAAGTCTGCACCTTCTCATGCTCCTTTAATGCAAACACCAGCTCTGTCCCACAAACAGAGCCATTGTTTTACATTCCATGCTGGGACAAACAAGACTGTGACAGCCCCCTTGGCCACTGTGGTGGGGAGGTGGGAATTCCACCCTCCAATCCACAGGCCTCATAGGAAATGTATAAAAGTGGAGTTTTGTAAATAAAGTTGTCTTTCTGCCCTGCATGCTCTGTGAGCCCAGACCTGTGCCCCAGTCTCATTTCCTGGTAGGACTCACAGTGATATATGAGGCTGCCTTCTAGAGAGTTCTGCCACTCAGTTCTTCAGGTGCTCCCCCACCTGCCTCCTGTGGCTGTCCACACTCAAGCACTAGCACATTTAACTTAGTAATTTACTGTTTTATAACTAATTACGTCAATTATCATCCTAACCAACAACACATCACAACACATTCGCTTAACAATTTATAACGCCACCCTCATGTTGGAGTCCAGGACATCCCTCTGGCAGCCCTGGAGAATCTGGAGACTGTACAGGGGGTCNAGAATAGAATTGATGTGTTAGTGTTGGAAGTTGTTATTGATAAGATTTTGGAAATAAGAAATACGTCTTGGACAGTGGTTGGGTCGGAGATCCCGCACTGAAGGTTTGGGGGTCTCTGATCCGCCCCAGTCCAGCCGTGTGCCCTGCTCTGCTGGGGATGCCTCACAGAGCAGAGAAAGAACTAAGATAATGCCCCTGCCAGCGAGACCTGGCAGAGCAAAGAATGAACTGAGATAATGAAAAATAAACAACTTTAGAAACAAAGAGTGGTGGACTCAGCTTGTCGTCTCTGCCTTCTGTGTGAAACACTTAGGAGCAAAAGAAAAGACACAAAACCTGATTGCCTCAGGGAACAACAACCCCGAGGAGAATCTCAGGGAACAGCAACCCTGAGACCCTCAGAATTTGACTTTATTTCTAACAGCCCCATGTCTCTTTCCCGCCCAGACGTTTGGATGCCAACCTGATCTCGGTGGTGCCCGACGGGAGCTTCGAGGGGCTGCTGTCCCTGCGCCACCTGTGGCTGGACGATAACGCCCTGACCGAGATCCCTGTGCGAGCCCTGAACCACCTGCCCGCGCTCCAGGCCATGACCCTGGCCCTCAACCAGATCCTGCACATCCCTGACTTCGCCTTCCAGAACCTCAGCAGCCTCGTGGTGCTGTGAGTCTTCTCCTCCTCTTCCTCCCTGGGCTGGGACAAGGTGCTGCCCGTGGGCTGCTCCTCCTGTGGGAATCCCTGCTGGTCCCTCCCCACCAGCAGCGTTTGGCCCCTGGGCTGGGGACACAGGTTTTGTTCAAAGAGTCAGGGAATCCCCCTCATTTTGATATGAAACGCTAAAATTGCCTCTTTTGATTTTTGTCATATTTCCCCCACTTTTCAGTGAAGAGCTACAAAGCTCCCTGATATATTTCAAGCAATGTTTTGTATTAAAAAAAAATCAGTAACTGGAAACAAAACCAGATTATTTTCCTTGAAGACTCAAGCAACAAAACCCTTCTAATTTCTTTTCCTCCCTCCAATCCCTGTGTTAAAACTATAGGAATTTCTAGCAACATGGAAAAAATAATTATTATTGCAGCAATTTGCAGTCAGGTCAAAAAAGTAATATTTTCACTTCTTGGAAAACATACCAACTCGCTCCCTCTCCTCCCCCCTCACCCTCTTTTATTACCAAATATGATTTGAGACCAAAGGTCCAATGCCAGCACCTTGTCCAAGCCCGTGCCTGCTCACTGGCATGACTGTGGTGCATCTGCAGCTCAGATGTTTTGCTGCCCAATTTGTGTTGTAAGGATTTCACAGACAGTGTTGGGGGCACTGGGGAGAGCAGCGCTGCTCCAGGATGGAAACCTTCCATGGGAAGGGACAACAAACCATCCACAAGCTGTGATCAGAAAGGGAACTGATCCCTCTGGCAGCTGCTCAGGAGGGGCATCCCTTCTATCAACAGAGGCTTGCAGATCATCTTCCCTTTAAAAGGAATTTCACATGTGCAATTAGATATTTATTACTTCTTTGGTGTTGATTAGCAAGGTCGGGTATGATTGCCAGCTCCTCCATCCACATGAAATGCCACCTCTAGTGTGGCAATTTGTACAGATACCAGGGTGTTAAGTAACCTCAGCATGTAGTGCCTGAGTGAAAGTTTAGCAATTATTTTTATTTAAAGTGTTTACTGAGACCATCCCACATAGAAAGTGCTGGGACAAATCACAGCTTAGACTTTTATTAAGCATCAAATTCATCTGTTTAGACAAAGCATAAAGGCTTATTTAGGAGAAAAGCAAAAAGCAACTTGAGAAAAATCAAAAAAGTAGTTTTCACCCACAATAGTGCTCATTCTGCAAGGCAACCCCTGGCCACCATAATGCAACCACTTCAGTCAGCTTTAATAGCTCACTCAGCGGGTGAGCTGACATTTGGGGTTTCATTTCAGCCTCCAAAGCATGCTGCTTTCCTTCTGGCTCATCCCCTGCTGTGGGCAAGAAGCAACTCCTTAATTAAACAGGCAAGCTTGAGAAATAAAAGTCACTGACCATTAGGTCACAAGGGAGAGGATAATGTCCCACCACACACAATTGGAAGGGAACACATGTGTGATCCTGCCAGGCTCTGTGGGACACGATGCTACATTTTTGTGGGATCACAAGTGTTTGGCAGAACTGGCCCCATAAATCTCTTCCATGCTTCCATGCAAGCCCTTGTCAACACATCACCAGTGGAAAGTCACCCCGTGTCCCTCCTGTGTCCCAGCCAGGGGTATGTCCTGCTCCAGACTCACCCACCAGACAAGCAAAGGCTTCAAAAATACAGCCAAGCTGGAGAGAAGACATTCCCTGCCAGGGTCAGGTGATTCCTCTACAAATGTCTGGGTTTGCAGGTAGATGGAGGATGTGGCTGCTGCTATAAACATTGGCAACTCCCAGCTATAGGCTGTTAAAATGAGCCCCAGGGGAAAAAAGCCAAGGCAGAAGTGACTGAGCTCAGGGGAATCCTCCTGTACAGCCTGGTCAGCACTCAGGACATGACTGAGCTCAGGGGAATCCTCCTGTACAGCCTGGTCAGCACTCAGGACATGGCTGATCTTATAAATGAGTAGCCAATTAAATTAATAAAGAATTTTGTTAATAATTTACAAAATAGAATTTAGAAAAGCCACAAATAAAATCAGTGTTGAGCCTGGGGTTGGCACTGGGTGAACTTAGCTTCAGCCTCTATCACACCAGAGCCCCTCTGTTCACAGATTCAGTCTCTGCAGGGTCAGTTTATATACAGTTTCTTCAGCTGGACAGGACACTGCCTCATACTTCTTTTGTCTTTCCAATTTCTTTTCCATATTCATGTAATTTTGTCCTCACTGTGTGGGTTGATTGGATTTCTGAGTAGAGATGAATGCTTGATTCAATTTCTGGGAATCCTGTACTGGGATGCACACCCCAGATGATGGAGGCTGGATCCATATGAAGTGTTAATCATTGCCTCATTGTCAAGTCCATCTCCAGAGGGGGCTTGGAGTGGGTTTATGTCTTCTCAGAGTCACTCTCCTTTCTGTTGTAAATTGTGGTCCCTGCCCAAGTTTCCAGCAAGGGCGTTTACAATTCCTGATCATTTTTCTTTATTTCCAAGCCCAAATGACTGTTACCATATTCCTTCTGAAACACGACAGACTTTACACCATTGATCACAAATGTGAGTTATTTCACATGATATTACATGAACATGCATGATTTCACATTTACATTGAACAAACACGAATTATTTCACATCATATATTACACTGAGCACAGGGGAATCCTCCTGTGCAGCCTGGTCAGCACTCAGGACATGCCTGAGCATGGCTGACCACAGCTGGCCACAGCTGGCCACATCTGGCCACAGCTGGGGACC
>VXBR01006220.1:137030-149450 GCA_013400215.1 Cisticola juncidis
AATATGATCACTGAACAAAATTTGAACATGTGAAACATTTGAACATATGAAATATTTGAATTATTTTGAACTACTTTGAACTATTTTGAACTATTTTGAACATTCGAACATTTGAACATATGAAATATTTGAACTATGAAATTTGAACATGAATTTGAACATATTTCAATATGAACATTGAACAAAATTTGAACATTGAACAAAATATCAACAGTATGAACACTGAACAAAATTTGAACATATGAAACATTTAAACATATCAAATATTTGAACTATTTTGAACTATTTTGAACTGTTTGAACTATTTTGAACTATTTGAATATTTGAACTATTTTGAACATTTGAACATATGAAAAATTTGAACTAATTTTTCATAATTTGAATCTGGCAGCTCAGCCATACTGGATGTATGGAGACTGAGTAAAGCTCTCTGGTCAATGCTGGGCAAGAGGTCAAACTACGTGGTCACCATGGCCCCCTTGGGCTTCCAGACTACCAATTAAATCATTTCCAGTGCTTGATTTGCCCACAGGAACCAGCACAATTAGCAGAGGCAGTAATTAGTGGCAGCTTGTGAGGTGCCAGCCAGGACAGGTGGAAATTCAGGTCCTCAGAGGAGGCTGCACAAAGTCCCCTCCAGGCACCGTGGTGTCACCTCCTCTGGGACTGAAATAGTCAGCAAATGCCCCATCCACAACTTCTAATCTCACTTCATCTTCAGGTTTATTAGCTGCAAATTTGTGGTGTTTTGTGGCTTATGGAAGAATTTATAGTACTATATAATTTTAATTTTTTTGGCTTCCTGTGTGGAACCACTAATAGTCCCTAACAGGCAGAAAATTGACCCGAGACTCTTTCCCCTCCTTCTCTCCTTTTGGCATGACTGGAGATATTAATAGTTACAGGCTGCTTGCTGTCAGCTTCAAATCACCCTGGCAGTTACAGCCCAAAATAACTGGGCCTTTGATGTCAACTTACTTTTATTTCTAAATAAACAACAGGGTTGGTTAAGATCTTCCAAATATGAAGCTATAGGCTGCCTCTAGCAATAAAAACAATGCAAAGCCAGCCAGTTCCCTGTGTCTTGGGCAGACTGGGTGACCTTTTAGAGGTTTCCATTCAAGCAGAAGAACAGTCAGGGGTCCTCTTGCCATCCCACTGCTGTGCTAGAGCTGGTGACTTTGAGCCCAGCTGAGGAAAGGAAAAATTGAGGAAAAATTGAGGAAAAATTGAGGAAAATTTGCTCTTGCACCTCTTGTCTGACTGGCTTTCAAAAGCCCTTGATAATGCTCATTAATTTTAATTTTTTTTGTCGTTGTTGTGAGGTTTCTCTATTGTTTGGCATGGCCATGGTGTGTTACCATCCTTCCACCAAGTGACACTGCCATTGATCTGCTTTGTCCCAAAAAGGACAGCACTGCACAGCCAGGAAATCCCACACAAAGCCTTGGGTGAGCCCCCAGGGCTGGGGCAGCACTGCCAGGTCCAGCTCCCCTGGGCCAAGAGGGCTCCTTGGCCACCCCAGCCCGTGCACAGCAGTGCAGGGGGAGCAGTGAAGTGGCTTTTTGCAGCTTTCCCTGCATCATCCCGAATCTGGAAACAATGGGAAAGTGTCAGAGTGTGGGGCTAGGGAAGCAAAGCATTGCCCAAGTACCTCAGATGGGGCAGGGAGAGGAAGGGAACCCTTCAAGGTGTTTGCTGCAGCAGCTCCATTTCCTACACCCAGCAGCTCCTGGAGAGGGTTTGTGATTGATGGAAATTCACTGACGTGCTCGGGAGAGGAGATTTTGTTGCCACTGGAATCAAAAAACAAAATCATCCCTGACCCTCTGAGCTGTGAGTGCTTCCAGTCTGCCTCGACCCTACACTGGAGGAGAAGCTCCAGAGACCCAGCAGGAACAGGGGCTGGGCCAGACTCCCCTGGGACAGCAGGCAGAGGGGACATGTCTGGGACAGAGGGACCCTGACAGCACCTGTGGAAGGACCTGAGCACTGAATTTCACTAAATGAGCACAAATTTCCCCAGTGACAGGAACACCGTGGTGGAGGTTGGATTCTGTTTCTGGGTCATTGCCTGGCCCACAGCCCCACTCCAGTTCTGTGAAAGAAGAAGGGACAGGGAATTTTTCACATCATGGGCTTTGAGAAGAGTGGCCCCACTGCAGGGAAGAGATGAGTGCTGGCCCCTTCCAGCCCCTTCCAGCCCCTTCCAGCCCCTTCCAGCCCCTTCCAGCCCCTTCCAGCCCCTTCCAGCCAGCTGAACCCCCTGAACAGGGCTGAGCTTTGCCAGGAGCTGCACTGGAGCCAAGTCAGGGCAGTGAGAGCAGCACAGCACCCAGAGTGAAATAAATCCCCCTGCAGCCCCTCCAGTGTTCCTAGGCGAGCCCAAACCTTAGAGAGCTTTGGAGGAATATTTCATGGACAGGACAAAGGATTCCAAAAGAGGGTCTGACCCCCAGCTGCAGTCAAGACGTTTATTCCAGGTGGTGTCCAGAGGGGAAAGACAGGGTGCACAGAGGGAGAGGGTCTTTTCTAGCTCCTGCCAGGGAGGGGTAGTTGGGACACAGCCAGTGGGGTCAGAAAGGGGAGGAAGGGTTAAACTACACGGTTACAGCTCTAGGGGTCCCTGAGGGGGGAGAAACCATTCCCCAGGGGATGTGACATCAGAGCAGCCACCCAGGGACTGCTCCCCAGAGCAGCAGGGCTGTTTCCAGGAGGAGAACACCTCCCCAAACCCCAGGAATCACGGGCAGGAGCGAGCACAGCACATTGTCCCACACGTGAGCAGAGCGGGGTGGCTGCAGCAGGGATGGGCACCACCACTGCACCTGGCTGCATTTCCACTCTCCAGCAAGCCCAGGGTCTGCCAGCATTCCAGGATGGGCTCTGCCCAGCGGGAGCTGCTGGAGACAATGAATTCTCTTTGTGGCTGTCAAGTGCAGAGGGGAGGGAGGCCCCAGGACGCTGCCAGGGCTGGAACCGTGTGTGTTCAGGAAATCTGGTCCTGTACGTACTTGCACACACACGGAGGTACAAACAGAACCTTCATCTGCTGATGAAAGACCAGCCTGCCTGGAAGAGGTGCAGGCTGGAAAGGAAACACGTTTTTAAAGACAGGAGCAAATATTACAGCACAATGAGTTATTCCTTGTAAATAATGCTGGTGGCAGATCTAAGATCCCTTGTTCTGTTAGTGAATCAGAGGTGAGCCAAGCCTCCTCGCTGTTGGGCAATTTTCTGCATCTGTCAGCAGCTCACAGGAACAGCCCTGTGCCTCACAGGCAGCCTGCACAGTGGCAGTGGCACTGCAGTGATGGGCTGAATGTCACCTGGGGCTGGGGGTCACAGGACCTCCCCTCCAGGGACAGGGGCTCATCCCTGCCCCAGTTTGTGGTGAGCAGAGGGAAGGGGGACAGGCAGACAGCCAGCCTGGAATGACCTCTGCAGCTTCCTGCTCCCCGTGGAATCTGCTTTAACTTCAGGGAGTCACTGCAGGGTGAATTTTTTACAGGTATTATACACCTTAGGTGCATAATTTGGGGCTGTCAGTTGACTTAGGCTGCAAATGCCTCTGATTTCAACCAGTGCAGTGATCTGGAGGCTGATCAGATTTGACTGATGAGTTGAAAATGCCCAGTGGGGTCCTGCCTGCACTTCCCACTGCTTGTTCACTTGGGAAATGCACTCCTGTGTCTGCCTGAGCAGCAGAGAAGGGATGTGCCATGAACAATTGTGCCCCTGGTAGCCAAGGCTGGGCAAGGAGGGCCTGATGGAACCTGGCAGGTGCCATCCACAGGCACTGGCCAAGAGCATCCAAGCAGCTGATGGGGAGCTGCAAAGAGTGAGGCTGGGAGCAGTCATATCTTGGGCTATTTGTACTTGAACAGATCAATTTGGGCTCAAGCAGAGAAGACTGAGGAAAACACTGATCTGCTTGGAGAACAGAGTGTGTCAGAGCAAGTTTGGAGGGGAGACATCACTCCTGTTGCACTCCTGGGACAGACACAGCAGCTTCAGCTGTGCTGGGACACTGCCCACACCAGGCAGAGCTCAGGGTGACACTGCCAGCCCCGTGCTCCTTCCCTGCTGGTTCCCAGCACTGCCAACTGTTAGACAACATGAACCCTTCCTGGCTCCTACAGGATTCATTTGCATCCAGATCCCTGTGCAAGGGGAGTGAAAACTGCCCTCAGTGTCAGGGGACAAGCCCTGCCAAACCAGGACCTGTCACAGCACCTGGGCTCCTCAGGGAATCCAGCAGCAAGGTCTGGACCTTGTCAGAGCTGCACGAGACAAAACCCGCCCATGACAACCTCATTCCATGTTTTCCTCTTGGGTTTGTGCCCTATCTTGTAATTCCATGATAAGCATTCCATGAGACATAAATCATGTGAGCTGGAAGTCCTGGAAGGACTGATTTGGAGAGACTCTCTGGGTTGATTTCCCATGTAAACACCTCCAGGGCAGTGCCATGGAGTCATTCCCAAGCAGGGGCTCTGCTAATGGGAGAAGATGTAAGAGACAGTGGGGCCAAGAGAGATCATAATTGACCATGATCACCCCCAGAGGATGAGAATTACTGGGTAACTGGGCAGCAGCCCATTGCTGTGTAAATGCTGTTATTTCTGTTCCATAAACCACAACCCAGGTTACACGGTAATTACTTTGAGGTTCATTAAGTGTAATTATACAGTAATCTCCAGGAGCCAGTAATCATGTTCCAAAGTATCTACCACTTAAAGCTTGGGGAGTGTCCTGCAGGTAGGAAGCAGTGGCATGGGTTTCAGAGTTCAGGGAATTGCAAGGTGGGGTGGCCAGGACAGGGTCAGTGTTGCTGTGACAGCTGAAATTGCCTTTCAAGGAGAAAGCAGGGCATGGTGGAGAAATGCTGAACACCCAAACCCAGCCAGCCTCCCTGGGCACCACCAGCCAACAGCAGGATTGGTGCCTTTGCAGGGTTTCTCCTCCCTGCAGTGCCCCAAAGGTCAAATAAATCCTTTTCCAGAGGTTCAGCCCATCCTTGGAGAATGAACAGAACTCTTGAGATTTCATTCAGACTCAGATGTCTCTTTTAGTTGCCAACTCGGGGTGGGTAAATTCTACACTTGTCATTACAACCAACATAGTGATTTTATTTATTTTACTATGCAGAAAATTAGACTTAATGCTCGATAGTATCGGTACCTCTTGTACATCACCTTCAGCTTTGGCTCACAGATTCCAATGTGGGGTTGACTCCAACCATCAGAAGAAGACCTAAGTCTGGACTTAGTCTAAGTCTTCTAAGTATTCCCACAGACTCCTTTTCCCACTGTTCCCAGTCCCAGCATGTCCCAGTGGCAGGAGACCCAACATCCCCAGCACAAACCCTGAGGGGATGGTCCCTGATCCCTCTGCACCTCAGGGCACGGGGCCCAGAGAAGGGCCCTGCAGAGCTGATGCTGTTTGTGTTTCTTGGCCTTCAAAGAATCCCATTTTGACCAGGAAAGGCAAGAAGAATTCCTCAGGGCCAAAGGCTGGGGCTGAGCTCCTGGGAGAAGGGGCCAGGGCCCTCAGGAGCTGAGGGGCAGCAGTGCTGGGGGCACCTGGCAGGGAGGAGCCCCAGGGCAGCAGGCACTGCCAGGCTGGCTCTCCCCTGGCAGTGCTCCTAGCAGGGAATATTCCTGCTCAGGAATGTGTGAAATTGTGTTTCCAGGCAGTGGCTGGATCAGCACGGTAGGAAAAACCTGTCTCCCGTGTTAACAACCAAGTTTCCATGGCTTCAAAGCACAGATAAACATGGTTGAGTTCCTGCAGAAATGTTAATGAAATGTTTTTCCCTTCTCTGTCTTTCAGGGATCTGAACTACAACGAGCTGCTGGAATTCCCCGGGGCTATCAGGACACTGGGACGGCTGCAGGAGCTGTGAGATTTTCCATTTATTCCTTTTCAAAGCCACTCCCTGTGGGAGAGTGACCTATAAAGCATGGTGTGTGCTCTGACTTGAGGCACTCAAACCAAATCTTTCTTTTCCTTCCCAGCCCCAGCACTGCATTAAAGCAGTTTATCCCCTCCACTGCCATCAGCCCTGACCCCTCCCTGTCAGCCCCACCCCACAGAGGGGAGTGGAATTAGGGTTGGAGCAGGTTCCTCCTGCTGTTCCTCACTCCTGTGACATCCCAGGGGGTCAAATTCCATCTGTTCTGTGGCTGTTTCTGCTGCCATTCCCCAGCTTGGGACCACAACCTGGACTTACCCCTGTTATTGTGAGGCCAGAGATTCTGCAGGCCCTGTGCCACCTCCTCTAACGTTTTATCTCCCTTAGGATAAATTTATAATAGGGAATTACCAAAGTTTGTGAGCACTTTAGTGGATAGCCCTCCTTCCTCTGACTGGTCAGCCTGGGAGACACTAAAAATGAAAAAGCAGCCCCCTTATGAAGGTAGAACCCCAGGGTGGGGTGAGCTGATGTGGATTTGCAGTTCCTGTGTCACACTGGTGCCAGGCTGGGGTGGGACAGAAGCAGCTGCTTTTTGTTTCTGGGAGCCTTGGAGTAAAAATCTGACACTACTTTTTTCTTTACTGGAACAATTCTCATGAGATTTCTCTGTTCAGCCCAGATATCATCATTATCCTCACCTTCAAAATGAGAATAAGATCCTTAATCCCCTTTGAATGGCTTTTCAAATGCCTGTCACTAAAGAAGAGGCAAATTCCAGTCATCAATAATCAGACTCCACTGGGATAAAAAACTCAGGCAGCACCCAGAGCTTGTGTTCCTGGCCACAGGAACCTGTGGCTGCCTTTGCTGGACAGGAGGTCACACTGTGGCCACAGAGATCTCTTCTGCTGCAAAAGTTTGCTGATAAAAATTTTCTCAAGCTTAATCAAAAATACCCCAGCTAGAGCTACAAATCCTTTGAAATCATCTGGGGCAATAATTCCTGGTTGGCAGCTGTGGAGCTGTAACAGAAACCATCCATAAAAATTGTAGTTCCTGGAGGATAGAAAAAATTTATTTGGGTTGTTTCTGTTTCCTGACCTGTAAAGTGTTAAACCTTAAGTCCTTGTACCCTCAGTGGGTTTGGAGGAATCACATATGGAGCACCCACAGAGTAAATACAGCAGATTTTATCCTGCCAAACCACAGACCTTGTTCACCTGCTGGGATGATGCTGCACCTGGGAAGGAGCCTATATCTCCCATTTGATGTATATTTTAAACGCTCTCTGGCTTTAGAAGTGTTGAGGAAAGAAGGTTAATTTAATTAATACCAAGATATTTGTTTCTCTCAACAGTGGTTTTCATAACAACAACATCAAAGCTATTCCAGAGAACGCATTCGTTGGGAATCCCCTCCTGCAAACAATGTAAGAAATTAAACAATGTAAGAAAATTAAACAATGTAAGAAAATTCAACAATGTTTCCTACATCTTTATATTGCTGAGAAAAGGGCATTTCCTGATGTCTTTAGCTGGGATTTCTGACAGCAGTCAAATGACACCAATCTGATATTTGCTATCCATGTGCCAAAGCAGGATGAAATTGTTTCTTCTCAGCTCCCTCTCAGAATTGCTGTGGGTTCTCCTGTCCCTGCAGTGACATTTGCTGCAGGCTGGCAGCAGGGAAGGAATAAAATACAGGTGGTCTGCATGGAACTGCCCTGTTTGACATCTGCTGATGTTTATTCCTTGTGTTCAAAGCTGCTGGGCAGCCCCAGCAGCAGCCACACGTGTCAGGGAGCTGGGACTGCAGATCCTGTCCCAGCCCTGGGGACACAAAGCTCTGCAGACAAACACCCCCAGATGTCAGGGAATTTCTGCTCTGACCCAGGCACTGTTAGTGATTCTTAGATACTTCTCTGAACCACATAGATATTGAAAATCGTGGCAAGTGACAAAAGCTCTGCTTGTCCAAACTGGACTTAAATTATAGAAAAACCAATATCTGGAAAGCCATGGTGACAACTGGGTGAAACCATTCACTGCTCCAGCCAGAGCAACCAGCATCATCCCCATCTCCTTTGGAAAGCATCCACAGAGTGAGGATGGGGCCCAAACACCCTGATGTGATAATGGGGGCCCAAAAACTCAGATGTGATAATGGAGTCCCAAACACCCAGAATGTTCATTTTCCATTGCATCTTCCCATATAAAGTCTTTCACAGTTAGTGGGGAGGGGAAATGCCTCTTGTAGGAACTGACTCAACTCCTCCCATGTCTCTCTGGGTCCTAGGAGAGGTCACTTCTCTCCAAGTGACAAGTGACAAGGGGCTGGTGCTGTGTGTGAGATCACAGAGGTGTCCTCCAGTGCAGGGTGTTTCTCAGCAGGACTGAAGAGGGGCTTTACACCTTTTTAGCCCATCTGGTTCCCAAAGGGGACCCAAAGCAGGACCCCAAGGTCCCATTCAGAGCAGGAGGAGACCTCAGCTGTACCAGTGCCCAGCCCAGACAGGCAGTGGGAGAGGCTGTGGTTGTCTGGGAACAAGAATTCCCCACAGCACAGCAGCAGCTCCTGCATGGCTGCTCTGAGGCTCCTGACCTGTAGCAGCATTTTCTGCATGTGCAGCACACTCTGACCCATTCCTCTTTCCCATTGCAGCCACTTTTATGACAACCCCATCCAGTTTGTTGGACAGTCTGCTTTCCAGTACTTGCCAAAGCTCCACACTCTGTAAGTTCACCAGGCACATCCCCCAGAGGTAACATCCAAACCCTGTGTACTGGGCACCTCTGTGGCCTCCTCCCTCCCTTTTTTCAAGAGTCCCTGTGCCCATAGAGGACCATGAAGCCTCTTTGTTGTCCAATCCCAAAGGTTACTCCAAGGAGTAGACACTGCAATTGTTTTCTTCTAAGGAAGGATCATTCTGAACAGAGCATTTTGGAGATTGCAGCCACTTATTCCTCCTCCCCACAAATCTGAAGGCACTGAGACCTTCAGGGTCTGCACAGCTGTGCCAGGAGCAGCCAAGACCTCACATAGAAGTGCCACAGCTTTTGCTGCTGCCCAAACAGAGGACACTGAAGGCATCTCCTTCCTCCACAAGTGAGGAACAGGTCCCAGCAGCACCATGGCACCAATCCTGTTACTGGGCAGCAGTGCCAGTGCTTCCTTCACCTGCTTGGCCCTGGGCCTGCTCCAGGGCCACCAGCACAGCCTGGGCAGCACCTCAACCACAACAGCTGCCCCACGTTGGCTCTTCAGCCAACCTGTTGTGGCACAGAACTAAAAATACTGAGGCAGAGGCAACCTCATAAATCTTTATTTATAAGCCTCACCCAGGCATGTAAAATAAATCATTCAAATATCCCTGCATTCTTTAGATCCAAATGCATAGACCTGGGGAGGCTTGGGTGGGATGCCCTGCTTACATTCCCCGTGGTAATTGTTTGGGGTTTTTTATTTAATTTGGGGAGAGATCGTGCCAAGAATGTCAGTGGCTGGGGGAGGCTTTGAGCCTGCCAAGTCTCCTTGCTCAGGAGGGCCCAGCTCCACCTCGCTGAGCAGGGGCCATGGGGACAGGCTGGGTCACAGGGGGGTGTGAGGAAGCAGATTTGTCACCACAGCTGATGGGTCTGGAGCCCTGGGCAGCTGCTCCTGCCTCAGACCCTCTGCCCACCTCACCTCACCCTCGTTCCTCTGCAGGTCTCTCAATGGAGCCACGGACATCAGGGAATTCCCAGACCTCAAAGGCACCACCAGCCTGGAAGTGTTGTGAGTGGCTCCTCTGTCCTTTTACCCTGCTAGCTGTGCTCTTCCTCTCCAAGGTGGTCCAGGCTGTTTCAGTGAGGACAAATTCCCCGTGCTCTGCAGTATTCAGCTCTGCCTCTCCCTTCTGCTTCGTTTCACCCCTGTGGCTCCTGAATGCAGCTTTCTTCCCTGTGAGTGGCTCTCTTGGGACTCTTGGTACTCTTGAGTCTTTTTTTTTAGTTGCTCCAGTCTTTTTTTTTGGTTGGTTTGTTTGTTTTTCCCTTCCCTCCCTCTGTGAAGGGGTGAAGCAGTGAGTGCAGTGCAGGGATGGAGGGTCCCTGTCCATACCTGAACCTGGTGCAGTTCAGGAGGATTTTCCACCCAGGCTGGGGCTCCTGCAGCTGCTCTGGTCTCCTGTCACCCCCAGGCCCTTGGGGGACACTGTGCCTCTGTGCACACAGGGCTCTCCTCCCTCAGACACCAGTCCTGTGCTGAGCCATGCTGGGGCAGCCCTGGCCATGTGTGCCCTGGCTGTGCCAGTCTGGGGACACAGGGACACAGCACCATCCCCAGGCCTGTCCAGCCTGGACATGGGAACAGGGATGGCAGAGCAGGCACTGCCACCTGCCCCTGACAGCTGAGGATTCACACTCAGCAGTGGCCCAGAGCTCTTTACAGTTCATCCACCTTAGCCAGGTCCAGCAGCAGGGCCTGTTCCCAAAACAGCTTTTCATCCTCTGCAGGTATTTTATTGTCCTACTGATGCTGTCTCTCCTGCCACTATCAGGGGTGGTAGCTGGGTTCTGGGTCACAGTCTGGTGCTGGCTGTCAGCAAGATCATTTCTTCTCTCTCCTCCATCCCTCCAGGACCTTGACCCGGGCAGGAATCCACTTCCTGCCCAGAAGGATGTGCCAGCAGCTGCCCAGCCTCCGAGTCCTGTGAGTAACCTGTGTCTCTGTCCTGCCTGGTCCTTAAAAATGCCCTTAGGAACAGGGCTTTCCCTTTGTCCAGCTCAGGGAAAGGGCCAGCAGTGGAAGAGCATCCTGTGGTTCTGGTTCCCATCATCTTTTCCATGCAGAAATCACCAAATCACCACTTTCTTAATCACTGCTTTGAGCTCCTGCTTGTTCTTCAGTTTGCTGCTTCATCCCAGCCTGGTGCTCTGGACTCAGGGCTGCAGCCAGGCACACCCTCCTTGCTCTGCACCAGTAGGAACTGTCCCCTCCCTGCAAGGAGAGTGGAGAGGGTACAAGAGATGGGTAAGAATGGGCACAGCATTTCACAGCTCCCAGCTAGGCTGAAGTCATAGCCCAAAAAAAAAGGGGAAATCACCTTCAACTCTGCCCCAGCCTTGCCTTACTGCAGTTGGAGCTCCAGCAAGGGCCATCATCTGGAGGAAGGATCTGTTCATATCCCAGGAGGGATCAGCTCTGACCTCACAGAGACCTGTGAGGCCACAAGGCCACATTTCCTCATGGGTCAGCACAGCCAGATCAGGATTTTACTCATTTTCTACGTTTCTTTGGCTCTGCCTGCTTAGCCAGGCACAGAGTGATGCTGGTGGGGTCATCTTTATCTTGGTACATCAACATCTCAGAAAGGTTTTAGCTTTCTCCTTTAGCTTGGTACATCAACATCTCAGAAAGGTTTTAGCTTTCTCCTTTAGCTTGGTACTCAACATCTCAGAAAGGTTTTAGCTTTCTCCTTTAGCTTGGTACTCAACATCTCAGAAAGGTTTTGCATCATCTCAGGACTCACACCCATGGTTCCTGAGATCCCCAACTATGTTTGCAGTCAAAGGACTTCATCCTCAGGAAATGAGTCATGAGCCAGATTTATACAAGTTTGCAGCCTCAGGGCAACAGCAGGCTTGCCTCTCATCAGTCTTTATACAAGCAAGCTGAAAAAGAAAACAAGTTTGTTCCAGGAAAGCAACAGGAGTGAATTCTTGATCACGGAAATTGGAAACAAGAGTAAAACACAAAAATAAAATAAGACAATTTGTAACTTAGGAGATTACAGGCTCTTGGTTCCAGATGTCCCTGTAGGGAAGATCTCTCATCTTTAGACATCTGGACCAGTTCAATGGATGATTTGCTATGAAAGTGCAGCCTTGGATTGGCCCAGGCTGTTGGGTCCCAAATCTCTGTTTATGTTTGCAAAGTTATCACACTGCAACCCTCACAGCCTGTTCTTGTGCCTTTTGTGTTTTTGTACCCCCTGCCATGTGATAGAGTTTTATTGGACTCACCACCTTGATCCTTGATCCTTGCTCCTCTTCCCTAGTGAACTTTCCTGACATTAATTTCATTTCTCTCAGGGTTTGGAGAGGGTGTGTGGGCCAATGTTTGTGCATGTTTACATCTCCCTTGCCTTTGGAATGCCCTAGTCCCCTGTCCCCACAGAGCCTGTGGTTGTTCTCTGCCTGTCCCTTGGCAGCCACAGGAGCTGTGACACATCTGAGCATGGGTGACACAGCTCAGGCTGCATTTCTGGCCTCACACCACGGTGTGGATTCTCTGCAAGGGTCCTGCACAGGGACTGTGAGAGCCACTGCAGGGGCAGAGGGTCACAGAGGGACACAGAGGGTCCCAGAGGGTCCCAGAGGGTCACAGAGGGACACAGAGGGTCACAGAGGGTCACAGAGGGTCACAGAGGGTCACAGAGGGACACAGAGGGACACAGAGGGTCCCAGAGGGTCACATAGAGACACAGAGGGACACAGAGGGTCACAGAGGGACACAGAGGG
>VXBR01006220.1:149470-162875 GCA_013400215.1 Cisticola juncidis
AGGGACACAGAGTGTCACAGAGGGTCACAGAGGGTCACAGAGGGTCACAGCCATCCTGGGATGCCCCCCAGGCTGCCCCCAGCACACACAGGCAGGGCAGCCCTTGGCAGCAGCCTGGCACCATCCTGCTGCCTTCATCCAGGGCTCCTGCCCAGGGCACAGAATTCAGGAAATCATGGGACAACCTGACAGGGAAGGGACACACCAGGATCATCCAGTCCAGCCCCTGGCTCTGCACAGAAACTCCAACAATCCCATCCTGGGCCTGAGCCTGAGCTCTCCAAATGCCCCTGCAGCTCTGGGAGATTTTTCTTTCTTCCCAGGCAGAAATAGGTGAAACTCCCCTGAGCAGAGCTGCAGTCCCTTGGTGCCCTCAGCCCCTCCATCCTGGAGTGTTCCCAGCAGAGCATGAGGGAGTGAGGTTGCTCTGTTTGTGGATTTTGGGCTGCACTGGTTATCCCCACTCTGGAGGAACCAGAAACAACTCCTGGGGCTGGTTCTCCCCATCACTGTTAGCTAAACTACAGCATGGGCTGACACAGGGACCAGGGCAAAGTGACTGATGCTAAGGCTCCTTCTCCATCTGGGTGACAGCTCCAGAGCCAGGCACAAACCTTTTGCTTGCTTTTCCCTCCCTCCTCCTCCCCACCATGGAAAACTGGTGGTGAGTGGGTTGGCAAAAAAAAAAAATAATTGAAATATTTTAGGAGCAATCTATTGGCAGAAAGATGGAAACCGAGTTTGGGAAGCCAGCAGAGAAACCACATACAAAACTGCACCCTGGGGCAAATTTCCCTTCAACAACCACAAATCCAGTCTCTGCTGGTGGGGGAAAGAGCTGGGTTTAAACATTGCTCCTTACCCAGCCTGTTTCAGCTTCAGTAAATTCTCATGAAGCTGTGCCAGGGTGGGTTTTCCTCTATCAGGCCGCTCTACCTTAGAGGCTGACATGACATTGGGCCATGCACAGTGGGAAGAGGAATTTGCTGCAAACTGCTCTGGAGTGACAGCACCTGAAACAACAAGGACCAGAGTCTGTAGTGTCCTGAACCAAATCCCTGCCAATGCCACAACCCCTTCCCTAACCTTGGGAGAAACCAGGAAAGGCTAAACAGGGAGCAGGCAATGGCAGTGGGGTTGCTGTGCCAGGAGGAGAAGCTGGCTGGTCAAAACCTCCCCAGGCACATCTGCAGCTTCTGTGAGCTCTGGCAGGAACATCTCTGAGCTGTGCCCACAGAAAGCAGAGCTGAGCATGGCAGAGGTGGCACAGGAGGGTTTCAGAGCTGACTTGAGGGTGGGGAGGACAAGCCCACCCAGCTGAACGAGCAGCTCCATCAGCCTTGGGAAGGCTGACCTGAAACAGAGACTGGACAGAGATAGAGAATAAAGTAGGGATTTATTGAAAGGCCTTTAGGATCCACCTTGGGCAGGACAGGAGCCTGATCAAAGCTGCACCCAAGGTGGACTTAGAATGGTCACAAAATGGTCATGAGGTCTCATACTTTTATAAATCTTGGTCCATTTGCATGTTGGGGTCTAATTGTCCAATTATAGCTCCAGGTTGTGAGGTTCCATCCTTCTTGGTCTTACACTTTTATAAGTTTTGGTCCATTTGCATGTTGGGGTTTAATTGTCCAATTCCAGCTCCAGGTTGTGAGGTCCCATCCTTCTTGTTCCTCCCTCCAGCCACCTCTGTTTGTGCTTTTGGGCTGAAAGTTGTCCTTGACCTTCAGCAGGAAAAGGATTTGTTTTGTCTCCCTGCTCTGTGCAGAGCTGACTGACACTTAATGTGAGCTCAGAGCTGCACCCCTGGGCAGCACAGGGTCTGAAATACATGAAAGCTCAAACTGGAGGCATCAAGCCCCAGGCTGTGCTGCAGGGAGCTGGGCTGGGGCTGGGTGAGGGGTAAATCATGGGGCACCCTCGCCTTGCACAGACACCCAGAGCCAGCACCAGCAGCAGGCTGAGATGCCCTTCTCTGGGGTCACCAAAAGTGGAGCTGTGCAGGGTGAGGTGAGGTCACCTCGCTCTCCAGCAGTTCCTGCCTGCCAAGGGAGGCTCAGGGGCTCTGGATTTTGATGTCCCAACATTCCTGTCCCATCCTCTCCCTGCAGAGAGCTGTCCCACAACCACATCGAGGAGCTGCCCAGTTTCCATCGGTGCCAGCAGCTGGAGGAGCTGTGAGTATGGAAATGTCCTTGTCTGTGCTGTGCTCTGGGGAAAAAAGCTCCTTTGAGTAGAGGGAGAGCTGCTCTGAGCCCCCACACACAGAACTCCCCAAGCACTGGGAAATTTGGGAGTTGTAATTCACTGTTTGGAGTGCAAATGCACCAGAGCTCCACGCTTTGCCCCTGTGCACAAACAGAATAAAACCACATTCCCTGTGCATATCTATCACAACACATAATAAACTTAGTAAACTTAATTTTCCACACTGCCACACATATCTTAATTAATCAGGTCCTTTCTGAGGTCCCAGGCACTTCAAACAGAAGTAAGAGACAGCACTGAATTCACTTCACTAACTCCAGTCCCACTGTGAGCTGATCCAGAATGGGGTTTGTGTCCACCATAAATATCTTCTGCTTCAAGGAGGGGCCCCATGCCTTGGGCTTTATAAAAAAATCAGCTTTTATCCACCCTGCCCAGGGCCAGCCCCTCCTGAGAAAAGGGGGATTCTTTCCTCAGGTGTAGCTCTGGAACTGGAACCTCTCCCACCCATGAGAGGCACCTCTGCTCCTCTGAGACAAAATTATTCACAATCAGCTCAAAGTGTCTGGAGACCTGGGCCCACACTTTAAATAGAACACAAATTCCTGGCCTTTTTGAGAAAAAAAGTTTAAAAAAATTATGATAGACTCCATGATTTTTAACAGAATTCTGCTACCTGGAAGAACAGATGAATGGGAGCAGCATCCCCATAAAAAAAAAAAAGGGGAACAACAACCCCAAAAAAAAAAAAAAAAAAAACAAAAAAAAAAAACAAACAAAAAAAAAAAAAAAAAAAACAGGAGAGGTTGTCCCTGCTGTCATTATCCCAACCTGGATAGTCAGACCAGCTCACCCAGCCTTAGCAAAGTGGACATCAGAACACTGAAACTACAGGGAAAGGAGAGTACACAGCCCCTGCTGCTTTTTGTGGCAGCTGTGAGAGTACCCTCAGGAAAACATTTGGAAAAAATAGAAAATTCACCAAAAAAAGGCAAATGTTCAGAACTTCAAACCTGTAATTTCACACATTCTACCTAAGTTCCTTCTTACTTATAAAAATTTCTAATATGCCAAATTCAGACTTAGCATTAATATAAAATCACATTAAATCCTAGTTTCTGGTTACTGAAGTCAAATAGATTATACCTATATACCTTAAATTAATATTTTTTATTATTTATTATAAATTTTTGTTAAGGGATCAAAATGAGTATTTGGTCACTTAACCCCAAAGTTATTGTCCTGTAAGCCCAGCCCTCACCAAGCATCAGCATTCCTAGATTTGGAACAAGTCTGGTGATGCCTGGTGGCACAGCCTGGCACACAAACAGCTCAGGTGTGCCCTGGCTCTGCTGTGTCTGCTGTGTGCAAACCTTTACCTGCACCACACAGCTAAACACCCCCAAATTATTTTTCTCAGCCTTTCTCCAATACCCCTTCTGCCCAAACTCCACCTTTTCCTATCAGTGAGACCCCAAATTTGTGCCCAGATCTTGCAGTGGCCCCAGGTGAAATCTTGGCTGGAGGCAGGAGCAGGGCCAGCCTGGAGGAGCAGGACAAGTGCCACCTTTGGGACAGGAGCAGTGGCCAAATACCAGCTGAGACATTACAGCCAGCACAGGAGGGTCCTTGTGTGAAATATCATTTCTGAGTCTCAAGGCAGGCTAAGAACCTGAAAAATGCCCAGGGAGCTGCTGCCTGGGAGCACCAGGCAGTGGCTGTCTCCCCTTGCAGAAGGTCACAGATGGGAGGACACTGCTTGTGCAGATCTGGGAATTCAAGCTGGGCATTCTGCAGGAATTTTATCAAGTATTCACTGCTGTTTCACACCAGGAAAAACAAAACTGAGGAGCTGAACCTTTCCCACAAGGTGCAAGGTCAGAGCAGGATGTCTCTTGGGGATGTGGGGAGTGTGTAGGTCGGTCAGAGGGTCTGTGTGAACCCTCACCCTGCTCTGTCCCCTTCCCCAGGGGAGGGAGGAGCTGGAAAGGAGATGTGCAGGGCTGAGGCACTTCATGTGCAAGATTTTGCTTCATGAAACACTGAGACACCTTCAGCCCTCAGACCTTCATCCCCACCAAGGCAAAGGGCAGCACCACATGGTCCTTCCAAGGGTCACACAGGGCTGGGTGCTGATCAGTGGCTCCAAGCTCTCAGCTTTCCCTCTGGAAAAGCAGTTTGGGCAGAGCAGTGTGGGAAACCCTTGTGGGTTTGGGGTTAACAGGGCACCTTTGGGCACTGCACATCAATAATTCCTTACTGAGTCATGATTGCACCAAAAGCAGAGGCTGCCTGAAGGAGAAAATGGCTTTGCCAAGTTTTGCTGCTCATCCTGTTTAACTCCTGAAATAAGGGCAGGTCTCCCAAGGACAGCCACTGCCACGGTGGGGACAAAGACCTCCACAAGGTGGGAACTCTGCCTTCAGCTCCCTGCTCAGAGCACTTTCTGTTTTTGCAGAGGTCTCCAGCACAACAAGATCCAGGAGATCAGAGCAGACACCTTTGTGCAGCTCCTGGCCCTGCGCTCCATGCAAGTATTGCCTGCAGGGGACAGCTGGGTCACACTGGGGAGGGGACACTGCCAGCCCTGGGGAGAGGGCACTGCCAGCCCAGGGGAGGGGGCACTGCCAGCCCTGGGGAGGGGGCACTGCCAGCCCTGGGGAGGGGGCACTGCCAGCCCTGGGGAGGGGACACTGCCAGCCCTGGGGAGGGGGCACTGCCAGCCCTGGGGAGAGGGCACTGCCAGCCCTGGGAAGGGGACACTGCCAGCCCTGGGGAGAGGGCACTGCCTACCCAGGGGAGGGGGCACTGCCAGCCCTAGGGAGGGGGCACTGCCAGCCCTGGGGAGGGGACACTGCCAGCCCAGGGGGGCTGGGGGGAGCTCCAGCCCACCTCTGTCTCTGCTGGGAGGTTTTTCTGTGGAGTCCTTCTTCCATTCTGCCTTAGGAAAGAAGAGGGTGTGTTACCCTGGTTTTGAAGACCTTTTTAAGCCTTCTGTTAGATTCTTCATATTGCAGTCAGAAATGTCACCTTATCACACTTTCTACTGTAAACACTGGCCGTGTTTTGCTATCTGTCTTTCATTGTTCACAGATTTCTAGGTGGGAGGAGAAAGGTGATTGACAGTTGGCTTGAATTCCACCTCTCAACCCACTTTGGTCAAGCCAACTGGCTTAAAAAGGTCTTCAAAACCAGGGTAACAAGGGTACAACCCATCCTTTGGCCTCCCCCGTGCCTGCAGACCCCCTCATGCACCCCACGAGCTCTCACCAGGCGCTGCAGCCCTGCTGAGGCAGAGCCCCCATCACAGACAGACCTGAACTCCAGCAGGAGCTCAGGGCAGGACTTACCCTGCTGTACCTGAGCCCCAGCAGCCCCTGGGCTGCATGCAGGCTGCTCCTGGGCCATGCACTCCTGCAGCAGCCATGCAGAGCAGCCCCTTTGGTCTGCAAGTTCCTCCCCACAACTCAGAACTCACACACAGAGTGACCTCCCCAGTGCTTGGCACCTCGGAGAGCTGGCACAATTGGCTCTGTGACATCTGGGAAGAGCCCTGGCAGTCTTTATTTGCTGTTCTGTTAGGAAGTGAACTCAATCCCATGAAATCTTTTCCCACGGTGCAGCAATGTGAGTGCCCAGCATTCCTGGGATCCCTGAGTGTCACAGGCACCAGGAGCACTGAGGTGTGACAGGTGACACTGCAAACACCCAGGGAAACCTGAGTGACAGGTGACACTGCAAACACCCAGGGAAACCTGAGTGACAGGTGACACTGCAGACACCCAGGGAAACCTGAGTGACAGGTGACACTGCAGACACTCAGGGAAACCTGAGTGACAGGTAACACTGCAGACACTCAGGGAAACATGAGTGACAGGTGACACTGCAGACACTCAGGGAAACCTGAGTGACAGGTGACACTGCAGACACCCAGGGAAACCTGAGTGACAGGTGACACTGCAGACACTCAGGGAAACCTGAGTGACAGGTAACACTGCAGACAGTCAGGGAAACATGAGTGACAGGTGACACTGCAGACACTCAGGGAAACCTGAGTGACAGGTGACACTGCAGACACCCAGGGAAACCTGAGTGACAGGTGACACTGCAGACACTCAGGGAAACCTGAGCATGCTGCCCCAGCCCAGTCACACACACAGCTGAGCCAGCTCTGGCATCACCTTTGGGAATGTTCTGGTCCCTGTGGAAAGGATTTGTCCCACCCAAGGTCACACACATCTGAGCAGGTATCTTGGCTCCTCAGAGCTGGAGAGAGGAAGGTGTCCTGTAGTCAGCCTTAGGGCAGGAAATGTGTCCCAGTTTGTCATTTTCCTCTGCACTGGTGACAGAGGGAGTGGAGCCCTCTCACTTGGATGGAGGCAGAGCTTATTGAGAGAACTCAGAGAATCCAAAACTCCTGTGCATGGCAGGAAATATTCTAAAATCACCTTCCCCAGACCCCTGGCCCTGTCTGCCCTTGCTGCACCCAGCACTGTGACTGCACAGGGGATGCTCTGACACTACGGTTTGGCATGTTGGCAAAAAATTCCCAGATTTACAGAAATTAAGCCAGAAAAGAACCTTTTCCATTGATCCTTTCCCACTGGTGTCAGCAGAGGAGCTCCTGGAAGGCAAACTCTGTTAGAAAGCACCACATACAGACCCAGAGTTATCTGTGGGGAGCTGCAAGGGGACAGAAATTGCTGCTGACCAAGGAGCTACAGATCCCACGTGTGCTCCCACCAGGGTCAGCAGCTTCACTGCCCTGCTCTGCTCTTTCTTACTGGTATGTCCTTGCCTTGCAGAGACCTGAGCTGGAATTCCATCCAGTTTATTCACCCAGAAGCCTTCGTGACCCTGCACTCCCTCACCAAGCTGTAAGTGCAGGGATATTTCTTTCTCAGTGGATCATGGATGGAGGTACCTGAGGACCTCAGAGTGACTCCCTGGGCTCCCAGAACACCTGGGATTTAGATCTTTAGATGGATTTAGATGCTGGAAGGCTGATTTGTTGAGGTGCATGTGTCAGCACTGATGTGGACAGAACAAATCCCAAGGTTTCCTATTAATAAATGATGAACTGCAGGAGGGGCCATCTTCAAGATGCTCTCACCCTGAAAACTTGAACCTGCATTTCCTGATGCTTTCACAGCCACCTCAGATGCCTTTAAGGAAGATCAGCAGGATGAGCTGTTTCTGCAGGGGTCACTCAGACCATCTCTGCTGGCTCTGGAGGGTCCCCAGTTCTCAGCCCCCTCCCTAAACCTCTTGGGTATTTTATGGGCTGGGATCTGCAGTCATTCCTGACCTACAGGGGAGGAAGGGATCTGTGGGGCACAGCAAGGGAGACACCACCCAGAGCCCCCAGCATGGCCACCAACCCCAGTCCCCATTCTCCCAGTGTTTATCCCCAGAGGCTCCTGGCCCCAGTGCAGCACCCAGCCCCATTTCAGCCTCACATCAAGGCAGCAGCTGAGGCAGTGCTTGGCTGAGATGCCACTGGCAGCAGAGCCCTGACTGTGGCCTCCCTCTCTGCCCTCCCCAGGGACCTGACTGACAACCAGCTGGTCACGCTGCCCCTGGATGGCCTGGCTGGACTGACCCACCTGAAACTCCAAGGAAACCCAGCCCTCTCTGAGCCCTTCACCAAGGAGAGCTTCCCCAAAATGAGGTATTGGAGTTTGGTTCTTTCACTTGTGGTGCTCAGCACAGCTTTATTTGCTTGCAGCACTCAGCCTGCTGCTCTCCTTGCCCATCTCGTGTTTTCTCCATGCAGTAGAGGAAGATCCATCTGCTGCTAACACATCTTGAATAAGTTCCACAGGAGAGCAGGGATGTGCTCCCAGGCCACCACCCCCACCCCAAGCACACACACAAGTGGAAAGAGTGGAGCAGGCCAAGCTCAGGGCTCCTCTCAATGGAAAACATTCCCAGAAGCAGTCCCACCTAATGACATCCAGGTTTTCTTCCATAAACTCTGCTTGTGTGGCCGTGTGGTGTCTGTTGTGGATTAATGAGGAGCCTGAAGGAGTCAAACTGATCAAGAAGAGGCTGCAGAAGGCTCAGAGCAGAGAGCTGAGCTGCAGGCTCAGACTTTCCTGACCCTCCCTGGCTGCTGGGTCTCAGTGTGGCACCTGCCCTGGGGCCAGAGAACACCAAATCCTCTCAGATGAGGTCATCTCCAGCTTGGTGTCCCAGGGAGCTCCCTTCAAGCCAAGAATGAGTGAGCTGATGCTCCCACTCATCCAGGATGGGTTCCCAGACCTGGAGCTTCTCCAGTTCACAGGGCTGGGGTCACAGCCCACTGCACCAACACGGGCCTGAGGAAAAGAGGGGAGCTCTCCCTTCAGGCTGCCTCAGCAGTGGTGCCTGCAGGGCTCTCTCTTCTGACTTTTAACCCATACTGGGATCTGCTGCATGACTGCTTTCCAAATAACAGGGGATTCCAGAAGCTTTTGGGGAGTTTTCCGTACCCAAGATCATAAAACAATAGAATGGTTTGGGTTGGAAAGAAACATCAAAGCTCATCCTGTTCCTGCCATGGGCAGGGACCCCTTCCACCACCCCAGGGTGCTCCAAGCCCTGTCCAGCCTCACCTTGGACACTGCCAGGGATCCAGGGGCAGCCACAGCTGCTCTGGGCACCCTGTGCCAGGGCCTGCCCACCCTCACAGGGAACAATTCCCTCCCAGTATCCCACCAAACCCTGCCCTTTCCAGCAGCAAATGAGGATTCCTGTTCAGTCCCTCCAGACCCTTGTCCAAAGCTCCTCTCTAGATTTCTTCACAGAACCACAGAATCAGAGAATCATTACTGGAAAAGACCTCGGGATCATCGAGTCCAACCTGTGCCCAATCCCCTCCCTGTCACCCAGCCCAGAGCACTGAATGCCACATCCAGCTGTTCCCTGAACACCTCCTGGGATGGGTACTGCACCACCTCTCTGGGCACCCCCTTCAATGTCTAACAATCCTTTCCTTGCAGGAATTCCTCCTGCTTCCAGCACGGTGTAGTTTGAGGCCATTCCCTCTCTCCCTGCTGCTCAGTGCCTGGGAAGGGAGACCAAGCCCCACCTTGTTAAATCATCAGGTGTGGGGTGTGAGAAGGGCCCTGCTGATGGGGGGGAGCTTCCTTTTCTCCAGGCTGAGCCCCCTCCGCCACTCTCTGTATTATTTACTCTCCAGACCCTTCCCCAGCTCCATTTCCCTTTCCTGGACTGACTCCAGCCCCTCAATGTCTTCCTTGAAGAGAGGGATACAGAGCTGGACTCAAGCTGGACCCTCACGAGTGCCAAGACCCTCTAGGCACTGTCAGGGCTCTAAGCTCTCCCTGGAGCTGTCCCTTCTCCAGGGACACCCCCATCTCTCCAGGCTGCCTCCAGAGCAGAGGGGCTCCAGCCCTTGGAGCATCTCTGATCTCCTCCAGACCCAGTCCAGCAGTCCCTTCTGCAGGGTGGCTCAAGTTCAGCACTTCCAGGGTGTTTCTCCTCCAAATTAGTCCCCTTGGCATCCCTTGAGCTGGTTTGGATTTGTACCAGAGGCACTGAGCCTGCAGCAGTGCTCCAGTGCACCACGCCAGGCAATGGACACATTGACATTCCCTGAATTTTGGGGCACTGACCCCAAAATTAGGTACCCTTACTCGTGGGGCTGGAGGAGCCCTCTGAGAGCAGTTCTCAGCCTTGCTGGGAGGATCTGCACCTCCCTGCCACCTTTCAATAATAGGATCTAATTTGGAGCTTATAACAGGAAACCAGCTTGTATACAGAATTTCCAGACCCTCCCGGGGCTCAGCCAGAAATGTTTGGGAACATAAAACAAAAGCATATTTTTAGAATATAGAGTTTTACCATATTTACTGATTTTGTCAGAGGACCTTAACTGTCTGGAAAACCTGGGGTTCCTTTGCCTTCATCAGCAGCTCCCTAACTTCCAGCAAAACCAAAAATGCAGCTGCTGACAGCCAGCCTGATATTGCATCCAGATGATGCTCAGCTGCTGTGGAATTAAGCTTGTAATGCATGCTATAATTAGCAACTAACAATTCAAGTAGAAATCAGACATATTTAAATAACTTTTTTCACTTGGGAGACCTGAGAATTCCCTGCCTGAGCTGGGACTCCAGGAAATGGAGTTTGAAGGTGCCCTCAACAACAAGCAAGGGGAGCTTTGTTCTAGGGAAGCTTCTCCCCTTGAAGGAAAGAAAGGATACCTGGACAAAGATGGTCTTGAGGTAAAAATTGAAGATTTTGCATTGTATATTGGAGAGAGGGGCTAGTTTATTCTCAGGAGAACAGCAGAAGGGTTTTTAGGAGTGTGGTGGTTCAGGTATTCTCCAATTTAATATTCCTGCTAAAACCATGCACCACTCACTCCTCCCCAACTGGAGGCTCAAAAGGCCAAGATCATGGGCTGAGATAAGAACAATTTACTGGAAACAGCAACAAGATAAGACACAAACAGTAACAGCAACAATATTAATGACAAAAAGTATAAGAAAAGAAAGTTATTTACATGGAAAGCCCCCAACAACAAATGAATACCAGATGGCTCCCCCATCACATTTTCTCCTTTCCCCCAGCAATGAGTAAGATGGGACAGAGTAACCTCTGGGTCCTGGCCATGCTCCCTCACACCTACTGCAAAAATTAACCCTGTTCTGGCTGGAACCAGGACAAGGAACTATCTGGGAACTTTAGAGCAGTCTCCAAACATGGTTTTTTTGGCAATATTCTATTGACTGACAGTGCCTTAAGCACCAAAAGTGGATCAGTGCAGAGACACCATGGGCTGCCCTGGATCCACACCCTGTCCTGCATGGAATCCTTCACCAAAGTCCCTCCCCACTGTAACCATCACCACTCAGACCAGCTTTTGTCCTGTCAGCAGCACAGGTTCCAAACCTGGAAGGATACAGGGAGGATCAGCATGGCTTCTGCTGGGACATCACAGAAATTCGTGGAGTGTTCCATATTTTTTGGCTCTGAAGTTACTCAGCTGGTTAGAGCACAGTGCTAAAAGCACCAACACTGTGGGTGTGATCCCTGTGGACATGATGATCTGCACGGGGACATCACAGAAATTCGTGGAGGGTTCCAGATTTTTTTGGCTCTGAGGTTAGCTCAGCTGGTTAGAGCACAGTGCTAAAAGCACCAACACTGTGGGTGTGATCCCTGTGGACATGATGGTCCTTGTGGGTCCCTTCCAGCTCAGAATATTTTGTGACTCTGTATAGATGAGCTTCATCTTTGATCAACTGAAGGAACTGAGCAAAAAGTGCAAAGCAGTGAGGAGTCCTGGAGGGGACACCCCTAAAGTTCTGCTTTCCTCTGTGCAGGGTCCTGGAGGTGCCCTACGCCTACCAGTGCTGTGCCTATGGGAGCTGCAGCAGCTTCTTCAGGGTGCCCAGCCAGTGGAAGGTGGAGGAGATGAGCCCTGAGGAGGAGGATGCCCACAAGAGGAGCTTGGAGCTGTTCCCAGGTCATGCTGACAACCACTGTGAGTAAACAGGGCTGAGCAGGGTCAGGGCTGTGAGCCTGGGCAGGGCTGTGAGCCTGGGCAGGGCTGTGAGCCTGGGTGCAGCCCTGCATTGGCAGGAGTGGTGCCACTGCCAGAGGTGACACCTGCCCAGGGAGGGCAGGCTGAGCCCTCTTCAGCACGGGTGGCCCATGGCTTTGAACGGGCTCCATTTGGTGACCCTGAGTGGAGGAGAGAGCAGAGCTGGCACATCCAAACCTTCACACTGCACCAAAGGACCTGGAGCCCTCCATAACGTGGATTTTTGTCAGTTTGGTCTATGCAGGGAGACTGCCCAAGGCACTGGAGGTGGCTCAGGCTACAGGGGACACCTGGGCTTGGTCATTGGACTGCTGGGCAATGTAGAGCCTGTGGCAGGACCTCAGTCTTTGTTCTTCCATCATCTAGAGGAAGGACCCTGGGATTAATCTGAGTAAGAAAATGAAGTTAAAGACCTGGAATGTCCCATCAACTGGAGAGAGAGAGACCTGTGTGTATGCTACTTTTGTGGTTTTTGTGTTACTGGTGTAACAGTGAAGGTCAGGGTTAGGTGTGACAACAGGACAAGTTTGGGGAACACAGCACAGGGACTGACCAAGGCAGGGAAGAAAGAGCTCCATGGTCAAACAGCACTTCCTGCTCAAGTGTCAGTTTATCCTGTGCTCCAAAGTGCAGCCCTGCACAGAGGGCATGAGGCCACTTCCAGGCCAGCAGAGAGTTCCAGGCATCCCTGCACTCCCAGCCCCACAGCACAAGGTTGGTGTGACCCCTCTGCAAGAGTCTCAGAATAACATCAAGAAAAACACAAACCCCTTTGCTTCCTCTGTAACTGCTGGAGAGTGCAAACAGCATTTCAGGACACAGCCTGGATGCTGCTTCTATTTTTATATTTGTGTAAATACAGTGCACTTCTGAGATCTGAGACATCCTGTAGGCAAATCCACGTGGTAGGTGGGGAGAAGGCTGTGCCCCTGCAGAGCCCTGACTCACCTCTCTCAGAGCACTGAGCATCCAGGCACAGCCAGGGCTCTGCTGTGTCCTGCCACACCCTGAGCAGCAGGACTGGATCTGGAGGCAGAATGACACTTTGTCAATCTGACCAGGTCACTTTGTGACACAGCCAGCAAGGGACACACAGGCCCTGTGCTCCTGTGCTGATCCTTCACAGCCTGAGAACTGTTGGAGTCCAGGACATCCCTCTGGCCACCCTGGAGGGTTTGGGGACAGGACAGGGGGTCTGGGATCTGTACAGGGGGGTCAGCCAGCCTCACACAGAGCCCAGGAGGACACTGCCTCTGATCCCTGCCATGGCAGTGAATGCCCACAGTGTATGAAGAATCACAAGCTGAGAGAATTCAAAATAAGTAGTTTATCATAGAATGTAAATGTAGAATCTGGGATTTTTAGTATCTGGGGCTGAAGGGACAAGCTGGAGGAATTGGGGAGTGGCCCCTGTGCTCCTTGTTCTTGCTCTCGTCCCCCATCTTTTGCTGAGTTGGATTTTAGAGATTGGTTTAGAGTAGAAATGCCATGTTAGCATAGGCAGTGGGCATTGGTAAAATTCTGTCAATAAAAAGTGCATTTTGGACAGGGTTGGGTCAGGGGTGCTGTACATGAGGTGTGGGGCTCTCTGAGCCGCCCAGTCCTGCTCTGCTGGGGATGCCCTGCAGAGCTGAGACA
>VXBR01006220.1:162881-180715 GCA_013400215.1 Cisticola juncidis
GCAAAGAGAAGACGAAAAACCTGATTACCCCGGGGAACAGAAACCCCAAGGAGAATCTCAGGGAAAAGCAACCCTGAGAAAGAACAAGCTTTAGACATGCAGAGTCCAGCCAGAGGGCAGCAAATGGGATTCCTCTTGGCATGATGTGGCTCCAGGAAGCATGGCAGACTTGCTGGTAACCCTGGCCAGACAGTACAGAGGAGTCACGTTACAGTCTTTGCTGCAGGATTTTATTCTGAGCCAGGTCACTTTTTCCATCATTAATGCAGCCCATGCTGCAGCAGTCCTAGTGCAGATATTTGTGGGGTTTATCTAACAAATTACAGCATTTGTGGAAAGATCCAGTTTGTGACAAAGGCCACAGACCTGCTGCTGCTCAGTACCAAAGCCTTTGATGTCCCAAAGGATGCTCTTCCCTGGCCCTGTGAGCAAACCAAAACCAAAACAGGGTCTCAGGCCCCCAGGCAGTCTCAGCCTCGTGGATGGTGTGCTCACCCAGGGGAATGCTGGCTGGTTCTAAGACATTTCAAATTAGACTATTTGCAGCTCGTAAAGGCTCCTACTTTCAGATGTTGGATCTGTTTTGAAATATCAAAGCACAGGAGTACAAATGTGAAATGCACAGGAACATCATTCCTTATGATGTGCAGCCTTTGCAGATGACTCCCCAGGCCTCCAGCAACAAGGTCTGCTCTTGATAAGGGATTTGTGATATTGCTGCTTTACTTAATTAATCATTGCTTTATTTCTGTTCCCTGTGCTTCCCTTCTGATGGCCACTGGTGGTATTTAGCTCCACCCCTCTGGGAAGCTGTCTTGGTTTGGTAAGACAGGGATCTGTCAGGGAAAACTGGAGTTTCCCTTGGAATGGGGAATGTAAAAACCCCCTCGCTCCAAATTATTACAATTTTGCAATTAGGAGCTTTCAGGCAAAAATACGGGAATGGGAATAACAGTTCTTTACTAGGAATATTAAAAATGCAAATGCAGTAATACAAAAAAAGCAAACAAACAAAAGTCCTAGAAAACCCTGACAGAGTCAGGAATACGACCTGACACCCTGTTCAGGAGCAGCCCAAATAAATCCTCCTGCAGTGACAGATGTGACTCTGTTGGAGCAGAGATGATCCTGCAGACAGGTTCAGTGCCAGCTGAGATGAGTCCACTCTTCCTCTGGGAATCCAGTGGCAAAGAGGAATGTCTGGGGTCCCTGTGTCCCCATTTTTATCTGGGTAGGAATGGTTGGCTCCTCCCCCTGGGTGTTCCATCTCCCAATGGATGATGCAATGTGTGATGTCACTGTGACCCTCAATGGCCTATGAACAGAAGATATCCCCCCTAGAGGGACAGGACATGACAATGACACGTAATTCATGTCACTGGTGAGCCTCAATGGCCCATGAACAGAAGATATCCCCTGGAGGATGAACAGTTGATAAAAGAGATCACAAACCCTGCCCCGCCTGGTTTAACAGCTGGGCTGTGATCAGAAGGGATCCACCCTCCTCCCCTGGAGTTACAAGAGATAAAGAGGAGAAAAAAATGTCCCAACTGCTTTCTACAGATGAAATAGAATACACTTTTTTTTTTGGTTACATAACCCAAGATAGTGGGGTTTTTCCCCTAAGACCTCAGTAAGTGGAGGCACCTCAGCAAAATTCAGATTTTCAACATTCAACATTCAACATTCAAAAACAACAGCTTCTTCAAAATCAATACAGCCCACCTTGCTGGGACACAGCAGCTGTTTTCCTTTCTGCACAGTTCCCAGGCTGGAGAGGGACAGGTTTCTCGCAGAGAGAGGTGCATTTTTAACTTTGAATCCCACTGTGCTGACTCAGGATTGCTTTGTAATTCCCAGCAGGCTCAGTAGTCCAGGCAAAACAAAAAATCATCCTTCACTTCATGAAAATGCTTAACCTGGGCTTAAAACTGGGCTTTGAGGGGAGAATGGATGGCACAGGTTACACTTTCCCAAGGGCTGGGTCTCAGCAGAGCACAGAAGGAGCAGCCTGTGTCTGTTTTATTCGGGTATCGTGAGTGCACATCACAGCCTCCACTGTGGCTGGAAAAGACACTGGAGATTTATAAGACTATAAAATACAAAGATGAAATATTTTTCCATCCCACTGTGAGTGTTTCCTTGCCAGGCTCCAAAGCAGCAGTAATATTTCAATTCTTACACGGACGGATTTTTAAAATGACTTTTTTTTCCAAAGCTCCCTGGAGCTGAGAAAGCCATGAAGCTTGTCAGGAGGCACTAAAGATAGCATGTTATTTGTCATCATCCTTTAATCAAATAATCCCAGCCACATTTTCAAACACAGGCAGGGAGAATGGCTCAGGAGAGGCACCACTTCTAAACAGATTAGACAAGTAAATCCCACTCAGGTCAGCCTCATCTTCAGGGCTGTGGAAATTTGCCTGCCTGGGCAGTGTCTAAGCTGCCAGGGGCACACCTGGGCTCCAGCATCAGTCCCTTCACCCAAGACAGAGTTCATCCCACAGCCACAGATCCAGCTCTCTGGCTACCAGGCTGTAGCCAGAACAAAACCACATCCTTTCCCTTTCCTCCTGCTGGCAGAAAAGCCTCCCAAGATTTCCACTGGGAGCTGAAGGCTGTGCTGGTGCCATGGGTGGGAGCAGGGCAGCAGGGCAGCAGCTGTTCCCACTGTGTCCCAGTCAGCAGCAGGACTCTGGGAACAGGAACAAGGAACAAAGCAGAAAAGCTCATCATGGATTAGAGTGAGAGGATGCCATTCACCCTGGTGATGACCCACACTGAAAACACAGCTCAGGGCTCGGCCCCATTCTCTTCCAGCAGCTTCTCCTTCAGCCAGGGGGTCTCTGCCTGACCCTCAGCAAGCCCCAGGCTGGCTCAGGGTGCAGCTGACAGCAGGACAGAGTTGCTGGTGCAGGGCTGGGCTCTGCAGCCTGGCTGCACAAACTCCATGGATGCAGAATCTGCAGCAACCACTCTGCCCTCAGCAAACCCTGGGGACATCCACGATTAAAAACAGGGCACCACAGCCCCAAGATTTTACAGGGCATAAAATAAAGCAATAAATGTTGTGTTCCCTTGACTCTTTGCTGCTGAACTGTTTGGTGGTGGTGGCTGCTGATGAAAAATTTGTGCTGCCAGAAGAGGTTGATGGCTCCCTCTGAACAAAGCCCCCAAATCCCTGTTGATGAACAAACACTGGACAAGGCCTGCCCAGAAAGCTCCCATGGAGAAGATGCATTTGAAGGCTTTGTGTTCTGTAACCACACAGGCTGGAGTATTTCTTTACTTTTAATAAAGAGTTCTGGGAGGAGGGAGCTGCAGTCACACAGCTCTGGGATCTGGGACTCTTACACTTCAAATGTTGGGAGTAACCTAAAAACAGAGGGATTGGCTACACTGCAGCCCAACAGAGTTTACAAGATCTTCTCCCTCTACAGCAGGGGACAAACTGTACCCAGCAGGACTTTGAACCTGCAGGCTGGGAAGGTCTGTGTGGAGGACAGGCAGCAGGAAAAGCTCCTGGCCCAGACAGCTCTGATGGTTCTGGTTCTCGCCTGAACCATTTCTTGTTCTCTCCTCCCCAGATGACCTGGATGCAGATGATCTTCAGCTGGACCTGGAGGAATCGAAGCTGCACCCCACAGTTCAGTGCACACCAAGCCCTGGTGAGCAGCAGGGAAACCCTCTGAACAGAGCTGGGATCCTTTGGGTTTCTCCAAAGCCCCAGGATCCCCCACGACCTCTCAGAGCAGAAGCCTGATGGGTTGGGTTTAGGCCAAATGGGGCATAGGTGAGGAGATTCCTTCTCCCTGCTGGATGTATCTGCCCTCCTGGGAGAAAAGGCCAGGTCAGGATGAGCCTGATCAGGAGCCCCAGGTATCACCAGCTCCTCCATCCATGGACCTGCTGCACTCAGACCTGGCTCTCCTGTTCCCTTGCATGATTTACACTTGGCTTTATCCCAGCCAGCCTGGAATATTGCAAGGCAGGGCCTTGTCCTTGATGTCCTGACCATACCTATGGCACTGCAAACTGCAGGGACACTTTTCTGTTTCCTGAGGAAGGAGAGCAGGGAGGCACTGGGCTGCACATGCAGGAAGTTGCCTTCTGATTTTGTCCCTGTTCATAGCTCAGTGGGGTCCAACACAAGCACACCTGGAGGCTGGAGAGGTCTGGTTCCAGCCAGGCTGCTGTGGGACACTGGCAGGGACAGAGTTTTTACCAGTTGTTCCACTGAGTTTGTTGCAAAAGGAACAAGATTTCAGCTGAGGGCATGTCCTGTTGCCTGGCACTCTGAGCTTCACGTTTGAGATGAAAAAGATTTCTCTATTTCCTCTCTACCACCTAAAACTTCTACCATCCTGGTTTTGTTTTTGCTGAGCCCTTCACTGAAACATCCCAATCCCTCCCAGAGGCAATTTGATGCCATTGCCCACTCTCTCTTTTCCCACTTTATTCTTTTCTCTTTGGCAAACAGCTTCCAGACCAGCCCTGTTTTTACCCCTCCATGACCTTCCCTGACTCACTCCCCCATCCATCCATTTCTATTCTTTCTTTCTCCTGATATCCTTCCATGTTCTGCCTGTCCAGACCCCTCTGTCCCTTCCCTGCCACACCAGCTCTCTCTCTCTCCCTCAGAGACCCAGATACTTCATCTCATGGTGCCCATCCCCTCTGATAATTCATGCAGAAACAGACACCTCTTAGACAAGGTCTGGAGTGCACAGAGAGAGGCTGGCAATGCCTGGGCAGGGTGCAGCATCCTGACAGATCTCAACACCATCAAATTCCAGAGGGAACATGAGAAGGAACCAGTAATGGCAGAGGGACCCAAAAGCCAGGCTGACACCAGGAGTGTGGTCAGTCTGGAGTCACGACCTTTTTACATTTTAGGAGCACTGACCATTTTGTTGTTTCTTACATTGAATTTTGACCTCTGCCTGCACCTTTTTTCTGCCCTAACATGACCTGAGAGGATGCCAGAGGCACTCCAGTGTGGGCCAGGGGCACAGGGGAGAGCCAAGAGGCAGCTGCAGAGGAGGGTGGACAATGTCAGATTTTCCTTGCCAGCCCTCACGTGGCTGCTGGGGCCACGAGAGGTTTGGGACTCTGAGCAGCACCACTGGGGAGAAGCAATATCTGCTGGGTGTAACTGGGGTTTGTGTTCCAGGTCCCTTCAAGCCCTGTGATCACCTGTTTGAGAGCTGGATCATCCGCCTGGGAGTCTGGGTCATCGTTCTGGTCTCGGTGCTCTGCAACGGGCTGGTCATCCTGGCTGTGTTTGCCTCCCCCAGCCACCTCTCCCCGGTGAAGTTCCTGGTGGGCTCCATTGCTGGGGCCAACCTGCTGACGGGCATCTCCTGCAGCCTGCTGGCCCTGGTGGACACGCTCACCTACGGCCACTTTGCCCGCTACGGTGCCCGCTGGGAGTCGGGCGCTGGCTGCAGGGTGACAGGGTTCCTGTCCGTGCTGGCCTCCCAGGCTGCCACCTTCCTGCTGACCCTGGCTGCTGTGCAGTGCAGCCTCTCGGCCTCCTGCGTGCGGGGCTACGGCAAGGCCCCCTCCCTAGGCAAGGTCAAGGCTGCTGCCTGCTGCTGCCTGGTGCTGTCCTGTGTGGCTGCAGTTCTGCCTCTCTTCTCCATTGGGGAATACGGAGCGTCCCCTCTGTGCCTGCCATACCCCATCCCGGAGGGGAAGCCCAGCACCCTGGGCTTCACGGTGGCCCTGGTGATGACAAACATGCTCTGCTTCCTGACCATCACAGGCACCTACATCCGACTCTACTGCAGCCTGCTGAAGGGGGAGTTCAGCGCCGTCTGGGACTGCGCCATGGTCAAGCATGTGGCCTGGCTGATCTTCACCAACTGCCTCCTCTACTGCCCAGTGGCCTTCCTCACCTTCTCCTCCACCCTCAACCTCTTCCTTATCACCCCAGAGGTCATCAAATCCGTCTTCCTCGTGGTCCTGCCCCTGCCCGCCTGCCTCAACCCCTTGCTCTACCTGCTCTTCAACCCCCACTTCAGAGATGACTTCCGCCTGCTGAGGCAGAAAGGGCAGGACAAGGGCGGCCTCCCCCAGCCCTGCAGGGCTGAGGATGTGGACAAAAGCTCCTACGACTCCACCCAGGCTCTGGTGAACTTCTCCGACCTCGACCACGTGTGTGACACACCCGATTCCCGGGGAGTGCGCCCCATCCTCGGCAGCTACGGCTTCCCCTCCGTGACGCTCATCCCCTGCCAGCAAAGGGCGGGCACCAGGGCGAAGGAGAGGGGCTGCTCTGAGCACTGTCCCTGCCTCACTGACAGCGAGGCCCTGATAACGTCAGAGAGCCGGGATTTGTCTGGCAGCAGCCTCCGGAGAACCTTCCTGCCCTCCCCTCCCACGCCACCCTACACATCTCACCTGTAAATCCCCTTGGAGCAGCCATGGGAACAGCCCCACAGCACCCACCGGGGCCAACACCAGTGCCAGGGGCCAGCAAGGTGACACAAACTGCTCCCTGGAAAGCACCAGTACAACCTGTCTACCCTCATCCCCGTCACACCTGCCTGGGCACTGCTCTGCTGTGCCACTGGGCTGGAAGGGCTCTGACTGAGCTCCACACACTCAGGGCTGGCCATGGGAGGAGACAACCCCTGGGTGAGTCTCACTTCTGCTGGGAACTGCCTGGGAGAGCCCCACTGGCTCAGGAAGTGGCTCAGGTAATCCCTGCTCCTCCTGCAGCATCACCAGCCAGGAGGAGCCTGCAGCAAAGCCAAGCTTGTCCTCTCAAGGCAGAGACCTCTTGGCCAAAGCCACTGCTCTGTGGCAACCCCTGGAAATGGCCAAATGGCCACTGTGATGACGTGGCCACCCACAGGAACCCCAGGCCTTGTCCTCTAGGGCTCTCTGCAGGTCCCACACACCCCTGGAAATGGGCTGGTGCCTGCCTTATGCCACCAAAAGCAGAATATCCGTGTGTACACCTGAGTTTTGGACTGCCTCTGCTTTGGGAATCCCCTTTCATTCACTGTTCATTCGTTCAACCTCATGGGTTGGACACAACCCTCACTTCCAGGCAAGACCAGGAGCTGGGGATGCTCAGTCTTTCAATCTGACCCACAAGGGGTCTCTGAAACCCACAGCAGCCAAACCCAAATGATTCCCACAAAAACCCCATGTGCTCTGCCTGAGGCCACCCCACAGCACCAAGGCACTCCAGGGCACACTGGGCCCCCTCTACCTTTGCCCCTACCCCTCTCAAACAGCACAGCACACCTGGGACACTCCTGTCTGTAGTCCCCTGGCTCCTGGTCAGACATGCTGAAAATGGGGTCTGGCTGCTGCCTCATTGTCCCCAAACCTCACTCCTGGAAGAGGCTCTTGGTTCTGGGTGCATCTCCCACTCACTGTGGCCATTTTGGGGACTGCGTGTGCCTTCTCCTATTTTAAGGCAGCTGGTGTAGAAGGAGAAAACAGAAATCAGCATTGTGGGATGGTGGCATCAGGAGGACACAGGTCACTGGGAACAGCCTCAAATCCACTCCCTGCAGCTCAGGGATCTCCCAAATCCACTGACTCCACCAGAAACCCTCCCAGTGCCACCCAGTGCAGCAGGGAGCCCGGCGCTCGGAGCTCAGGCCCTGGGCAAAGCTTTGGTTCTGCTGATGTTACTGCAGCTGTTTGTCACTCATTTTCATGAGATAATAAATGAGCCCCATTGCTGACCAGTGCTGGTTTCTGTCCTCTTTCATGTGAGGAGCACCTTGGTGATTCTCTTGGCAGCTGCTGTGCCTTGGGTGTTGTTTGCATGGCCTGAGTGAGAGCTGGGAAATCATTTTGTGTCCATTTGAGCTGACACCACCATCCCCACCCCTGTTCTCAGGAGGGAAGAGCCAAATCACCACCTTTAGGCAGCAGAATTGTAGCACCAGCTGCCTCTGCAGGTCCCATGGACCAGACTCCTGTGAGCTGTGATCTGCTCAGGGTTTGAGTTCATGGACAGGACAGAGTCTGTGACATGAAATGTAAGGACAGCACATAACAGGGTCTCCCTTGCAAAGCCAGACTCACCAGCCAGAACCTGGCTCTGCTCTCCTACTCTGCACTTGAGGCCTGTGGTCTCACCTCAAGATGAAAGACTTGAGAGCGAGCAAGAAATCAGAGGAATGAGATCCAAGGATTAGAGAAGAGGGTGGGACCACCAAATTTAGTGACAAAATCCAAAGCTCTGCTACAATCTTCAGGTGGGAAATGTGGAAAACATGGCCTGTTGTGAGACCTGAATCCTGATCCAGATCCTGATACCCTACATGCTCAAAATGTTTTCATGTTTGGCTCATTAAAAACACAGAGCCATTTTCTTCCATGTCCTTAGGGCAGCTCCTGTGCACAGGACAGAGAAAGACTCATCCTAGGTCGATTTCCAGAAACAAAATACTCCTTTGGAAGTGGAATCAACCTCCTGGAGCCCCCAGAGAAGGGCTACAAAAGTTGGTTATAGAGATGAAGCAGGGGGAAAGGGTGGGAGAACTGAGATTGTTCAGCCTGGAGAAAAGGAGCTCTGGGGTGACCTAACTGGGGCCTTCCAGTACTTGAATGGAGCCTGCAAAAAAGATGGGGAGAGACTGTTTGTGAGGGCCTGGAGTCACAGGACAAAGGGGAATGGCTTCAGACTGACAGGGAGTAGGTTTGATTGGATATTGGAGAAGAAATTCTTGGCTGTGAGGGTGGTGAGGCCCTGGCACAGGGTGCCCCGAGAAGCTGTGGCTGCCCCAGCCCTGGAAGTGTCCAAGGCCAGGTTGGACTGGGTTTGGAGCAACCTGGGATAGTGGAAGGTGACCCTGCCAGGGAATGGGGCTGGATGAGCTTTCAGGTCACTTCCCATCCAATTCTGTGATCCCCAGCATAAACTCGAATTCCCGCAGCACATATCCTTACTCCATAAGGATAAGGAAAATTTCCATAAGGAAATTTCTATTTGGAAGACACCCTACAATAAACCCCACTGTCACTGACACAATGAGCACCATTATAAGCCCCAGACCAACTGCAAAACTCTCTCGCCTGAAATCCCCTGCCCTGCACTGCTGCTGGGAGTAAATGGGCTTGTCTGCTCTACCTTCGGTGTGAAACACTCAGGGCAAAGAGAAGATGAAAAACCTGATTACCTCGGGGAACAGCAACCCCAAGGAGAATCTCAGGGAAAAGAAACTCTGAGAGGAGGGACTGAGAGAACACCAGATCACCCCAAAGGCCCTCGAGCCCCAAAAGCAGACATGCTGGAAAGCACAGGATCTTCTCCTCACTGTTCAGTGGGGAACCTTTTCCCATCAAGGGTCCCTTGGCTCTGTCCAGGGAAGCTCAGTTGCCTCTGAAAGGCAGTGCCCATCTCCTGGCAACTCAAGAACTGTCAGCCTCAGAGAGAACAAAGCTGCTTGGAGCACTGCACAATGCACCAGGCAGGATCCTCTTATCCATGGGGCACAGAGCCGTTCCACACTTTGGTGCTGGTCATGGAGCAGGGATCTGCTCCCCCTGCTCCCCAGGCCACAACAGCCCCACAGAGCCCTGGTGCAGCAATCACAGCCTGAAGGCCTCTCTGAGCTGTGCCCCTTGCAGGGTTGCTAAGGGGAAAGGAGGGAGCACAAACACAGAGTGTGTTCTGCACTGACCAAAGAGGTGTCTGAGAAACAGTGAAAGTTTGTGGATCTGCAGAAGTGCAGGAAACAGAAACCAGCGCCTTTCTGTTGCTGCTGCCAGCCATAAATCCAGAGTATGAGCTCTCTGGAAAATGCTCACTGAAGTGTCTTTCACCCCATCACTAACATCTATTCACCCTACCAAGCACTAAGTTCAACAATTATTTTTAAAAAATAAAAAGTAAAAGCAATCCCACACTATTCCATCTCCCTCCTGAGCAGCTGGTTTGGCCCTCACTGGTGCTCCTCTGCCCATCCCTGGGCAGCCCAGCCCTGGTGGTACCTGGGGGTGACCCTGCTGCTTCCTCAGGCAGCAGATCCTGCCTGGATTAGCCAGGAGTCAATTTAGACTGTGTCACCCACTTCTGGCCACCAACAGAGGTGTGAAATGACCCCAGCAAGGCCAGAACAGAGAAAAATTCTTGCTCTCCATCCTCCACCAGCAACAGCTCATGAGGCTGCTCTTTTGGCTCCTCTCTGCTCCAGTCAGGTGAGGCCCTACCTGCAGCTGCCCCCACTTCTTGGGTCACCAACACAAGATGTGGATCTGTGGGAACAAGTCCAGAGGAGGCCTCTACACTGATCACAGGGCTCACAGGAGCCCCTCTGCTCTGCAGCCAGGCTGGAGGAACTGAGGGTGCTCAGCCTGGAGAAGAGGAGGCTCCAGGGAGACCTCAGAGCCCCTTGCAGGGCCTAAAGGGGCTCCAGGAGAGCTGAGAGGGAATGGGGACAAGGGATGGAGTAGTAGGACAAGGGAGAAATGGCTTTTTACTAGATGGGATATTGGGAAGGAGCTCTTGGCTGTGAGGGTGCTGAGATCCTGGCACAGGGTGCCCAGAGCAGCCAGGATTGCCCCTGGATCCCTGGAAATGTCCAAGGCCAGGCTGGATGGGGCTTGGAGCACCCTGAGACAATGGAAGGTGTCCCTGCCCATGGCAGGGGGTGGAACAAGTTGAGCTTTCAGGTCCCTTCTGACCCAACTCATTCAGATCCCATGATTTTGGTGGAGCTGGGCTGTCCCAGTGTGATAAGGCCACAGTTCTGAGCTGATGGGGACACCCTGCACCAGCCTGAGAGGGCAGGAGAGCACTGAGGAGGTGGGACAAGCTGAAAGGGAGGAGGCTGAGGCCACTGTGGCTGCATTTTGGCTGAGGAGCAGCTTTGGAGGCAGAGGCTGGGGGTGGCAGGGTGACAGGCACAGCTGCTCTGGAAGGCATTGTCAGGGCTGGGCACCTCTGAGGTTTCCCTGCACGTCAGCAAGGCAGTGCCAGGACTCCCTGAAGGGCAGAGCAGGCATGTTTGAGGAGGATTGTGGCCCTGGGGACCCGGAAGCATTGTCTGGCAGGACAATGTGCAGGCACACTCAGATGTCAGCTCTGCCCTCGTCCAGCCCTCCTGGCTGGAGATGTGCAGCTCCTCTGAAACAAAGCCAGCAGAACAAGCACCCCACGGTATTGTTTGTTCAATCTCATTGTTTTTTCCACCAACATTGTGATTTTTATAAGCCTGGGCCATGATTGGGAATGTTTGGGATGGCAGCACGGCCGTGGCCACGGGAATTCGAGTGATGAGGAACAAACTGCATGGGGTGACAATGTCTGGTACTGGCCAAAGGAGGCCAAAGGAGAACAGACATTTTGGAGAATGCAACCCATCTTCAGGACTGGGATGGACGCACATCAGGTCTGGCAGGTGACTCAGCAGTTCCAGGTCACACCTGAGCTACCAAGGGTTAACACCTTGTCCCTGCTCTCCAGTGACACAAAGCCACATTCAATTTTTCAGGCAGTCTCATCCATTACTGTCCCCAGGCTCCCATTCACACAGTGTTTGCTGGCTTGAACTCCTGGAAGCAAAACTGAGGCTCTTCATCTCAGCTTTTCATCTGTGAATATTTTGTTAGCTGTGATTCCTGCTGGGATATTTTCCCTGCCATCCAGACCCAACTTTTCTCCATATGGACACTCTGCTCCCAGCCCTGAATCCCCACACACTTCTTCATTCCATCAGACCCAGGAAAGGGCTGCTGGTTGGTGTAGCCCAGAGCAGGAACAGCACAAGGACCGAATAAATTTGCCTTTGTGAAAGTGAAATCTCCAAGTGAGAGACACTGTGATCTTCAATCTGTGCTGCCCACGGTGGAGTTTTCCCTTGTATCTGCAGGGAAGTTACTCCAGTTTTGAGGCATTCAGGAATCTGGAGCTTTTTACTATTCCACAGTCTCTGTGAGAGTTTCAAGGTGAAATAGTCAGATGGGCAGACAGGCACAGGAAAGGGGGAGATGGATGTTCTCACAGAGGGCTCAACTATAAAAAACACGGGGTTGGACCCCAAAGAGAGCTGTGAGGAGGGAAGAGCATGGACCAGAACCTTGTTCCCTTCTGTGCTGGGTAAAGGCCACGCTGCCCTCGTGCAGCCAGGAGCTGGCTCTGCTCAGAGCCTTCAGGTTTGAGCACAGTGAGTGACAAAAGCCACACACCCGTCTGAATTCTGCCCTGCTCCAGCTGGGTATTTCACACAGACAGAGGAGGCAGAGGCACCACTTTGGAAGGGGATAGCCAGGAATGGTGCAGAGGAGGCAGAACTGAAGGGGCTGAAGAGTTCACAGTCTGCTCTGGTTCCTCTGGCCAGGACACTCTCCTGTGTTCTGAAATAAAATGCAAAATAAAGAGCAGGACCCACCAGGGGACATGGGAGATGCTGTCATCACAGTGCTGGGTTTGAAAGCAGTGACTGACACACATCAACAACAACCTAAAACAAAGGAGACAGGCAAATCCCTCACATCACAGAAATACTGTAAGATCTACATCTTTACACCAATTAGGTGATTTTCCTGAAGTCATTGACAGCAAAGTTATCCTCAAACTAATCTCACATTTTCCCCTGCTCCTCATAAAGCATTTTCTTTGCTTGGGGAGTTTAGATTCTTTGGGATATTGTCACCCTTCCTTATCCAGCAATGTGGGACAGCCTCAGAGACAAAGAAATCTTCCAACCTCTAGAACATGACCCATGGTCCTGATTCTCCCTTTGTCCAGCACATTCCCTGCCTCCTCCCCACCACACTGCAGAGGCACAAGAGGGAAGCAGAGGGAAATGCACAACTGATCTCATCCAAGCACAGTAACTGACCCCAAACACTGGGGAATAATAATAATAATAATAATAATAATAATAATAATAATAATAATAATAATAATAATAATAATAATAATTATTATTATTATTATTATTATTATTATTATTATTATTATTATTATTTTAATACTTATGACTGAAGGGTACATTTTAGAAGTTGTAGGAGACAGCAAAGGGCCAGGAACATGGTGAGTAGAGGCAAGAACTGGCTCCTCCTCTCAAAAAAATAATTCTACATCCATGTTTGCACCACAGTGTGTGGCAAGAGCTGATGCTGAATTGCTGCCAGTCCAGTATAAAATCCAGCAGCCACTCCACACCACCTAGGAAAAGTCTGAGATTAATTCTCAACAACAACAACAACAACAGTCACCTTCATTGTGGATGCTTTCCTGAACCAGGCAAAGAGGAGAGGATGGATCCAGATGAGTTTTTTTGGTGGCAATGACAACTTTTCCCAAAATCAGCTGTTCAGGAAACTCCAGGCTTCAGCAACACAGCTAAAGCCACTCTAACACTGCAGGAACAAGCAGATGGTAAATTCACTCCAAGGTTGAGGTTCAAGGGGTGTCCAGAAGTTCTGGCTCCTACAGAGCTGGGCTCTTCTTTCCCTTTGCTGTCCTGCTCCATGGAGCCAGTCAACAAACAGGAAAACAATTACACCAAAAAATTCTGCAGTTGTTTTACTCCAAGCCCTCAGGGAAAAAAAAAAAAAGCCTTTTATGCTTTTAATTTTTATGGTTTTCTCTTGAAATTCTGTCAATTGAGTTAATCAATTAAAATAACTGGATTATTTTCCTTGCCTAACCCCTCTATCCCACCTCTCCTCTTCCTTCTCCCACTCTCACATTTAGACCTTTATTTCCCCCCTTCCTCTTCCCCTTTTTTTAAAACTCCTGGTTTGGAAAATTCCACAGCTGGAGTTTCACATTTCCTTTTGTCACCACATTGGAGATATTTGAGGAAGACAGTGAGGGCAACATCTCAATGGGTACAGCTACATTAGGGGCAAAGGGAAAAGACACATTAAGGCAAAGCAGGTTCCAGTCCAGTTTCCTGAGCCTGGCTGACCTTCCCCTTGCCTGGCTGTTAAAATCCTCCATTCATCCCCATCTCTCTGTCTTTACTCCATCACTTCTTCCTCTTCAATCCCAGTCTGGTTTCTGGGAATCCATTCCTGCTATGCACACCCCTCATCACCCCACACAGAATAAAATCACTTGGAAATAAAACTGCCCTGCTCATCTGAAGGTGACTGGTGTGAGTTGAGTGAGCAAAGCTTTGAAGAGTCCAGTTCTCTCTTTTGACAAGTGCTGGGCCCTTCACTCAAGACAGACATTGAGGTGCTGGTCCCCAGGGGATGTTTGGGTTGGACCAGGAGGGAGCTCTTTCCTGAAGGATTTGTTAAGCACTGGAAGGGGCTGCCCAGGGAGGTTTGGAGTGCCCATCCCTGGAGGTGTCTGAAGAACTCATGGATGTGGCACTCAGTGCTCTGGGCTGGGTGACAAGGTGGGGACTGGCACAGGCTGCACTCGATGGCCTTGGGGTCTTTTCCAACATTAATAATTCTGTGATTCTGTGAATAAGGAGCATCCCAGAGCCCTGGAGTCCTGCAGGGAATGAGGGGTTTGTCCTGACTGGGAGGCCTGTCCTGCCAGAGCCTTTCCAAGACATGGAGCATTCCTGGAGCAGGCTGAGGAGATCTGTGCCATGAGAAAGCCAGGCTGGGACCCTGTGTGCTCTGCAGAGGGCACAAGCAGGGATGGGGATGCACTGCCAAGGCTGCACCCTGCCCAAAGCAAAGGGAATGGCAATTCCCAAGGGAATGGTTCCCAAGGGAACACATGCCCATCACACAGAGGCTACACCACCACCTTCCTCATCTGTTGCCATGATCCTTCCTGGTCTTCTGAGCGTTTGTATTAAAGCAGAAGTGTAGCAGCTTCTCATGCTCGTAAACAGTGGACCATGTTTTATAAATACTGCTCTTGTTATGAATTCCTTCTCCATGAGAAGGGGAGGTTGAATGACTCCAGCCTCCTGGACCAGTGTGGGTGAGAGATGGGATAACCACCCTCCAGTCCATGGTCATTTTATTACAGATATATTATAGTGATACTAAACAAAGGGGAGTCTTCTGGTCTCCTGCCCTGCTGCTCAGAACCCAGACCTGCTGTCTCCGAGTGTCCTTATCTAGCGAGGCTCACAGTGATACTCATCCTCCCATGTGAGTAAGAAACAGCAAAAAGATTTTGCATCAGAGAAGTTGTACTGCACAGGCCATTCCGTATCTCCTCATCTCCCCTATCCATAGGCAGCTACAGATATGTGGAAAATGGGAATGATTAATTTATGTTTTTACGGATAGTTATGAATTGTAAAATGTGATATGCTCTATAGGTGTGTATGGGGTTAAAATGTAGAATGTAATTCAGGTTATAATTTACTGTATATGTGTATGTGGGACAGGGATACATGGGTCTCAGCACTTGGCTGTAACAAAAGGCAGGAACCCATCCCAAAATAGACAAAAACTGAATAGGGGTTGCTGGAGAAGAGACATCAAGATAAGGAGGAAGAGTCATCAATGCAGAGGGGCCTACACCCTCCTCGGCCATCAGAGCATCGTTATCCATATCGAGGGACATTAATCCACCAAGAGGTCTGCTGAAACCCGAAGTTCACACCCAGCAGGACAGAAATAAACTCCTTTCAGCACAACCAGAGACTCCCCTGAATTTGAATAGCTGGGACTCAATAGAAAATATGGGGAAATATTGCCGAGGGCGGAATAAAGGGTATAAAAACTGGGCCCCGAAATGGGCAAATTCGTGAACTCAGGGGAGACAGCAGCCGGCCAGGTCTGTGTCTCAGGTTCACCCTTGGCCTTTTCCAGGGTAAAACCATCAAGTAGGTTTCGCTGTTGGTGGGGTTTTTACCGAAATTCTGTGATTCGATCTTTTGATACTGAAATTCTGTGATTCAATTTTGTATTAATAAACGAAATTATTATTTTAATTGGAATATTGGACTTGGCATTTATAACAGATATCTTTAGCAGTCAGTATAAGAGGAGAGGACAGACAGAAAATCATAGAATCATAGAATGGTTTTTTGGATTGGGAAGAGACCTTAAAGATTATCTGCACAGAGGTCTGGAGAGGCACATCATAAGAAGAAGTGTTGGAAAAGGAAAGCCCTTGAGCTCTGTGTTCCACATCACAAGGAACAGATTCTAAATCCTCAGGTCACTCACAGACCCTCACCCCCCTCTGCCCAGCAGCTCTGGCAGGAGTTATTTCCTTCTCTAACTTAATTGAAGTTTCTGCCTTACCTCCCTCAAGTGCCTGCTCCTGGATTCTGACGTTTCACATCCTCAGGGATCTCTGCCAGCTCTTAGCAGCAGCTTCCTCTGCCTGAATACCTGCTCTGCTCTGCCACTGCCTCAGCAGTGATCAGGACAGACACATTCCCAGAGCCCTTTTTCTCCTTCCTAGCAGTGTTTAATGACTGCTGTTAACAAAGCCTTGGGGAGCTTAGAGTGAATTTATCAATCAAGTGAAAAAGAGGAAAAAATCAGCATATAAAGTGCTTCATCCTTAACAGAGGGTCTGTGTTCCAAACCAGGGTCCAACCCTCACCTCTAAATTCCTCCCACATGCTCAAAACGATGGCAGAAATTGCAGCTGCCTCACCACGTGCACACCATGGGGTGAGATGCAGTTCATCCTCCAGAAACAAGCCCTTCCAAGCTGAAAGTGCTTTTTTTTTTTTCATATGACATTTCTACTCCAGAGAAGGTTTCTCAAAAGCACAACAACAATAAAAAACCCACAACAGAACCTACCAGAAGTTAGAGCTCAGATAGACACAAAAAAAAGCATTAACTAAAGGCTGCTGAGCTGGATAAGATTCATCTTACCAGCCTTAGTGAGTCCAGGCCATTCCAGTGCAGGATGAATAGATTTGAAAGGTGTGAAAAATATGGGATGTTAATTCATGTTATTATGGATTATGACATATTAAAATTATGAAAATCACTGTATATATGTTATAGCCTTAAGTTTCAGTCTGCCTTGAAAATGCACTGAGACAAAAAGCAGGCACCACCCTGGAATTTAATATTTAGAAAGGAGACAAAGGATTTATGGAAAACCTGCAGTCTCCTTGGCATCAGGAGAGGACACATTAAGATAAACTATCAATCTTCTCCTCCCTGATGGCAGAATCTCAGACCATTATCTTCAGCCAACACCCTCATTCCAGCATGGAACACCACAATTAGAGGAACATCATCACCCACATCTCCGGAGATGAATTTGTACCATTCATAAAACCTTGGTGTCTATTCCCTCCCAGGAAACCAGAGATTGACACCTCACAGCAGAGAAGAAATTCTTTTTAGCTAACTATGAATTTGAATAACTAGCTTGGAAACAAAAGGACTATGAGGAAAAATTTGCCAGGGGTGGAATAAACTGTATAAAAACTAAGCCCCAAACAAGGCAAATCTGTGAACTCAGGGGGGACTGCAGTCAGCCAGGTACTGTCCCAGTTCACCCTTGACATTTCCTGGGTAAAATAGTCAAGTATTCTGCTGTGGGTGGTTTTGCCAAAATTCTGTAATTCAATCTTTTTTTAATAAACCAAAAATTATAATTTTAATTGGACTATTGTATTGGCATTTATAACAAAAGGGAAAGAGGAAAAGAAATTGGAACTTGGCTAACTCAGGGCACCCAGGTAGCTCAGGCTGGACACACACTCTGTTCACAGCAAGCTGGGGACAATGACTCCCTGTCCTCTCCTCTGTGGTTCTGCCTCTCCCCAGGCAGGAAACTCAAACTGCTCAGCCCTGTGCCCAGACTGTCACCCAGCAGAAATGACTCCTGTGCCCAGCACAGAGGATGTGACTGCAGAACACTGCCTGCCTCTTCCCAGATTATGCTGCCATCTCATTTGGATCATTGGGAATTCCACAGTGATACCTGTGAAAAATGTGAAATGTTA